>CM040246.1:149724467-150049043 GCA_022545495.1 Chrysanthemum lavandulifolium
CAACGCACCTAATATTAAAAGGTATTAGTTAATATAATAAACTATTTAAGACATAGTACATTAAGGAGTTACGTATGAGGATAAACTTACTTGATGTAATATTGGAAAGAGGGGATCTTTGCACACGGGGAGTAACATTGCTGATCGCATACTTAGAGTGTTTGCTATGTTGGATGCTATTGTTTATAGGCGTTGTATTGTCAATGTTTTTGCTATGAAATTGATACTTTCTTTTATTTGATGTATCATCGTTTGGAGAACCTACAAACATATTGATCCGCTCCCGAACAGTCAAGTTTTCTCACTCAAGCGGCCGACACTGTGAATGGCCGACCGTAAAAACTTAAAAGCGGTTCGAAGCAAACTCAATGAAGATCCGGGAGTATAGTGTTTCCCGGTCGTTATGTCCCAATGAGCTATGCAATAGATTACCAAACGTAAAGTGATCGAGAAATTTGAGCGTAAAAAGGGATGCGAATTGATTATAACTACGAAAAAACCAACAAATTACGAGAGGATTAAATGCAAATTAAAGAAAATTAAAAGATAAAAATATTAAATAAACGCTATCACTATTTTTAAAATTGATGAACGTTTAAAACTTAAAACTTACGTTTAAATAAAATTACGTAAGCGTACAAAATAAAAAGTGAGATCTAAGAAATAAAAGTCCTAAAAATATGAAAATGACATTTTACAAACCTAATGATAAAAGAAAACTTATAGAAAAAGAAAATTATTTTATAACTATTTAATTAATTATTATTAATTAAAACTATTTTTAACTATTAAATAATAACCTAAAACACAAGAAAATATGAAATAAGGCTTGAAAAATAAAATTAAGACTTAGAAAAATCTAAAATATCAAAGAGAATTTTAAAACTATTTTTGTATTTTTCGATTATTTTGGATTTTCTAGGAATTAAAACTATTAAAAACTAATTAAATTACTTAAAAATACAAATTTAACTAAGAAAAATCTAGAAAAATATTTTTTTGTCTTTTTATATTTATCTTAACTTAAGAAAAATGAAAAATTATTTTTTTGAAACTTTTCTTAATTTTTTGTATTAAATGCTAATTAAAAATGCTTAAAAACTAATTTAAATCAAGAAAAATAGCAAACAAGCTAGGAAAAATCTGAAAATTTCAGGAAAACTCTAAAATTATATTTGGAATCTAGGAAAAATAGAAAAGCAGTAGCTTGTGTGGAAGAAAATGAGGCTGCAATGGAATGTGCTTAAAAATAAGCACTTTTAATAAGCTAAATGAGCACAACAAGCACCAAACTGTTACAAAGGCTAAAATATGATAAGAGTACTCTAAAGCAACTAAAAACAACAAGCTACAACCTCTGGATGGCAAGCTAGCACAGATTTGATGTTTGAGCTTTTGTGCCAAACACAGGTTTAGGGGTCTACTTTTAGCCCAAGAATAAGCACTCAAATAAGCTAGCAACCAAAAACCAAAACTTGGAACTTACACTAGACCTGGGTGAGAACTTGTGAACCAAAAACAGACCTAGAGGAGCTATGATAAGCTCGTGCAAGAGCTACAAAATCTGCATAATCCCTGCAGACTCGATGCCACATGAGGATTTAATCCCATTTGACAAGCTAGTTTAGAGCTTAAGAAAAATTTACAAAATTTGACAAAAATGATAATGATAAAATAGACCAAGAGAAGTTTTAAAAGCCACAAGTTTCACTTAAAATGACCCAAGAATGAGTCCAAGAAAATTCTCCCTAGGTTGGCTCAAAACTGATTTTTCACATTTGACTTTTGAAGAAAAAATGAATTGTTGACTTAAATGAGCTTTGATCTTGATTTAAGGACTGATGTTAATGTAAAGTGATAAAACAAACACAATGCAATCAATGTTATTGATTTCTAAACACAAAACTAACTTTTGATTTATGAAAATCTTAACAGTGGAGTACTTAGGATAGATTCAAATGAATTTTGACTTGGAGAGCAGGCAGACTCAAAATTATGACAGCTATGAGTAGTTATAAGTTTAACAAGCATGAAACAAAATATCTTGAGCACTGAAATAACCTTAAAGACAGTTTTGCTCCAATATCCAAACACTCCTTTAATGACTGCTTTGCAATTTTAAAAGATACAAACACTGAACTAGTTAAAGCTACTGATCAAACTAAGTTTACATGAACTAAATACCACTATTTAAACAAGTTTACACTGATGGTAACCACAGAAATTCATACAGGTACAATATGCAAAATGGATAGAAAGTTGAAAATGAGATAATCACTCACCAATGTCCAACTTGCTTGCAGGCTAAAACCAAACCCCAAGATCACTATATTAAACCATTTCCAACCCAAATCCAAGTCCTGCACCTACCATTATCCATTACCAAGCCCATTTGAGCTCCAGTTGACTTTTATTGACCATGTTACAAGATTGCTTAAAATTGATTGACCAGCTTATCAAAAGCTACAAGGAGCTTAAGTGAGCTTGTATGAGCTTGAAAATAAACCACTAACACTTGTACATAAGATTTTGAAACTGAAAACTGCAACAGTAAGCATGAACTGTGGAGACTTATATGAAAACTTAGATTGATAATCAAAAGCACATTACAAGGATGTTTTAACTCAATTATGATACATAAAAACTGAAATTACAACATTTGCTTTAAACTAAAACATTAATTTTAAAAAAAACGACATTAAGGAAAATTAAAACTAAATTCTACTACTTTCTTCTCTTTTCTTGCTTCTTTTTATACCCAAGTGCTTTCTCTCATCTACGATTGTTTCCACTGAGTTGATAGCCATTGGATGGCTTAGTTTCATCTTGGCCATTGAATGCTTTTTGGCGGAAATTGGTTTTAGCGAGTTGAGGTTGAGTGAGATGAAGGGAGGCAATTAATGATTCTTGGGTGTGGTGGAGGAGGGGGAACAAGATATGAGCTGGGGATGGGAGTTGGAGTGAGTTGCAGGCATGGCAGGGAAGCAGTTGGGAAGAAAGAAAATTGGCGCGCTTGGCTTATTTGACCATGGGATTTGACCAGATATAATAATGCAAAGGGGGTCAAAAGGTTGGGGTCACAATGGTTGGCAGGGGTCCAAATTGGTTTGTGACAAGGTCCAAAGGGTTAAAGGGTTTAATACTCGAGGACCTTTATGCAATTTCGAAAATGTAAGGACCAAAGCGCCAATATCTCAAAGTTGATCCAAGGGCTGAAATTGACAAGTTGAAATAGTACAAGGACCAAAGTGACATTTTCAAATTTCAGGGGCCATTTTGCCAATTTTCAAACTTGAGGACCAAACTTGTAATTTTCTCAAACTTTTTATATTTTTCACCAAAGGACTAATTTTGACAAGTTATGATTTAAAAAGGACCTTTGGTGATTTTTCTTTGAAATTAGGACTCATGGACTATTTTGACAATTTTAGAAACTTGGGGACCTGAAAGCGCCAATTATGCAAACTTAGCTCATTTTCATCGATTTTGAACATTTTGCATCCGAAACATATAAAATGCAATTTTGAGATATTTTCGATATTTTGATGCATTCGAGCATTTTTAAACGTTTTGCGATTCAGTTGACCAAAATGATGAGTATTTACACACTCATCACATATGAAAAAATAATACAATGGTGTGTGATAATGTATAAAATGTACGCATATAATTGTACATGTAATTTGTAAAGATTATAATTTGGAAAAGGCAAAGATAGTTAAAGGGTAGAAAACGTACTGCCGTATTTAGTGGAACCCGGTATGTATATAGGTTGATAGTTAAGAAGGTTATAGTTTAAGTGGCTCGCATGGTGATTAATGCTATAAACTGTCGATATAATAAAATTGTCAACAAAATTAAAATAAAAATTATATGTAAATTTCGTATTACATGGAGAAAACATACAATGTACATACCTGTGCTTTGTGTAGCATCCATATTTTGAGAATCTCGTATCGTGTAATGAGTATTCATCGTGTTAGAGTATTGCCCATTATGTTGTGTATATGGCAAATCATTGAAAGACATGACATTATTGTTTATGTTTTGATCAATCATAACGGAAATTCCTTTAGTTGCTTCGTCTTGAAAATGTGTGTAGGGTAAGGTTAGAATGTAATACACGATTCAGATACCGACATGAAAATACATATATTGGTCATTAGAATTTTTCATGTATAGATTAAGACTTATAAACAAAATATGGAAAAAAACATTAAGAACAAAAACTAAATTAACATTACCTATTGATATTTGTTGTGGATGATTTTGATTCAAAGAGTTTCACCATGAATCGAGATGAATGGATATTCGATGAAGAATAAACTTCTTTCGATCGAACCTTTGGTGTAACGTTATCCATTTTTGTTTACAAACGAATCATCAAATGGTTGGTAGAATTACAAATATTGAAGACTTATACAATCAAGAACTTGTGTTTAGGTAGTTTTAAACACCTTTCGATTTACACTAATCTCCATGATCCTCTCATTAAATTAGGATATACGTTATATTTTTATACCAGCATGTATTTTGGGAAAAAATACGTTTTGCACTTATACGTTTACATTACCCTCACTTATATTCTAATAAGGCTTATACGTATCCTAAATTTGCATCTAAATATAAGACTAAGCCCATAGCAATGTTAAGGCCCAAATGATGATTTGACTGCCAAGCCTACGGTCAGCTACCAAGTGAGAAAAGTCAAGATATTTCTCTGCCAAGATATCATATATTCAGTTTCCCAACTAAAATGATCATTACATGCTATGTTTTAGCTCTAGTCTCATAACTTTGTCAAATCATCCACATTGATCACTTGAAGTAAAAATCTTCTTCCAGGTTAGTAAGATGATGATTTCTTGTAAAAAATTATAAGGGAAAACATGATCAAAGATATATATTAGTAGATTTGTAGGTATATGCTCGTTAGGTATACCCCTTGTTTCAAATGGTTGCATGATGATAACTTTTAGATGATCTAAGTTCTCGTAAGATAATAATGTGATCGTTAAGGATGATAATTGTTCCTTTAAAAATGATTGATCTTTGTGTTTTTGATGATTTATATTCTTGTTACATCAACCATACCTTAATCGTTTGAATCTTAGTTCAATACGAATGCATGTGGTTGTTGTTGTTGTTGGAGATTATTATTTATTTAAGGTATGTTAGAACTATAGTTAACAGTGATGTTGTAAATTAGTTCAATAGCAAGTTAGATGGTAACTTCAAATGGTCTGCAAGTGATGATAATAGTATAATTTTATAGTAGGCTTTTGTGAGTTAATGGTTTAATCGTTTAAGACTACTCAAATAAGAACATTCGTATAGATGGTGGTTTATAAAGAAAATCATTTTGTGTAAGTGATGATAATGGTTACTAAATCCTGTTTGCGATATGATTAGGTTGTATACTTTTAAGTGAATACATTGGAACACGGTTAATACAATCTGATAATAAAAGGAAAAGCAATAGTATTTCCCTGGTTAACCGTTTATTATTCGCATGAAAATGCCGATGGAGTTTGTAGTTTTGGTAAATCGCCGAACATATCCAAAGAAACAGGTAAATAAAACAACACTATATCATAAAATTTATAAGTATTATGGTAAAGTTAGAAGCCTTAAAGTCTTGAATACTTATTTAGGAACGGCCTGAGGTGTTTGAAATGGAATGTTACAATGAAACAAACATCTCTATCGACAAACTCAACACGAATTGTAAGAAAGTTTGGTTTGTCACACCGAATGGGACCGATAACCTAAAGGGTAAGGATTGGGAAGCGTTTGCTAAGGACAACATCGGTCGGTATGTTGAATGGCTGCATTTCATACAGGAAGGGGATGACAGTTTCTACTTGACAGGGTACGATGCAAGGGATGGTACAGAATTCAGGGGTTACAATGTTGACCACCATCGTTATTATCGATTCAAGAGCCGTGTTTGGGCTGCTGAAAATAGGCCTCAGGTATTATTCAATATGTAACATAAACTTGTATTAGCTTTATTTGTAAGTTATCGTTTATTATAATCGGTGTATTTACGACAAACGTGAACTTCATCTACAGAGAATTGCGGCTGAATTCTTGAGTGTGATAGGCCAGGAAGCAACTATTAGGATAAATTGTGGAGCAGACTACTTTATGGTTCCTGTGGTCCGTGTGACGGTTCCTAATGCGGACAATGAATACGGACTGGATCAAAATCTATGGAATATTATTAAGCGGACAATGGGTTTGCAAGTTGGACGGATCGTGGTGTTTACAAAGAGCATAACACAGTATCTGAGGTTGATGGCTTTTAACTTTAATGGAAGTCCACATACACGATTCATTTCTATGGTGCAACACCACCGCATCACATACAACTGCTATAGAGTTTCGTGACGAAGGTGATCTTCATATTTATATGCAAAATTAGTTGTTTCAATATATATCTTTATAGAATTCGTTACTTTCAATTAATAAAGTTTCTTGATATATTAGTGTTGTTTGATATATAGTATTAGGAGTTATTATAACATGGTAAACGATTTGCGGTGATGACAGATGAAGCACATATGTCGTTGGACGAGTCATATAGATCACTTTGGTGAAGCGAGACACATTCTATAAGAGTTACTCTATGATTACAAAGTGATGAAAAGACTCGTAAGTATTTTTGTTAGGTGTAAAATCTGTATTCGTGACACGTGATTAATGTTTACGAAGAAGTACTTAATCATATATGTTATCGATGGTTTATCGCAGACCATACCTGCAGAATTCTTGGAACACCATCCAATGTATACGTACAGGACTGTTATGATGATACACCAATTCGTGGAAAGAACTTTTACTGTGAAGATGGAGTTTCATAAAGAGGATCCTGGAAGGACAAACCATGTGAACGTGTTTGGCGAATGGAGGCAGTTTGCAAATGATTGTCATTTTGGGTACAACAAAATGATCAGGTTCAAGTTCATGCACTTGATTATTTATATGGCTGGCGATGAAGTGGAGGAGTACCGTGTTTCACGTATGCTAAAACACTCTTGTTATTATGTCCGTGTTTTGGATGTTTATTATGGCTGAACTAATGTTATTTTGGATGGTTAGTATGTTATGAACTAATGTCTGCTTAGTCTATGTTTTGTTACGTTAACTTGGTATGGTAAGGTTATTTGCTTTGGGTTGGATTATGAAATGGTGTATTTATTATTAGATAAATCGGTGGGTTGTAAAACAATTATCGGTGCAGCTTTAGTCTATCCTTTTCCTTCAAAATGTGTCTTGTTCATCCTTATAGGAATTGCATATCCATTGCTATTTTTTTTTTGTGTTGGTGGTATTATATGTTGGTGAGGAATTTGAATAGCATATCCATTTGTATTGGGTAAGTAAAGGTTGAAAAGTTTGTTAGTAGTAATTTTAGTATGAGATTCGAGATAATAATGTTGTCAAATTACACTAGGATGACTAATGTGTGAGATTTGTAACTGTTATATCAAATATATCTTCTCAGTGTTGTCCCATATGTGATAGGCTGGAAGTATTGTTTATCACTTTGCTTGTGTAGTTCTTATTTGATAAGGAGTAAGGCTTCACATCCGTAAAAGTGCTTGAAAATTCTATATGTAATGAAAATGAGATAACAATCACACTTTTTATAATAAACGTTCAAGACAATTTGTTTAACGACATATGAATAAACTTATTGATAATAATGTTAACTTAAGAGCCTACTATTTGAGAGGACAAATCTTCAACACAAACATTTGATGCAATGGATTCCTCGTTGTCATCATGATACTCCAAAATACGATTGTGATATTTGCAGTCTTTCTTAATGTAAATCCATTCATCTTTGTCCTCATCAACACAATATTGAAGATCAATAACCTTACCCAATCCATAATTGTCTTCCTTCTTAGCATGGTGTAAGCATTCTTTATTGTCCTTGATCCATTTGCATCTATCATAGTGAACATCTACAGCATCAGCACCATTGATTTTCACACCTGAACCAATTTTGATGACTTTGTGACATGCCATCTTCTCGGATACATCCTGCAAGTAGTTGGATAAAAATAAGTCTGAAATATGCAGTTATAAAATTCATTATGTTTTACTAATGTATATAATACCATTTCATCATCCGAAAGTATGATACAATTGGATCTTCAATCAAAATTCATCGGTGACCTTGAGATACCTTGTTGCTGTATTGTCATAAAAAAACATATTATGAGTTCATGTTACATATATCCAAAAATGCAGTTATGTAGTATTTGAAATTATCATTTTTCAAGTACAAACTTTAAAACATATGTTTTACCTTGGGTGACTTGTCATGATCCATATGATACTTTCAAATGGAGGTTTAGAAAAAAGTATTTGATTGGTATTTTTGTGTTGATGATCCTGTTTATATAAGGTTTCAATTTTTTGTTATAACTGGAAATGACACTCTTGTATAAATATTTGTAAATGGAGATTAAAACATACAATTTGAAATTTATTAGTATAATTGCGTTTTTTAGAATGCATATATATACTATGACTTCCCAAAAAGTTGTAAAGATATGTTTCTATAAAATTTGCAAATATATATTTCAATTATGAGATTTTGCCAAAAAAATTGTATAATTTTAATTTTAGAAAATGATATGTTTTTAAATTTTTTTTTTGAATGTAGTGTCATATTATAAACAAAAGTAGAAGTGTATAAGTTGTATTTTAAAGGAAGATTGTATGAAATCAACTTTAAAAAAACTCGTTTATTGTAAGAAGATTAACAAATTTCGTAAATTTTGGAATTTTAATGTCATAAAGTTATGTACGTATGTAAGAAAGTTAACAAACTTTTGTAAAAAAAGAAGTCGTATTTTAAAGCGACATCTATATTTACAATACTATTGATGAGTGTCTAAATACTCATCATTTCGTTCACATTTAAGCTACAAAAATATCTGAAAACATACAAATATGCTTCAAAATATTGGAATTATCTCCAAATTATGTTTTAGGTATTAAAGTGCAAAAGGATGAAACCGATGAAAAACATGCAAAACATACATAATTTAGTTTCCATTCCACGAACTTTGATAAATTGGCAAATTTAGTCCTCGTTAATCAAAACTTGTAAAATATCATTTTAGGTCCTTGGGATTCACAAGTTGTTCAAAATAATCCTTTGAAGTTAAAAATCTCAAAATTACAACTTTGGTCCCTCAACTTTGAAAAGTGTCAAAAATAGTCCTTAAGGTTTTAAAATTGGAAATTAATCAAAATAAACCTTGTACTATTCATGTTTGACATAATTGGTCCTCATGAGAAAAGTTTTGAGAAAATACGAGTTTGGTCCCTGGAGTTTCTAAATTGGCAGATTTGGTCCTTAAGGTTTAAAAATGGAAAAATATTCATATATGGTCCTTGTACTAATGGTTAATTGCAGATTCAGTCCCTTGGATGAAGTTTGAAAAGTTGGCAACTTAAGACCCTCAACTTTCAGAATTTACACATATGGTCCTTGTGCCTACAATACCAAACGGACCCCATTATTATTATAAACCCAATTCCAAATCCAATACCAAACCGGCCCAATATACTAGCCCACCCCACTCCCTTTTTAAATAAATAAAACCAAACACACCCAGTACCCCGTTTTCTTCTTCTTCTTCCCCCACTCCACCTGTAACTCAACACCTCACCATCTCCAGCTCATCCCTACTTTTCACCCACTCTCCATCACCTCTTGCCACCACCACCCCCAATAAATGCCATTCCACCCATTTTCACCTCAATACCACCCTTGTTCACATACTTACCCGAGTGTTGAGCAATCACGCCTGACTTGGTCTAAACTTCACCAAACGTGTCCCCTACACCTCCACATTACAACAAAAAGATTTAATTAGTCTCAAACTGCCTCAATTCCACGTGGTGAGTTTTGGCGCCAAAATGAGTTTGAACGGTTTGGATCAATTACTCACTTTCAAAGGCCAAGATTGAAGTGGGAAAAGATATTTGAGCTAGTGGGATAAGAATGGGTGATAAATACAGAAGAAAGAAGAAGAAGAGAGGCATCATAATTTTAATCTTAGTTTATGATCAATCGTAGTTAATCAAAGTAGTTTGTATCATTAGTGTAATCTTCAAATTCTGTTTTAGAAGTGTTTATTAGCTTTGCTAAGTGTAATAAACAACTTGGTTTACTCAGTTTTAATCTATCTTTTAAGTTTTCAAGTATTTTGAAATTCGTACCATTTACTTACAAGTCTTTAAAATTTCTGTTGATACTTGTTGATTAGAGGACCCTTACAAACACTACTTAGCTCTTTGTAAGCTATTGTAAGCTTGAAGAAACTCTCAACCAGCAATAATCAATAAAAAAGGAAAATACCAAAAAGAAGCAAGTAATTAGGAATTTAATATAAAGTTAATGTAGAAGAAGCTTGGAGCAAGTGCTATTCTGGATTGCCTTGGTTATAGTGCTCTGTGGAGAGCATATAGGTATGATACTCAGTTCTTGGTTCTCAGTTGTGGCATAAACTCAAGTTGTAAGCTAATTTCTTGATTTTTGGCATTCATTGTATTAGTTCTTATTTTAGTATAATCTCTCTTGATTAATACTTAGTTGGTGTTGATTAGTGATAATATAAAGTAAAATTAGTAGGTTGTTAGTTAAAAATCTTAGTTGTTATTTGTTTCATTTAGACAGTCAATTTTAACTTAGTAGTGATTCATAGGTTATTGTTGTTTTTATCTGTGTTCTTGTGTTCATTTAATCTTTTATCATCATTAACAAGTGTTAGGATTCAATTTCATGCTTTAAATTAGTGTTGAGTAACACTAATCAATAAACAGTCCTTGCTAAGGGGTGTTTGGATCAAGCCACCACCGGTTATAGGCACATTATTGCTACTAGTATTTGTTGCTCCATGTTAGTTTAGGTTACATAAACTCAAACCAGGTCATAATACATAGGTCTTATTAGTTAAAAAGTCAAAATAGATCTTAATCTAGTCTAGGCTGTTTAGCTATTAGAGTAATAAGTTTCATATTCCACACACTAGCTTAAAAGTTGATACTCTAGCTTAATTTAGCTTCATCATAGCTTAACTTAACATACTCAATCATATAATCTAGATCAAAGCTCACTTTAGTCAAACTTAGTGTTAAATTAAAAGTCAAATTTGCAGCCTAACTGATTTTGAATGAACTTTGGATCTAAACTGTGAGCTTGTTAATTGATATTAGGACTAGAGCTTTTAGGTTTATATAGTCTTGTTGCTAATCTCCTTGTTGCTATTTTTATTAATCTTTATCTAAGCTGATTGAAGTGCTTAAATTGTGCTTATCTTTTAGTAGTTCTTCACAAACTCCCCAATACGCATTTGACACCTCTTTTCAAGCTTGCACAAGCTTGATCGATAGTGTTAGCCTGAGTATTTTGATTGTTTGTGATGCCCATGTGGCTAGTTACTTGAAATAAGTGCTTATTTGTCCTTAATTGCTTATTTGTACTGCTTATCTTGCCTTAACTTGTGCCTATAAAATCCAATACTACACTGGTCACACAGTGTAGACAAGCAACTTCACAAGCCCATCATAAGCTCATCACTGAGCTTTAGCTTGTGATCTTTGGCTCATTTAGAAGCTAAGCAGTCCATTAACACAGTTCAAGCTTTAAACTTCACTTACAAGGCCTTTTACTAGGGCTGCATCTAAGTAAAAAGCTTGTCCATTCACTCAGAAAACTGAGTGAACTCAGTTTGGACCCCTCACTTCACAAGCTTTTTCTGAGCTTATCAGTGGGTCCCACACCCTAAATCTTGGTTCTTCCAAACCCCCTCCTACCAGGCTTGAACCATTGACCCTTTGTTTGACCTTGGAACCTGTGGACCCCACCGGAATTACCTCACAAGGTTGTCCCATTTTACATCTCGGGAACCAAATAAGCAAGTGCTTATTGTGGTTTTTGGCTTATTCAGTGAGCTTATATTATCAAGTCTAGCTTATTTAAGTCCAAGTAACTTATTGGAACCAGAATCTACCATAGTGGACCCCACATAAGCTCATTTGAGCTTATTTCCTTCTAAGTCAACAGAAAAGTCAACTGTTGGGGCAAATAAGCACTTTCAGTGCTTATTCTGAGTTTCCAAGTTAATTGTTTTTGTAATAGTTTCTTATTTTAAGTATTTTAATAGTTTTATAAAATAAAAACCACAAAAAGCCAAAAATACTTATAGTAATAGTTTCTATTTATTAGAAAATATCTATTTAATTTTCTTTTTAGCTTATTTATAAGCACTTCTGTAATTTTTTTATTTTTTTTATTTTTAATAAATCTCTTTTATATTAAAGTAGTTTTATAAATTTTTCTAGATTTTCTTTTGTCATCTAGTAATTTTAGAATTAATTTTAGTCTAATTACTTATTAATTAAATATTAAATAGAATAATAGTATAATAAATATATTTTTAGTTTTAAATAAGTTTTATAATATTTTAGATTTTTCTAAGTTTTTATTTTATTTTCTAGCCTTATTTTAGTTTTCTAATTAAATAGTGTATTAATAAATATAATTAAATAGTAATTAATTAAATAATAAATAATATATAAGTTAAATAAATAATTTTCTTTTTCTAATAATTTTCTTTTATTCTTAGGATCTCAAAATATAAATTTCACATTTGTGGGGTTTATATTGATCACTTTTACTTTTATTTTTATGCGTTTACGTAATTTTATTTAAACGTACATTTTAGGTTTTAAACGTTCATCACTTTAAAAATAGTGATAGCGTTTATTTAATAGATTTTAACTTTTAATTTTCTTTAATTTGCATTTAAGTAAATCTAGAACTTTCATAATGGCAAAGCAAGCCGACAAATCTTTTCCCCGGGGTAAGAACAACAAAGGATGCTTTACCAATGGAACAAAGTCAGGTGTCCCCAAGAAAAAACCCTTGCCCAAAAAAGTATTACCTTTACCATTCCCATGTAAAGGACAATCCCTTCCAATCTGGTTTTTAAAATTTACTCAACCAAAAGAAAAGTCCCAAAAATTTCAAAAATTCCTTTCCTTGTGGCCCAGATCTACAAACCCACCGATGGAAGCTTTGAAGTAGTTTAAAGGTAATTTCAATCAAAAACCAAACCTTAATTGAAACAAACACCTTTAATAACCAAAGGGACCATGGGATCTTAAAACAATTAAATGGCTAATCCTAATCCCCAAAGGGGATAATAACCAAAATCAATATGCTAAAACAAATTTTCTTTAATCCCTCCGGGGAAATTAAATCCAACAAGGGATTCCCTTTAATAACAAATGGTTCTTCCAAGAACCAACCGCTGTCCAAAAAGGGATCAAAATAATTTCAAAATCAAATCCAATTTGAAAATAATTTTTCTTCAATTCAAAGAACTAAATAAAATACAAAAGAGATATCCATTTGAAAAATGCCCTTCCACCTGGTCTCCATAAAGCATCCGGGGAACCAAGCATTTAATGGTTACTAATTCCAACCAGAGTCCCAAATTCCACCCCAATTACCCACATATAAAGAAGACCCACTTTCAATTCAAAAAATTTTCAAACAATCTTTATACCAAAGGGCCCATACATTCCATATGCTTAATTTCCCAAAGGGTTTTCATAATATGGGAATTCAACTATCAAAGTATCACCATATGGTTCCTTTAAGGGACCCTCATCTATTCCTCCAAAATTTTAAGATGGGAAAAAGGGGGTTCAAACCTAATTAAATGGAGAACCTCCAAGCAAGCCCCAAAAAAACCAAAAGGATTTTTTTTTAAAAAACCCCGGCCCACCTCCCAAATCCAAACCTTTAAGTAATTCCTTACCCTTGCTTAAATAGCAAAACACCGGAAGGGCAATTATCAAGGGAAACCTTGCAAATTTTAAAAAATTTCTAATCTTGGATGCCCATCTTAGCCCAAGTTATTCAAACATTTTAAACAAAAGGAAAACCTTAATTCAAAATTTCTAAATGGAAGTGTATTTAAAGAAATTGAGAAGTTAATCCCTAAAACACCTTGTGTTTCGAATGGGCTCAACCTTTCCTCCCCGTAACCCGATGAACAAGTGGAAGAAACCTTTCCAAATTACCCCACCGCAACTCCACGCATGCTCAAAACCCCCGGATTGCCGGGACGATTTGAAAAGGGAAGTTCCATTTCCAAAACTTTTGGGGTTTCAATTCTTCTCCGGGTTTACACGGAGAGGTTTAAAACGGGCCACCCTTTAAATTATTTGAAGGACAATTTGAGGTAATGAGGTTCCTTTAACCAATCAAACCAATTTCCCCAAAAACCGGTTGTTCCAACTTATTGAGACCTTAGTACTAAGAAAATCGGAGTTAGATTTGGTATATCCCACCCTTGTTATTCCAATTTCCCATTTCCCACCCTTAACCGGAAGGAAAGGATTCTATTATGGAGAATTTATTACCAAGGATACTTTCTTCCCGGATTATGCCGGGTGCAAGGGAAAAGTTTTCCTTTTCAATTTTTTGCCAATTTTCCACCTCCCCCAAACAATTCTAAAGGGAATCCAAAACCCGAAAACCTAAAATTTAATAAACCCGTTCCCTCCTTAATTAAATTTCTTTCCGAAATTTCAATTACCCCTTATCCCCCCCTTACCACCCGTGTTTTTTTACCACGGATAAGAATCTTGTATTTCCATTAAAATTGGTTTAGGGATTTCCCCCTGGTTTTTAAATTTTTTTTCTCCCACCCTTAACTCATTAAAATGTCTTGTTTTGAAAACCCCGACATTGGGGGAAATAAATAAAACGGGTGATCCGGGAAAATCCTTGACAAAATGTGTTCAACTCACCATATCCTAAAAGTGAAGAGTCACAGCCCGCAAGTTTATGGCTTGTGGTAAAGGCAATTGAAAATCCATAATTGGTAATCGGCTCACCAAAGATAATATTGATAATTTATCTAAGAGTTGGCTAGTCCGTATAAACGGCTTTTGGTAAAGACAAATCAAACCGTTGATACTTGTGGTTTGCTCAAAATCACATGGTTATCAGTGGACCATAGTTCTTGTTTGAACCGAAACATCTTGGCTACTCCGTATGATGGCTTTTGTAAAGAGTTCTTTCAAATCCATTAAAACTTATAAAATATTGCTAGGACTAGCAATAGTTTAATGTGGGGATTGATGAGTGTCTAAATACTCATCATTTCGCTCACATTTAAGCTACAAAATATCCGAAAACATACAAATATGCTTCAAAATATTGGAATTATCTCCAAATTATGTTTTAGGTATTAAAGTGCAAAAAGGATGAAAACGATGAAAACATGCAAAACATACATAATTTACGCTTTCACCTTGAACTTTGATAAATTGGCAAATTTAGTCCCTGGTTAATCAAAACTTGTAAAAATATCATTTTAGGTCCTTGGGATTCACAAGTTGTTCAAAATAATCCTTTGAAGTTAAAAATCCCAAAATTACAACTTTGGTCCCTCAACTTTGAAAAGTGTCAAATATAGTCCTTAAGGTTTTAAAATTGGAAATTAATCAAAATAAACCTTGTACTATTCATGTTTGACATAATTGGTCCTCATGAGAAAAGTTTTGAGAAAATACGAGTTTGGTCCCTGGAGTTTCTAAATTGGCAGATTTGGTCCTTAAGGTTTAAAAATGGAAAAATATTCATATATGGTCCTTGTACTAATGGTTAATTGCAGATTCAGTCCCTTGGATGAAGTTTGAAAAGTTGGCAACTTAGGCCCCTCAACTTTCAGAATTTACACATATGGTCCTTGTGCCTATAATACCAAACGGACCCCATTATTATTATAAACCCAATTCCAAATCCAATACCAAACCGGCCCAATATACTAGCCCACCCCACTCCCTTTTTAAATAAATAAAACCAAACACACCCAGTACCCCGTTTTCTTCTTCTTCTTCCCCCACTCCACCTGTAACTCAACACCTCACCATCTCCAGCTCATCCATACTTTTCACCCACTCTCCATCACCTCTGCCACTACCACCCCCCACAATAAATGCCATTCCCACCCATTTTCACCTCAATACCACCACTGTTCACATACTTACCCACAGTATTGAGCAATACTGCCCCAACTTGGTCTAAACTTCACCAAACGTGTCCCCTACACCTCCACATTACAACAAAAAGATTTAATTAGTCTCAAACTGCCTCAATTCCACGTGGTGAGTTTTGGCGCCAAAATGAGTTTGAACGGTTTGGATCAATTACTCACTTTCAAAGGCCAAGATTGAAGTGGGAAAAGATATTTGAGCTAGTGGGATAAGAATGGGTGATAAATACAGAAGAAAGAAGAAGAAGAGAAGCATCATAATTTTAATCTTAGTTTATGATCAATCGTAGTTAATCAAAGTAGTTTATATCATTAGTGTAATCTTCAAATTCTGTTTTAGAAGTGTTTATTAGCTTTGCTAAGTGTAATAAACAACTTGGTTTACTCAGTTTTAATCTATCTTTTAAGTTTTCAAGTATTTCAAATTCGTACCATTTACTTACAAGTCTTTAAAATTTCTGTTGATACTTGTTGATTAGAGGACCCTTACAAACACTACTTAGCTCTTTGTAAGCTATTGTAAGCTTGAAGAAACTCTCAACCAGCAATAATCAATAAAAAAGGAAAATACCAAAAAGAAGCAAGTAATTAGGAATTTAATATAAAGTTACCGTAGAAGAAGCTTGAGCAAGTGCTATTCGATTGCCTTGGTTATAGTGCTCGTGGAGAGCATATAGGTATGATACTCGCTTCTTGGTTCTCGCCAGGTATAAACTCAAGTTGTAAGCTAATTTCTTGATTTTTGGCATTCATTGTATTAGTTCTTATTTTAGTATAATCTCTCTGATTAATACTTAGTTGGTGTTGATTAGTGATAATATAAAGTAAAATTAGTAGGTTGTTAGTTAAAAATCTTAGTTGTTATTTGTTTCATTTAGACAAATAATTTTAACTTAGTAGTGATTCATAGGTTATTGTTGTTTTTATCCGTGTTCTTGTGTTCATTTAATCTTTTATCATCATTAACAAGTGTTAGATTCAATTTCATGCTTTAAATTAGTGTCGAGTAACACTAATCAATAAATCCTTGCTAAGGGTGTTTGGACTGTCGCCACATCGGTTATAGGCCCGTTATTGCTACTAGTATTTGTTGCTCCATGTTAGTTTAGGTTACATAAACTCAAACCACTCATAATACATAGGTCTTATTAGTTAAAAAGTCAAAATAGATCTTAATCTAGTCTAGCTGTTTAACTGTTAGAGTAATAAGTTTCATATTCCACACACTAGCTTAAAAGTTGATACTCTAGCTTAATTTAGCTTCATCATAGCTTAACTTAACATACTCAATCATATAATCTAGATCAAAGCTCACTTTAGTCAAACTTAGTGTTAAATTAAAAAGTCAAATTTGCAGCCTAACTGATTTTTGAATGAACTTTGGATCTAAACTGTGAGCTTGTTAATTGATATTAGGACTAGAGCTTTTAGGTTTATATAGTCTTGTTGCTAATCTCCTTGTTGCTATTTTTATTAATCTTTATCTAAGCTGATTGAAGTGCTTAAATTGTGCTTATCTTTTAGTAGTTCTTCACAAAACTCCCCTGTGCACAGATTTGACACCTACTTTCACAAGCTTGCACAAGCTTGATCAGTGAGTGTTAGCCTGAGTATTTTGATTGTTTGTGATGTCCATGTGGCTAGTTACTTGAAATAAGTGCTTATTTGTCCTTAATTGCTTATTTGTACCGCTTATCTTGCCTTAACTTGTGCCTATAAATCCAATACTACACCGGGTCACACGTTGTAGACAGCAACTTCACAAGCCCATCATAAGCTCATCACCGAGCTTTAGCTTGTGATCTTTGGCTCATTTAGAAGCTAAGCAGTCCATTAACACGCTCAAGCTTTAAACTTCACTTACAAGGCCTTTACTAGGGTCGTATCTAAGCAAAAGCTTGTCCATTCACTCGTAAAACTCGAGTGAACTCGCTTGGACCCTCACTTCACAAGCTTTTTCTCGAGCTTATCAGTGGGTCCCACACCCTAAATCTTGGTTCTTCCAAACCCTCCTACCAGGCTTGAACCATTGACCCTTTGTTTGACCTTGGAACCTGTGGACCCCACCGAATTACCTCACAAGGTTGTCCCATTTTCGTCTCAGAACCAAATAAGCAAGTGCTTATTGTGGTTTTTGGCTTATTCAGGAGCTTATATTATCAAGTCTAGCTTATTTAAGTCCAAGTAACTTATTGGAACCAGAATCTACCATAGTGGATCCACATAAGCTCATTTGAGCTTATTTCCTTCTAAGTCAATGTAAAAGTCAATCATTGGGCAAATAAGCACTTTCAAGCTTATTCGAGTTTCAAGTTAATTGTTTTGTAATAGTTTCTTATTTTAAGTATTTTAATAGTTTTATAAAATAAAAACCACAAAAAGCCAAAAATACTTATAGTAATAGTTTCTATTTATTAGAAAATATCTATTTAATTTTCTTTTTAGCTTATTTATAAGCACTTCTGTAATTTTTTTATTTTTTTTATTTTTAATAAATCTCTTTTATATTAAAGCAGTTTTATAAATTTTTCTAGATTTTTCTTTTGTCATCTAGTAATTTTTAGAATTAATTTTAGTCTAATTACTTATTAATTAAATATTAAATAGAATAATAGTATAATAAATATATTTTTAGTTTTTAAATAAGTTTTATAATATTTTAGATTTTTCTAAGTTTTTATTTTATTTTTCTAGCCTTATTTTAGTTTTCTAATTAAATAGTGTATTAATAAATATAATTAAATAGTAATTAATTAAATAATAAATAATATATAAGTTAAATAAATAATTTTCTTTTTCTAATAATTTTCTTTTATTCTTAGGATCTCAAAATATAAATTTCACATTTGTGGGGTTTATATTGATCACTTTTACTTTTATTTTGTACGCTTACGTAATTTTATTTAAACGTCGTTTTAGGTTTTAAACGCTCATCACTTTAAAAATAGTGATAGCGTTTATTTAATAGATTTTAACTTTTAATTTTCTTTAATTTGCATTTAAGTCGCTAAGACGCAAATACCTACTATAGTTATAATCGATTTGTTTTAATACGCTTTTACGCTTCTAGGGTTTCGATCGATTTATTAGTTGATATAACTCATTTTGAGTTATTCATACTTTTAGTATTGTGACAAATCATTCATAACCCTATTCCTAATCAACCAAGCTATATAACACATTTGTTCAATCACAGGATATCACAACCTCGTTGGGGAATAAACGACCCGGGAATATAACTGTCCTACCTCGGATTATTGCATTTGCGGTTTCTTTAGTTTGACTTTAGTTGTTGACTATTCAAAAGTGGTTGATAAATAAAGTTGTCTAGAAAGCAGCGAATCAACTATTCAAGAAGTGTTCATCACAAAAAGTATTATACTGCATATACTAACTTTTAAAAACATGCCTTAAATGCATAAAAGAAAGGGTATAATAATTTATATCTTCTCCAAGCAAACCATTACAAATAATGGTATACTATAAATTGGCAAAATAAACAGCCCAATGTCAAATCCCAAAAAGCAATACCAAAACACAAATGTCTGGAAACCAAATTACTGAAATAAAACAAAGTAGCGTTATTGTGAAGAAGATATATGATGTTGTAGTTTCGTTACTCCTTCTCTAGCTTGACTTGAAGAAGAGGCCTTTTAGACATCCTCGTTTCATACTCCACTTCATCAAAATCATCAAGGTCAATGATCGCACGCTGCCGGAGCTTCTCGAACCATCTTTTGAACCGAGGATCGCATCTTTTCCGTGGGTGTTTCTTCTAGGTTAAAAGGAACAGCTTGCAATTTCTTGCAAGTTGGTGGATGTAACATTTGCAATGTGAGTTTGAAGTACATCATCATAATCCCGTAAAGGTCTTTATTTAGACAAAAAATAGGGAGCATAACATGTATGCGCTTATTACAAAAAATGCGCTTAAGGCAAACCTCGTGATGAAGTCTTTTTAAAGAACTTGATCATTTCAAAGATCATTGGACATCTTCACACCGATAAACATGATGATTGTTGCTTATGTTCCACTCAGATAAGTAAAGCGAAGAGTAACTTTTTTCCAACAATTCCATTTATGAGCTCTTCAGGGAAAATGTCTTCCGCACCAGGTCCATACTTCTCTTTCAATTTGTAGCATGGGACACCAACCAAAGTATTGATCATATCATCAAATAAAAGTAGAGAAGCAGAGCCAGTATCATCAATAACTCGTACGATAACTTTGTACCTAAAATCATAAGCCCCAAATATATGAATTAATTTTTTCGCTCAAATGGATTATGGGACAATAAAATGACAAATATTGTGATGGTAAATATTGTAATGTAATGTTAGTTCATACTTTGGTCCTACGTGAGTCATTTTTTTATGGTCCTTGCAACCCAAAGTCAGATCTTTGCCTTTCCCGCTTTGGATGACGATCGACCGTATTTTTGGATGCATCCTCCTCATCATCGTCAACCGATTTTGCTATCCTACCACACCGCTTGCAACCAATATACGCCCAACCAAACTCTTGGTGTATTTTGTGAACCTTTCCATAAACTAAGCATTCATATTCCTAAGGAAAATATTATAGGATAAATATTAATTTAAAATGCATACGATTAATTGATTAATATATGTGATGCAATGTCATAACCATGATGTGACGTGTTTTTTTAATCCTTATGAATTAACCAAGCTAAATGACAATTTTAATTAAAGGTATCTCGAATGTTTAACAAAACACGTGAAATATTGAAGGAAATAACTATAATTTTTATGCTATAACATAAACCGATATAATGTTGCTTTGTGCCTAAAGACTACAGATTGCATCAAGGATAATCCAAGCATATTCCAAACACACGTTGATGTATGCTATTTTTAATGTATGTTTTAAAGATAAAGTAGCATTGTTCGCTTCTACAATAAAATGATTTAACTTAGTAAGTCAATATGGTGAAACAGAATGTGATGTACCATAAAATCATATATAAGTCGTCTCATGATAAAGATATGGTATGCATATAATTACAAGATTGGAAACTTGAATTCAAGATGACATTAAAAACGCCTAAATTGTGAAACCAATTCAATCGAATTTTGACTACCATATGCTAAAACATTGATTTTATGCAACCTAATCATATATAAGCAATCTCTAAGTAGTTGTTCTGCTACAAAAGAAACAATTTGTACCGTAAAATCCTACTCCTTGTATGTAAACTTAAATCACTGTAATCCATTAATATCTTACCCAAGCAGATTCACGAATAGAGCCAACCATTTTTTTAATTGCACCACCAAACAACTCATCCTGTGTAAGTTCTTTCTTGACTGGAGTATAGACACTTATAGCATGCTTGCTGGAATCATAACCATCGACTTCCTGATATATGTTATCAACAATTGTGAAATATAAGCATTGAGATTTGAAGGCTATAACATTCAAATACAAATAATATTATACCTCTTCCTGAAGGCATGAATTTACGCAAATCAAGATCAATATGCAAATTTTAGTAGCAAAAACAAGATTGTTGATCAAGGTTTTTCCAAACATGAATAATAGGATTGAATTAATAAGGCAGTGATAACAAATATACATCCTAGAACAATATGTACTTACTATTGAAATATTTGACTCTTTCAAGTTGAAGGATCATAACCACGTGTTTAGATGATTCAGATTTATCAAGATACTGGCTTGAATTTATCCGCCCATTCATCAAAGAAACAAGATTTAATTGTCCACCACTGGTTATCAATAATTTAATGAGAATATGGTTGGAAAACATACGATATACTTAATGATGTAATATGTTTTAAAATATAGTCGAAAAGGAGTTAATCGAAGCATACTCCACATCTTGTAGCAGACGCTTCTTCCGATTTTCTTTCCATACGACTCTAAAGGGAGTGGCTCGATAAATCGATACTACAATGACATCCACAATGACATCCTCAGAATATAAGTCTATGTATATATTAAAGGATTATTATTGTGATATTACTTACCAACCATATCCCTTTCACCAAATGCTTTGAGGTGAAAGTTCAAATGGTTCAAAGCAAAACCACGCACATTATTGTTAAATGAGTTGACTCTAGTAATCGCTGTGTTTTTCAAAAGCTAATTTTGAATCATGGTTACAACGGAATTTGCCACCGCTCGCCAACCCCAAAATTCAAATCTTATAGCAAGAGCCTTCATCAAGAATAGCTATGAACTTTTTCATTTCGGATGTTCTAATACTCGCTTGGATCCTGTTACCTGCAATAATGGATATAATATTGTGTGATCGATATAATCTATTGAATTAACTAAAGTTAACAGCTTAAAGCATAATCTAAATATGATACATCACTCATTAGAAATTAAGCGTAATAAAGCATATTCTAAATAGCATACATCATTCATTACAAACACAAATTCAAACATAAGCAACATCATTATAAGTTTATTTTTCAACATATATTAAAAACAAGAAAGAAACCCGTGGATCTTGCGTAGCAGCTTTCTAAACCCCAAGTTTCACCGGGTTTTCCTTTGATGACTTTTCCGATACTAATGCATCCGCAAGAATGTTAACATCATCCATCATAGGGTCGATATCCACAAGCAATGTGATTTGTTGGTCCATTGTTTCAACTGCACAAAAACATAATATTATATTAGAATACTTATTACAACAGCAATGACTTGAATTTTAACAAACAAACATATGCAATGATTCAAACATCAATGACTACATATGCAATGACTTGATAACTTCAATAAATTAATGAATGATAACTTCAAACAGCAATCACTACATATGCAATGACTACAAACATAAAATAATGAATGATAACTTCAAACAGCAATGACTACATATGCAATGACTTGCAAAGTTCACATACATGTTATTATAGGATTCTAAGATGGTGATTTGATTAGCTACACATGTACTGAGTATTTATAAACTGAATATTAGGTTAAATGACACACATTTAGGTTTACAACAAAGGCAAGGATTTCAATTATTAAATTTTTCCCTATAATCATGGATGATATGGTTCATTTTATTAATTAGGCTATATTTTTAAAAAATATAAAATCAAACTTTCCAACATTAAGGCTCATAATTTATACAATTAAAATAGTTGTCAATCATACAATATTTCAACCAGACAAATTTATATGAACACCAATAGCAAACTGATTAAAATAACAATAAAAAATGCATTATAATTAAGGTTGGAAAAAAGCGATGGTTGTTTTATCGCAATTATAACAATAAAACCGCAAAATATATAAAAATGCATTATAATTAAAATAAAAACATACGGATTTTAGAAGTGTTTCAAAACAACTCACCCCCAAATTGAACGAATACGGATTCCAGGGATTATTTTCAGCGATTTGCACAACATTAGGGTTCGAAGACATCCAACTATTGGGGGAATTGATTTTGGGGGAATTGTACATAATTAGGTTGGGATATGATTGTGATTTGATATGAACAAATTTTGTTAACAGATTTGTGAAGGTCAAAGCCATTTAATGTGATTGATTTCGGTTTTAATGAGGATTAGGAGTGATTTGGGGGATTTGGGGGAAACGGTTCTAGGAAGAGTGTGGGCGAATACTTTTGATCGGACGGTAGTAATAGTTTTGGGAGAAATAAATGCCACGTGGCATTTTTATAGAATTTTGGGGGAGGAGTGATTTGAACAAACCCTCCTTTATATGAAGGAGTGATATCCCCCATTTATCTCATTTGTAAATCTTACAATTCACACATGCATGGGCCGAAAATTTGCAAGCACCCATCACCTAAAACTAAAGCCCATATTGTTGATTTGGAAAGTGGATTTTCTATTTTGAATCCCCTTGATACACGGCCAAATTAACGCCCCATATATCCCTCCCTTTCTTTATTTTTAATTTACGTTTCACACAATTAATTCACCTACAAAACCCTAATATCCAAATGTGGCGGTTATAATCTCTTGGCTCTCAATCCATTCGACAACAAGGCTGTGGTATCGTGGGTTTTGGGTTCAAGTCACTGTGATCGGGGTTGGTTTGAAGGGGTCACGGTCGTGGGTATTGGGTCGTGTCGTGGTGTTTTCCCCGGCTCTTGTTTCCTCCATTCGACCATATAAGGGTTTGTAATCCTCAACTTGTTTCAATGTTTTCTTTCTTGTTTTCTGGATTCTGTCGTGAGCTATACTTCACTCGAGTGCATGCATACATTAAATAAAACCATCACACAAAGTAGTAACTTGTCGCATGAAATCATAAAAGAAGCATGTATATATGGCGAATATGAAGGCAATGGAATCGACCCACATGTAAAACCAATCACTTGAACCTGCATTCGACCCTCCCTTGCATACCATAGTCATGTTTATTTATTTTCGTATCGAGCTTAAAACTGTTGCATGAAATCATGTAGTAAAGCACCTAAATATTGAATGGAATAAACATGTTACTTCGACCCATGTACGAATATGTTTAAACCTTGTTCGACCCCTTATACCACACGACCATGATCATGCTTTACCTATTTTGTATCGAGTTAAATGGGACCTAAATATGTACGTGTACATCTTGGTTAAATTAATGTCGATAATAATTGTTATACAAGTCTCGTGTAACAACCTGCATTTTCGGGTTACTTTTCATATTTTTGAAAAGTTACTATTCACTTTTACTATTCATCCCGTAAAAAAAATTATTTTACCATAATGACAAGATAAATGAAACTCGACAAGTCGTCCTGACAACGTACGTTGAATCCATTCAGAACCGATTTCACAAAACCGTGTCCGAGAATTACTTTAGGGTTTAAACGTCATTCGGGCATCCCGATATATCCATAAAACACTATAAACATTAGAAATATGTATTTCTACCATTTTACGACAATTCCACAAGTTTTGGAATTTTACGCTTTCAGCTTTTATGCTTTACGCGAAATACGCTTTTGACCCTCATTTTCACTTTAAGCGGCTTTTAGCGCCAATGAGACTTATCACTCATTTTATATTTTTATATGGAGTATAATAATGATTTTCATCATTCCTACAAGTTTCATACTTTTACAATACCGGTTTTAAGTTTCGTGACTTTACTACTACACGCTTAGCGATTAACGGACCAAAACTCATTCCGTAAACTAGATAATACCAAGTTTGATCATCTAGTCACCCTTATCCCTTATGAACGTATATTAGGTGTGTCACATGCCTTGTTGGCTTGAGATAAAGCCTTGATGAGTTTTGATCATTACATGTGTTATACTTAGCTAGTAAGTCTTCCAAAGTTATATACAAATTTGATACTTCTTACACATTCATTATAACCAAGTAGCAAAGTCAAGAAAACACTCTCATATCTTCCTAAGGAAGTCACAAAGGCACATGGAATGGTTATGATTGATCTTGGATAGATTGGTTACACATTTCAACCTTAAGACTTAAGTTTCTTCATCTTATCACACATACCAAGACTTAGCTAGTAAGTATGATGAATCACCACCCTTGGCACCTCCTTTAACAAACTAAAACTCATATAAATACCCCCTCCCCTCCCTCTTGTTCGTTCATACAATCACCACACACAAAACACACTTCATTTTGCTAGTTTCCTTCAAGAATTATTCAAATGAACAAGCTCCATATCAATTCCAAAGCTCTTGTTAAGCTTTGTTTGATCCAAAGTTCTAGTTCTTCCTTCCATTGGTCTACAAGCCACACAAGAAGTATTTCTAGTAGAATACTTCAAGTGCTTTCCCAAGTTGGTGTCAAGAGATTGAAGAAGTTGGAAACTAGGGTTCCTAGTCTTGGTCTAGTTCTTTATCCTTAAATTCCTTTCTTAATAGAAAGCCTAAAGTTGTAAGAATACTAACCATCACTCTTGATTAACATCATTTACATGTTTCTTATTCTTATTTCATGCTATATATGCTCATATATTGGATCATGATGTACAAAACCTTTAAAAACAAGTAGGAAAGCTTATATGCTAATTTAGGATAACTAGTGTAAAAATGATGACCTTTTGTACAATTTTTCTACAAAACCAACGACATATAGACTTGTTAATTTACATATTGTTGTAGGCACAATTAAATTGAAGACATAGCAATTTGGATCACCTAAAACGAGTACACGAGTCAAAAGATACGGCCAAATGAATTTACCAAAACTTCAACAAGAAAGCTGTCAACAAACTTTCGTGATGTAAACATTAAGCACGCAAAACGAGGCACTTCGGTCCGATTCATCAAAAGTTATAACACGAAGTTGTCCGAACAACGTTTTCTTCAAAAACTCGTAGCACGGGTCATAAAATGCACGACCAAGGCCCGGAGATGGACCTGTTTAAACCCGACCTTTTGAAACTTTCCAAAACTTTTTCCTAAATACCTTAGCTCCCGCCTCGTTAAACCACGAAACTTTGTAGCTTTATTATACTTTTGAATATTAGATCCATCAATAAAATGCAACGAAAAGTATTTTTCAAGTGACGGGAAAATAACCATTTTACCCTTTTTCACGATTTAACCAAACTTCATTTTGACCATATTCATAAGTTATGAGCACTAATAGTCAACGAGAACTTGTAAAAACTAGTTACTTACTAAAACATGATATAACAATCTTTATTCAAAACTAGGCTTTATTAAGTTCATTCCAACTTTCGGATTGTGTTTATCACATGTGAAACCCGCTGGTTTCATATATGAAACCAAACTTATAATAGCCATTATGATTTCCTAATCATAACCAAACAAACATGTAACTTATGTTTGCAAACCATATGGACATTTTGACACTTATGATATATAAGCAAAACATATGTTTTATCTACTAAGTGCTACAATACTAGGGAGCTTCATGTGAGGGTTTCATTTGGGTAAAACGATCGACGAGTCACGGATTTACGAATTAAAGTGTCCTAGCTCCTCGAACGCTTACTACATGACCTCTGAATTATGATGGCCCGAACGGTAGTACGAGATATATAAACTATAATTGTTTCATAAACCACTTCAACAAACATACACTAAACCACTAAAGTACTACATCATGATCAATATAAAGACGTATATAGACTTATTATTACTTTCGCATCATTATTTCAAACCTAAGTCGTAACATCATATTCTAGGTTGCTCGTAGAAGTTCTCACGGCATATCTATCATTCTCATTATACATTTGATATCATTTACTCTGAGGTGAGTTCATAGCCCTACTTTCTATTACTTAATTGTTTTACAAACCCTTGGGGAGATACATGCTTTATTTTAAATCGAACACATTGCTTTCAAAACCGTATACTTATCTTGATTGTTATTAGCACTAAGTTACCGCATTTGCCAAACTTAAGTCCCTTAATCATGAATCATTAATCACTAGTGAGAGCGGCGAATATTGTGAATAGATCTATCGATTGATTTAATCCGCTTGTGTTGACCGGTAGGCAAACAAACGCACTATATTTGAGTAACATTGGTAAAACGGCAATTTTACCCGATAGGGCACGCACCGCATTTTGTCCAATTAATTTTGGAACACGTTAACGCCTTGATTGCATAATGCTTAGTCTAATAATAACTGCTTTGGTTTTCAAACCATTGGTGTGAATTTATAACTCACACTACAAACATAATGTGTTCAACCATCAAACAAACTCTATGAATTCACTCAACCTTTGTGTTGATGCTTTAAGCATGTATTTCAGTCCATATTGTACGAGGTCGGCACGAGGAGCACGGATACTCAAGAAGGCTATAAATTTTATTATCATTCGAAAACCCATTTAATGTATTTTGTAAACAATGGAACCAACTGGGACCTCATTTTGTAAACTCGATATTTATATAAATTTGAATGATAATTCCTTTTAAACGACTTTTAGAGATCGTTTTCTATTTTATGATCATGTGCCTTGAAGTAACACCCGTTTGAATTCGTGCAGACACGAAATTGGGGTGTTACATCTCGTATTGTCCTTGTTGTGTCGTGTGGGTTAAAAAGGAACTTGGCATGTCTCGACTAGATTGGCACATATTAGAAGGTTGTATAAACTTGGTTGGTTCACGATTTCGAGTTGCTAAATGGAATGGGTAGTCGATTAGTTAGGTTTTCAAATAAGGTTTCAATATAATAAAAGTAAAAGGTTGATTTGGTAAATAATGAAACATGGAGGACCTGATCATTACAATGGTAAATAAATGGATTAGATTCGTAAAATCAGTAAACTTATGATAATTACACTTTAACCCCTATACTTTGTGATTATTACATTTTAGACCCTCAACTATTGTAACTTGTCATGAATGGACCCTAAACTATAATAATAATCCTTTTCATCATTTTAACCTAAATTGACATTAATTACATCATAAATGACTCAACCTGCTAAGTATGGAAACCTGCTATTTTTGGAAAGTTACTTAAAATGGTTAAGTTACTTAAAGTGGAAACTTACTAAATAAGGAAAGATACTATATTTGGAAACTTACTAAAAATGAAAAGATTCCTATAAACCCGAAAATACTTAATCGGAGTAAAACACCTTAACTACATCTAATAAATGTGTATCCTTTCACTTCTGTAGACCCCTCAAAGAAGGAGTAATCTTCCGTGTCTGTGTTTCATCTATTTGTGTATGTCTTTGCTATTGAATCAGGTACAAATATTCTGACCTTATCTCTTAAGGTTTCTCATGATTCTTTCACATCTTTCTGATATTAGCTTGACTAGTTTTGCCTTTGCTCTGAGCCTTATTATTAGGGTTCCCATATATGCCTTTGCTATATTCCCTTAGTTTTGTGAACCTTTTGATGTGAACTTTGCTTTGAACCTTTTACATGGACCTTTAGACTATGACTTTCATTTGACCCTTCAGTTTAGTACCCCGAGCCAATTCCTAGCCATGAAGGTAACATGGCCATGTCTTTGATGCACCATTGACATGACTCTAGTGTGGTCGAGTGATGTTCCACATTGTCCCTTTTGTGATATTATTATGCACCTTATTATTATTATTATGGCCACTATGATTTGTACAGGGGCGTATGGATGCATCCTAGATTTGATTTGATTTGCATTTGATATGATATGATATGTTTTGGTGACTGGATTTGTGTGCAATACACGCCTTTTACAATTTTGGGAGTTAGCTACTCCATTGGTTACTTGAGGTCTCCCCTCCTATTATATTTGGTATTCCGAGGTCACCCCTCCGAATACAATGGTTACTTATGATATGATATAATTTGATTTGTTTGGGCTCGTGGTAGTTTACTGATATTTTTCCTTTCATGTCCTTTCATCTTTATTATGCCTCATGTTATTCCACAATGCACCATATTCTCAGATTTCGACCCGCATAACGCGTGTTCGTGGTCAAAGGAAACTTCCTTTTCTTCGAGCAAGTTTTTCAACCACCTAGGCAGTGAACCTAATCGTTGTAGTGTAGTATTACTACGCTAAGGTTGGGGTTGAGGAAGATTATTTTTTTATCTTTTTTATATTTTTTTAGGAAATTGAAAGGTACGAATCTCGGGGTATTGGATTTGGGGGGTGGTACTTCTATCAATTACTCTACTTATCTAATTATCTAATCTAAGCTAAGGGGTAGTCTATGTCTAATTGATGTGTGCTCTTATGATGGTTAAAGATGTGTTTACCTAGATGCTATTACTCCCTAGTTATCTCCTATTGATGGTTGAATTGTCACGTCCTTATTCTTAACGCGTTGTGTTTTCTAAGGTCGTAGGGTGTGCATTCCCTAACTCTTTGAAGTCGCCCTTTAGTTTAGTAAACGAAATCCACTAAGTCATTCATAAACTAACTTTGAGGTTATCTTTGGGTTTAGTAAATGAAATCAACTAAGTCATTCATAAACTATCAAAGATTTATCAAGCATTAAACACAACGAAAGCCTAGTCGCACTCCTAAGCCAATTACAATTAAGATAAGAGACAACCTAACAATAATTAACAACTATGTTTCATAGATCTAAGCAAACACACAAGAAATTTAGCGGACATGTTAAACAAGCAAGCATACACACAATCAATTGAAGACATAATCGAATTAATGAAGTAAATCACTTATCTTGTTGTAAAATAGGTATGGAACCCTAAGATACGCCTAAGATGTACCAAAGTTCGGTTTAGGTTTTACTCCACAAAACTACCTCCTCAAAATACTTAAAATTCAATTCTATATATAGAGTTACAATATGCGACGCCACTCTTTATTTGTGACGCCGTCGGGTCGCCGCCATTAGGTTTTCGTCTTGGCCACGTTAACTTAGTGACGGCGTCACCTTATGGTTGTGACGCCGTCGGCTTCATCTTCTGACGCCATCGGGATCCAAATCTAGGTCGTTTGAGTTGTGACGCCTTACTCTTTAAAACCTGATGCTGTCAAGTGCAAAATAGAAATTTGGCTTCTGAGTCGTCTCGAAACGTGTTGCGACGACGTCGCCATTAGGCTGTGACGCCGTCACCTTCTGTTCCAACAACTTGAGTGTGTTGATTCTTGACTTTGGCCATTTTCTTCATATATTCGCGCTTTTCGTCCGAATAAGTGTCATTCCAACAATTTGCCTTCAAGAGACCTAAAAGTGAAAAGAAACTAAATTAAGCAATAGGATACAAAAGTGATCGATTAAGGCTTAAATGACCCTCAAAAGTGTACCTTTTAAATCCTTATCAATTTCTCGTTCTTAGTTTCCTTGATTACTCATTCATTCAGTATCCTTATGTGATTCATCCGACTATCATATTATATTCCTTTTCATTTGATTTGTCATACTCTTATTCCATTTTAGTTGTCTATCAAGTTTATACTTCGAACTGTCATTAAATTCACTTATCGAACCATTGCATGATTTTTGGATTTATGTGTTGTCTATGCTATTATATGATTTACGTGATTATCTGTTTACCATTCTAGTATATGATTAATATGTGACTATCTGTTGCCATGTCATACGTGACTAATTGATTCACCCATTTGCCATGCTAGTATGAAATTATCGACTCATCTGCTTACCATGTTATACCTCGCCGCTTACTTTTGTGGGCTATGATTATCTTTTAGAGATTCCTAATTGCTATTTGTGACCACCATGCTTGTACGTCTGCTTGGTACTTTCGATTGTTAGTTTGACATAGTAATTGATTGTTTACATGCCTTGTTGATCCGTCATGTTTATACTGCTTATGCTACTTGCTTGATAACGGAAATGGTTCAACTTATGTTGTCTGTCTAGTCGACTTGTTTAGTTGCCATGTTATGTCCTTGTTTAGTTAATTCATTCATGTATGATGTTCGCTTTGTATTCCTACCGATATATGTGGTTACCATGTTTATACCGTTGTTAGTACTTCCGATGTTTATGATACTTGTTATGTTTTAAACTGTGGGTTATCTGACTTGTGTGATTGTTATGCTTGCATTCAAATTAATTGCTTTCGCCTGCTTTTAGATTTCCGTTTGGCTTATGTGTATTCTGATTACCTAATTTATTTGTATGTCATATTTATGTTAGTTGATACGTTGTCTGCATTGCTTGATTATGGTTTTGTTACTTGTCGTGATTATGATACTGTTCATCTATTCCTATTTGATTATGTTTCGGTACTCGGATGTTTGGTTATTTGTTTGTACTTATATATGTCATCGATGCGCTGGTTGTTTTGGTCTCCTTGGATTTCTACCTTCATATGGATTTCTATTATTATTGTGTTATGCAAATTCCTAATTGACTCATTGTACTCGTTTCGTTACGATGTTGTTATCAATCTCCTTTGTTCCATTTTTATATTTTTATAATGTTAGCTTTTGTTTTTTCATATCTGTTCACTGGGCTTTTTAAGCTCACCGCATCTTCTTTTCCATGCGGCAGGTACCAAGTAGGATGTTGGGCTTTGTTGAACTGAGAGTCGGAGCAATTGAGTGATCCGACCCTAGTTTCCTTTATCATTTTGGACTTATTTTGAAGAGCAATTGTTTTGTTATTTCATTTCTTTTAGACATGCTGGATTTTGTATTTCCTTGTAAGTCATTCGTTCATATGACTTGGTATTTTATTTTATAAGACTTCCGCTTGCTTACTTTATGTATGTTCTGATTTGACACCATAAGCGTGATACTTCTACCCTTGCCGGGTTGGGGTGTTACACCCACAACCCTTACGAAGTTGACAACCACACATTGAGTATTCAAACTTAGGATCATTCAATCGACGAACTTCTCCTAAAATCATATCAAGAGCTTCATTGGAAACAAAACCCCGTAATAAGTTGAAACAATGTATGTTATGTTGATGATAACGAAAGGTTCTACTTCTTTCAAAGCTTTCGTTGATTGTTGTAACTTGAGACTGCACGATCTCATTGATACATCCCACAAATTGATCTAAGTTGTGTTTTTTAGATTACAAGTATCTTTTTAACTTAGCGTGTTGGCTTTCATCTCTGTTTGTTGTGCGATTGTTAAAGTTAAAAGACACGTTAGTCCATGCAGACACAAACCGTTCTTTATGATTTTTTAACCATTGTTCGGTTGCATAACTTAAAACACCTGAAATGTTTAAAAAAATAATAAGGTGATGCAGAAAAAAAATATAAAATATAAAATAATATAATATTAAATGTGAAATAGAGAAAAAGGTACGTGGATAATTTTCGAGTACTGATTGAAGTTGCTAGTAGTTCTCCAAGTACGACATACATGTTGGAGAATCTTCTAGTGAATTCCATGCCGAAATAAATGAGTCCCAATCTCGCTTTCTTCGTGATCGATGGCCTACAATGCTTCAAAATATTTTGGCTAATGTGCCATCTACAAAGTAACTATGTAGCATTCGGAAAACTTTTCGCATGCATTTAACAGAGCCAATTCTCTGCGTGATTATAACACGTGGATGCATGCGCTCGTTAAGTGTCAACTTTAAGCACTCTAACACCCACTTATAGTTTTTCGTCTTTTCTTCACTTATAAAGGCAAATGCTATGCAAATGTCTTGTGTGTTGAAGTTACTCCAACTATCTCCACAAAAGGCATATTATACTTGTTTGTCTTATACGTAGCATCTATTATCACCACGTGTGGGAATGCACGCCATATATTAAAGGATGTGGGGTGAACAAAAAACAAAGCGTCCAACTCATTCGTAACATCATTTGTAGAAAAATCATGAACATAACCATTAGAGTGTAAAAGAGACATAAGAACATGCGTTGAAATTTTTATAATTATTTTTTCTTTTTATTTATTGAAAATAAATAAACCAAAATATATAGGAGAAAAAACATTAAAATAGTTTTACCTGCATCGTACTTTTTCCAACTCTTCCGGCCTTGCGAATTTTAGATTGTGCATTATATATATCTTTGAGTGTTGACACATTATCCTTATTTTGCGCCTTTATTATTGACAATATGTCACGTGGCTCCACATTCTTCTTTGTCAAATCTTCAACCAATTGATATTCTTCTTTAGTCAATCGCCTAGCATATGGATGCCCCTCCATATGTTGTGCAGGGAGATGATTATGTTTATCACATATCACACTCATCAACCAACCACCATACATATTTGAATACTTTCCTACCAACTGGAATGGACAATTAATCTTTTTGGTAGCAGAGTTTTTACTTGTTTCATTCGGTTTATATTCACCACCACGATCACACATAAGCGTGACTTCATAGAAAAAACCACTTTCGTTCGTGTATGATTTTTGAGTTACAATGACGTAACCGAGAGACCGTGCCTTAGTTTGCGCCCAACCTTTTAATTCTTCACGAGTTTTGAACACCTAAAATTAAATTTTTTATTGCTAATGAAAATATCCACTTCTAAAAGAATAACATATATTTATTAATTATTGTTTATGATATAAAATAATTATACCTCATTAGTGAAAAATGGCGACGTATGCATATTTTCATCAAAAATACATTTTCTTGTATCAACTTAAATAAGCTCCTCGCAAAATAAAATAAAATACAAAAATCATAATATATAATAATATTACTAAAGTAGTTATTAAATCAATACATTAAAATTTAATAGAATTAAGCAAAATATAAAAATTAAAAAATCCAATGACCCACCAAACAACAAAACCCAACTACTTAAAACACTAAACCTTATATAACCTAAACCATATCATACGCCCACATTTTCCCACCTCCACCTTATATTCTCTCATCTATAACCTAAGCCACCACAAACCTTATATAACCTAAACCTTATATAACCGCCACCACCATCGCCAAACCGCCACCACCATCATACCACCACTATCAAACCACCACCACCATACCACCACTATAATACCATATCATGGATCTGCATATGTACGATTATATGCAGTTCCAAGAAACTGCATATGTACGATTATCTAACACAATTATATATGCACCACCATACCACCACTATAATACCACCGTATAATAGTGTTTGTTTGGATCTTGATAAAACCACAACCACGAAGGGTTTGTTTGGATCTGGATAAAACCACAAACACGAAGGGTTTGTTTGTATCTGGACGATGGAAAAAAGTGCAAACTGACAAGTGATGATCTGTTGGAGACACTTCCACGAACAGGTGTGTTTGAAAAAAAGTGTGTTTGGATCTATTGCTACTTAAGATCTGGACGAAGGAGTTTGTTTGGATCTATTACGAACGGGGTGTTTGAGTCACTGCCGGATGAGACGACAATGACTAATTAAGACTCTGAATGAATGGGGTGTTTGCTACTCAGACGAAGGAGTTTGCTACTCAGACGCCCATACCACGAGCTTATGTGAAGGAATGGGGTGTTTGAATCATTGCTACGAACGGGGTGTTTCAGTGAGCGTATGGGATCAGTGATTAATTAAGATTCTGAAAAAAAATTGATCGTTGCTACAGAAACAAAAAAAGTTGTACCTTTAGAATGTATGAATTGATGAATTGAAATTTCGATTAGTAAAGTTAAGTAAATTTGAAATCACAATTAGTCATTATATACATGAATAAACTGATATGAACTATTTAATTTAGTTAGTTAGTTAGTTAGAGAGTGATTAATTAAGATATGTATTTTCCAAAATAAAATTGTGAAAACCTGACATTTTTTAGAAATAAGTTGACCATCTTTATAACAAAAGTTGAAAATAATGCTAGTTCCAAACAAATAATACAATTCGATGTATGATTCTGTTGGGAAGTAAGTTGACCATTTTTTCACTATTCGATGTATGATTTTGTTGGGTAAAACAAGCGGACAAAAAAATAATACAAATTCCAATGTATTGACACTTTGACCATGTAAAATATTGGTGAGTTTAGTAGTACCCTTATTAAAACTAACTTATAAACTACCCATTTATGTGATTGCTTTCGTTTATGCAAATTGCGGATACATATATTTTTTTAAAAAATCTTTGAAACAACGAGAATAAAGCTAAATAAGTCATATCAAAATTTATATATAAATTTATGTTTTGGTGAATCATGAAAGATGGAACTACCTCACTTGGTCTACGTTACGTACTTACGTACATTGGTCCAAGAAAATGTAATATGTACTGCACCTGCCCTAATGGAATCTCAACTTCTTATAATGATTGGCGGATTGACCGGTTATAGGTCAGTTGTGGTGTTGATAAATGATAAAGATTATTGATAACGCTACACGCGTCGTTCGGGGTCAAGGAAACTTCCTTTTCTTCGAGCAAGTTTTATAACACCCTAGGCAAAGGAACCTAATCGCTGTAGTGTAGTAATTAGGGTAAGCCACGGTATTGATATCGCTCTCTGGGAATAGGAATGCTAGTAAGGAGTTACTACGCTAAGGTTAAGGTTGAGGAAGATTATTTTTATCTTTTATGTTTTATGAAAGGGAAAGGTACGAATCTCGGTATTGGATTTGGGGGTTGGTATTTCTACCGATTACTCTACTATTATCTAATTATCTAAACTAAGGTTGTGGGAGTCTATGTTCAATTAATGTGTGCTCGTATGATAGTTTAAAGATGTGTTTACTTAGTTTGTATTACTCCTTAATTATCTCCTATTGGTGGTTGAATTGTCACGCCCTTATTCTTAGTTGCGCTGAGTGTCTAAAGTTGTAGGGTATGCGCTTTCTCCCTAACTCTTTGAACTTACCAAAGGTCTCGCCTACAAACCCACTAGGGATGATAAACTCCTACTCTAAGGCGCTTTTGGATGGTTTAGCCTACAACTACTCGTGTAATTATATTCTAAGGTTCACAAAGATGAATCAAGCATTAAGTACACAACGAATGACCTATCGCATTACTAGATCATTAATCAACTAAGATAAGAAACAACCAATCAATATTCAATAATTAAGTTTCATACTTTCTAAGCAAACACACAAATAAATTAGCCGGACATAGAGAACATGCAAGCATACACACAAATAATCAAAGACATAATTGAATTAATGAAGTAAAGACTTATCTTGATGTAAGATAGGGTTTAAACCCTAAAATACTTGTACAAGACACCTTAGGTTCGGTTTAGGTTTTTCTCCAAAAGACTCTCCACAAAAGACCGAAAAATTGGATTCTATATATAAGATTACATATGCGACGGCGCCACCTTATGTTTTGTGACGCCGTGTCGCCGCTATTAGGGTTTCGCCTTGGCCACGTTAACCTTGCGACGGCGTCACCTTATGTCCGTGACGCCGTCCTCTTCAAATTTCGACGTCGTCTCGATTGCATCTAGGCCGCCCGAGTAGCGACGGCCTACTCTTTACAACCGGACGCCGCCGCTTGAAAATACGAGTTTTGGGTTCGGACCGTCACAACAATTTTGGGACGGCCGCCATTAGCACCGACGCCACCTTCTAATTTCAAAGAATCGTGAGTGTCTCGATTTTGACTTTGGCTATTTTCTTCATATATTCGCGCTTTTCGTCCAAATAAGTGTCATTCCAAAGATTTTGCCTTCAAGAGACCTAAAAGTGAAAAGGAACGATATTAAGCAATAACGGATACAAAGAGATTAAATAAGGACTAAAACGACCCTCAAAATGGTACCTTTAAAACCTTATCAAATATCCCTACACTTGTTATTTGCTTGTCCTCAAGCAAATGTGCTTTTAGCCAATTAATTTATAAGTTAGGGGTCATGAATCATTAATTCAAAATGGTCCACAACACATATAAGCCCAAGAAAGTCATAACAAGCACGGAATTACATACTAGCACCTCACATGGGGTGTTTGGATACTCACATCTCTCTCGGTGTATATATGAAATATAACAAATAGGAAATGGAAGATAAACACTCATTAACCGGTCCTAGTACATAGATTACCATAGGCTTGAGAATAGATCAAACCTCCATCGCTTTGGCGTAAGCACCTAGGAAAGACTATCAAAGAGGTCTTTTAAAGGGTTGTAATGTTAGGCTTACTGTAGGGAAACAAAGGGTTTGGTGGGATAGGCTATTCAAGGTGGCAAGTCAAAAATATCTATGTTAAATGCATATGAAGAATGGCGTTGCTAAGCCAAGACTCGACACTCTAAAACTCTAGGTAACTCAAATAAACAAACATAAATTTAAAGGATATATGTAGGATGGTAGCCTGTATGTTTTCTTTTTTTTTTTTTTTTTTTTACACTCTATTTTTTTCTCTCTTTTTTTTTTTTTTTCATACACTTTTACTCTACCATCCTCTACGGTAACATCAAAATAATAGGGATTTATAGGCACATCCCTACACTTGAGTTTTTATTACTCTAACACTAATTTGACCCGATTTGAAAAGATCAAAACACTTGGGGTACATTATTACGCAAACAAAGGAATTTGAATTTTAACGCTCCTTCCGTCATTTCATAAACTTTAACTTTTTCCATGAATCCCAATCGTCCCAAAATCAGTATACAAAGGATATGACTCGACTTAGCAACTTATGCAAGCAACTAGATAATTGAACTAAGGGTTTAGGGTGATAACAAACATTTGCACTAAAAGTGAGTGCATAAGGGGTAGGCTAAGGCGATATGGGTGTATATTTGGGGTGGTGTAAACAATGTTTTCATTGATATTCGGAAAACCGAAACATCACGAGAACCGCGAAAAGGATAGGCTCGAGGGGTTAACTAGGGTATCGTGTACTAAAGATGAGTACAACGCAAAGGTGTGGGAGAATTACTCCACCGATATGGAAGAAGTAATTATATTACAGTGTATCAAACAAGGGTTATCCTAATGCCTCTTATCATTTAGTTATTCCTAACTAAACAAGTGTAGCCTCACTTGCGATCTCGAATGCATCACAAAACAAGTTCTAGAATCTAATATACTACCGGTTCACACTCTAAGCATTGAAGATGAATGCTTTAATTCCTACTAATCTAAGGGCGATCCTCACATTTTGGTGGAATTTGGGTGGTAAAGGGTTTTTGTGTTAGTCATGCAACTTCCTATCCATGAGACGCTTTTGTTAAGACTAATGGCCCACTCCTATATGTCATAAAAATATTTAAATTTGGTGCCAAAATTACCCTAACCGACATTTTCTCATGGTTTATTACACAATCACAATTGGACAAAGCAAATAGTCAAGGATAAGCATAGTTTCAAAGTTCCGCTTTATTTTCCCTCCCTACACTTAAACCGAACATTGTCCCCAATGTTCCCGAAAGTATCAAAGTTATGATAAAAGAAGGTAATCAAAAACGAAAGAAACTAGTACTCCCTAATTAGCTCGGTAGGATCCGTAAAGTGGTGGTTAAATCCTTTTCAAGAAGAATTATTGCGTGAAAAGCTCCTTCCAATCTTATGTAACTTCTTCTTGACAAACTAAACCCGCACACTTGAAGAAAACAACGAAACCTTCGCGTAAAATCGGCGGTAATAATATATATAAGACTCGATTTAAACTAGGATATAATGCTTGTGGAATGGATGTTTACAATTTCTAAGAAAATTAAGACCGGAAAATTCCAAAAATTTATAAGTAGCTCGAAAACGAGAAAAAGTAATCGATGTTTTTACTCCTTCATGACGCCGTCGGTTGCAATCTCGACGCCGTCGTTATCCTGACAAAAAGCGGTCTCGATTTTCGAAAAAATTCGGAAAATTTACATCTTTAGAATGGAAAAATTTCGCAAAACATCCATTATGACTCGATACAAGCATTTGACTCAAACAAACAAACATAAATATCTTTTAGTTAATTGTTATTCTCATGTTTACGTTTCTTTTGAAAACGTGTAATCCTCCCTACACTTATCCCTTATGTAAAATACCTTTAAATGCAATTAAGACGAGGTTAAAACAAAATAAAACATTTTACAAATTTAAACATGAGGATAAACAATTAATAAAAGATATATGACACTAACAAGCAAACAATTAAGCATGGGTTGCCTCCCACGAAGCGCTTTTCTTTATTTAAGAGTCTTGTAGCTAGACTCATAGTCGTGCTCCTACGTTTTCTCATTACCGCCCTCTTGACGGTCTCTAATGGGGGATTCCATGTTGTAGAAGTGCCCTAACATGCACTTCTCTAAGAGTTCATCCTCTCCCCAATCGGTCCTATATTCCGGTCCTAGGCTCAAGCAATCCTTATAGAATCCGAAAATCTTAGCCATAACATAATCAACACCTTTTTCCCTATCCTCATCATTCCTATAATAGATCGACAGTTTAAGTTCCTTTTCATCATTAGAGAGTGATGAAAACTTCTCAATCTTAAACGGCATTTGGTAAGCTATGTCATCGGTCTCATTCTTGAATCGCACTACTCCTAACGAGGGGTCATAGGTCATCCTGGTGCTTTCTATGAAAGGTTTTCCTAGAATAACATGGGATAAGCTAGGGTCTATGGCCGTGCTAATATCATCCACAATTATGAAGTCCGTAGGAAACGTGAAACTACCTACATAAACGGGCAATCCCTTAATTCTTCCGAGAAAATTGCAACTAACATTAGGATCATTGGGGTCATGCCTAGTTGGAATAGGCTTCTTCAATATCCAATTGTAATAGGTGCTAGTCATTATGTTGATTGGGGACTTGCAATCAATGTAGGCTTTTGCCACAAAAAGGTGTCCTATGACACATGGTATGTTAAGATTCCAAGGGTTCCCAAACTTGATTCGAGGACTTTTCCTAACATACATGTGACGGAGGTCACGCACTAAGTGAGGGTGGCGAGATAGTTCTTCTTCCGTAGGAAATTTGTTGAAATAGTCAATGTCTACTTCATCTACTTCCTCGGGTATTTCCTCATCCGCAAGTGTATAGTCCTCTTCGTCATTTGTTTCATTAGGTTCAACTAAGGCGATGGTATTGACGAATTGGACATGCTTTAGCTTGCTTGGATCCTTAATCTCTATACCAAGGCTCGGAGTTGAGATAGCACTAACCTTCTTATCACTATTAGTTATGGCTTTCAAAAGGTTGTCTATTTTCCTATCCATCTCGGCTTGTTGATGGTTAAAGCGGTCCGAGAGCTTAGCCATTTGGGTTTCATGGGATGCAACTAGGTTTTGCAACTAGGTTTTGTAACATCCCTTCGATGTTTTGTTGGTTAGGACCGTTAGGTGGGGGCCATGAGAAATCATTAGAGGTGAATTCTTTGGTTTGTCCCCGTGAGAAGTCGGGCTTGTTTTCCATGCTTCACGGGTTTCATTGAAATTCCTAGGTCCGGTGTTGTAGGAATCTTCCTCCCGCTCCATTAATACGCCGAGGATGCGAGTCAATGTAAGCGTGTTCGGGGATCGGGTGCTAGTCTGCGTGTTATGAGGATCACAAAACGGCTCGCACGAGGAAGAAACTTTGTTCACATGGTGTGAAGACTTAGGATTTTCGTAGGAACTCATGAGGAATTTAACTTGATCTTCAAGCTCGATCATCCCACGGCGGAAGGAGGCAAGGAGATTGCCTTGACGGTTTTGGGCAGCTCACGGGGTCATCCCAACTTCGTTGTCATAGAGGCGAGGTCCTCTATTATACCCCATGATTCTTCCGCGGTGAGATCACTAAGTTTTCCACCGCCGCTTGGTCAATGGATCGCTAGTGGGAAGTTGACATGATCATAAAAGATTTGGACTTGGAGCCAAAGATCAATGCCGTGATGAGGACTTTATGAAGTAAGTCCTTGAATCGGGTCCATGCTTCAGAGAGATTCACCTTGACGTTGTTGGAATATCAAGATGTCATTCCTAAGCTTAGTGGTTCTCCCGTGGGAAAATTGAGCAAGGAAGCGAGAAGTAAGATCATCCCAACTTGAGATGGAGCCATGGGAAGTCGCTCGCCCAATTACTAGCTTGGTCCCGTAGAGAATTGAAGAGACGCAGCGCGTGGTCTCCCGAGTAGTAGCATCAAGGTCGATGGAATCGACGATTTTGAGGAAATCCTCGATGTCGATTTGGATCTTCTAACGAAGTCCATGGAATGCACATCCGCTTTGCACCAACCGGATGGTGTCGGATCGCAGGCCGTAGTTTGGGCTTGGTCGGGAAGTTCAATGGTGTTCCTATAGCCTAGGTGGCTTGGTCTCGAGTATTCACCAAGAGTACGGGCTCTTGGCGGGTCATTTGGTGGTAGGTTGATGAATGGTAGTGGTTATCACCTTCCATGATGAAAAGTGATGAGGTTACTAACAAAAGGTCACGAAGAAGGGGATAGACCAAGAGAAAGCTAAAAATGAGAAAAATTTACTTGATAGGAATCAAGCAAAGAACCTAAACGATGTGGACTACTAACTAGCTATTCTATTCCCGCAGCGCGCCTAAAACTTGATAACGCCACACGCGTCGTTCGGGTCAAGGAAACTTCCTTTTCTTCGAGCAAGTTTTATAACACCCTAGGCAAGGAACCTAATCGCTGTAGTGTAGTAATTAGGGTAAGCCACGGTATTGATATCGCCTCTAGGGAATAGGAATGCTAGTAAGGAGTTACTACGCTAAGGTTAAGGTTGAGGAAGATTATTTTTTATCTTTTATGTTTTATGAAAGGGAAAGGTACGAATCTCGGTATTGGATTTGGGGTTGGTATTTCTACCGATTACTCTACTATTATCTAATTATCTAAACTAAGGTTGTGGGAGTCTATGTCTAATTAATGTGTGCTCGTATGATAGTTTAAAGATGTGTTTACTTAGTTTGTATTACTCCTTAATTATCCCCTATTGGTGGTTGAATTGTCACGCCCTTATTCTTAGTTGCGTTGTGTGTCTAAAGTTGTAGGGTATGCGTTTCTCCCTAACTCTTTGAACTTACCAAAGGGTCTCGCCTACAAACCCACTAGGATGATAAACTCCTACTCTAAGGCGCTCTTTGGATGGTTTAGCCTACAACTACTCGGTAATTATATTCTAAGGTTCACAAAGATGAATCAAGCATTAAGTACACAACGAATGACCTATCGCATTACTAGATCATTAATCAACTAAGATAAGAAACAACCAATCAATATTCAATAATTAAGTTTCATACTTTCTAAGCAAACACACAAATAAATTAGCGGGACATGGAGAACATGCAAGCATACACACAAATAATCAAAGACATAATTGAATTAATGAAGTAAAGACTTATCTTGATGTAAGATAGGGTTTAAAACCCTAAAATACTGTATAAGACACCTTAGGTTCGGTTTGGGTTTTTCTCCAAAAGACTCTCCACAAAAGACCTAAAAATTCGGATTCTATATATAAGATTACATATGCGACGGCCACCTTATGTTTTGTGACGCCGTTGTGTCGCCGCCATTAAGGTTTCGTCTTGGCCACGTTAACCTTGCAACGACGCCACCTTATGTCCGTGACGCCGTCCTCTTCGACTTCGACGTCGTCTGGATTGCATCTAGGCCGTCCGAGTAGCGACGGCCTACTCTTTTACAACTAGACGCCGTCGCTTGAAAATACGAGTTTTGGGTTCGGACCACACAACAATTTTGGGACGGCGTCGCCATTAGCACCGACGCCGCCTTTCTAATTTCAAAGAACTATGAGTGTCTCGATTTTGACTTTGGCTATTTTCTTCATATATTCGCGCTTTTCGTCCAAATAAGTGCCATTCCAAAGATTTTGCCTTCAAGAGACCTAAAAGTGAAAAGGAACGATATTAAGCAATAACGGATACAAAAGAGATTAAATAAGGACTAAACGACCCTCAAAATGGTACCTTTTAAAACCTTATCAATTATATAAGGCATTATGTAAGAGTGTCTTTAGGGTAAAGTTGCTAAATCTACCGCTTTAGGCATTAATTTTTTTAAGGCCTCAAATTTCTATGCTTCATTCTAGAATTTCTTGATGTAAATTATGGGCGTTCAAAAAACATTCGTATTCGGAAATCCAAAACTTTGATGGGAATTAGATCTTCTTGAAATCAGACTTTAAGAAACAATGAGTAGGGGAAAGATAGAGATGAAGAGGATAGAAAACACTAGTAACAGACAAGCCACATAATAATACTACTATATGAAAAGAAAGAATGGAATCATCAAGAAAGCTAAAGATATCATTGTTCTTTGTGATGCTAACGTCTCTTTTGTTATCTATGTATCTTCTAGCAAGATGTATGAGTACCGCAATTCTAAAACTAATTTGATCGACATGTTGGATCGATATCAAAGAATTTCGGAAACAAGTTGTGGGATGCTAAACATGAGAATCTTAAGAATGAAATTGATAGAATCAAGAAAGAGAATGTAAGCATGCAAATAGAGCTCAGACACTTGAAGGGAAATATATCAAATCTTTGAACTATGAAAAAATGATTCATAGACTTGTTGTCCTAAATTATGATTATGAAATGTTTAAAAGATTAACATGTTGTTTTTAATTCTACAAATAAACAACTCATAAATTTGTAGTGTTTTAGTTTGTAATCCGAGAAAAGTAAGATCGGATCGGATTAGATCTTAAGATCGTATGGTCGGGATCGGATCTTATAAGATCTTAAACTTGCAAACATCCTATGTAGGATCCAGATCGTTTTTGCTTTGCAAAGATCGTAAAATTGTAAGATCCTAAGATCGGGATCGGGATCCCGACAACTATGCCTAAAATCATGAGGAAACATGAGAAAGTTCAAGGAGGAAAATAAGCATCTTATGTATTTTGTGCAACAAAGTGAAATGGCAGCACCATGGAGATTACCAAGCTCATGAACCCTTTGCATTGCATGTCCAATCAATGCAGCCTAACTTGCATGAGAGGATGTGATGATTTCAGATGCTTCTAAGCAATTCTTCGTATACATGAAGTTTTTAACGTTGCCTAAGGTTTGTAATATATTAAGTATGGTGTTTTAGTATGTTGTGCAGTTAATAAGGCTTTGTTCCTGGGAATTCTATGTTATATTCCCTATAACTTTCTGTACTAAGATCGTGATATTTGCCAAACGATTATGCCTTTTTGGTTATCAGATTATCATTTGCATTAAAAATAATAATAATAAATAAATAAATAAAATAATAATAATAACGTTGATGGGAATTTATTACGAAGTTAGGATATATGAATTGTCAATTTCGGAACTCATATACAAGTTTTCCAAAAATATAAATAACTGGATATTCGGATATATAAAACTGTAATATGAAATTTCGGATATCCAAATTGAAATAACTTAGCTAAAATAATGGATTTAATATAAAATAATCATCAGAAAATTCGGATATCCAAATTTGTGATAGAGATTATTGACAAGTCACTTAAACTATTTAAATTAACAAAGAAAAAGTTTTTACCAAAAATGTCTCATTTTATACTTTCGCTTTAGGCCTAAAAAAGAAATATGACGGCCCTGGCTACCTTCCAACCACTTTCACATTAGCGTTTGGATTAAACATATGTGTATATATGTAGTTTAAATAAGCAAGTTGGAATGTTTTTAGTACTAAATAGGCATGATGGAATGTTGTCTTGGATAGAATGTACGTAGTTTAAGTTGTGTTTAGTAGGAGTAGTAGTTTTGGCATGCCCAAATTACTAGTCTTAGAGCAAACACATCAATAACTTGTGTTAAAGTTTAACATCGTTCACGTCAGCGTCACATCAGCTTTAATATTTCACCTTAATATCTCCAAAAAACACCCACAACAATAACATCCCAAGTTAAACTTTAACATTTCATATTTTCAATTTCAACCCCTAAACTAAAACAAACACTTCATTTATTAAACTAAACATATCATTAAATTTAAAAACATATTACAACACGAAAATAAAAATAAAAAAATACAACGAAATAAAAAAAACACCGCAAATTAAACGTTACAACATAAAGGAAATGACGATAATACAATCTAATGACGAGGTTGCAAGTTATAGTTTTGATGATTCGGTCTTTTTCCTCATTGATCCAAGCCACGAAATTTGGATCTTTGCCTTCAGATCAATCATCAAAACTTTTTCTTCCAACCTTATTATAGTTTCATCTTTTTCTTGTTGGGCCCGATACGCTTGGGCGGTTTCACGCTTGATACGATACTGCTTGCCATAGTTTCGTAAAATAACTTGAAGAGCTCGTTCCTCCAAAGCTCGCTCCCCGATTTGTCATGCTCTCGGATCTTGCTTTCTTGGTAGCACGCTTCTTTCCCATGGGCGTGGTTGCTCATCATGACCAAACAAAGCCTCGCTTGTTTGGCTTGGGGCATCGCGGTTAAATCAACCGGTTCGGCATGTCCCATTTCTTAGAATGACGCAAAACCTCCCAAGTGTCATCGAGAGCAAACGATGTTGCTTTGGTTTCCTCACGATACCATTGCTTTGCCCGTTTCATCACATCCATCTCACTTTCCCGCTTCGTTGTTCCCGCTTCGACGCGTTGTAAAAGAGTTGAACTTTGTGCAACAGCGCTCAACGCTTTCCACTTGCTTGACATCATATCCTTGTTGCGCCGTTAAAAGTTGAGTCTATTGAACTCATTTGTGACCCGATACCAAAACGTATCTTTGGGTTGTGCACGCCCAACTTTCGGATCCTCCGTAACAGCTATGTAACACCTTGCAAGTAATTCTTTCTCTGCTGGAGTCCAACGCCCAGTAGCGAATTCTTCTTCATCATCATCGATTGGTTCGGGCTCGGGGTCTTTGGATTTTTTTGACTTTCGTTTAACACGACCTTTGGTTTTTTTTGGAGGAGACGTGGGTGTCTCAGGAACATCATGTGTTTTAGTTTGTGAATGTTGTGAGTGTTGTGAGAATTGTAGATTTTGAAAGTTGGAGTTTAAGGTGCTTTGTTGGCTTTGTTGTTGCCAATACAAATATCGTTGATGTTGTTGCCACATTTCTTTGCTCGACAAGCCCAGTGGGTCGGGAAAAGACAAGTTGGGGTTTGAAGATGAACCGCGTTCGGGTTAGATGATGAACCCGGTTTGAGGTATTCCACCCACCACCGAGAAGATTCAAGAATGTATCATCGTTGCCTCCCGACATTTTTTTTTCAAATGAAAGATTGAAGATCGAGAGGATTGAGTAGTGGAAGTGTGAAAAAATGGTGTTTTGGTTGGTATTTATAGTGGTAATTTATTTTATTTTTTTATTTTGTTATTTTTTATTTATTTTTTATAACTAGCCGTTAGGGTCAAGCTTTTATTTTTTTTTTAAATATTAACGGTCACTAGCCGTTATAAGGGGTCTTTGTAATTTTTTTTTTTTTTTTTTTTTTTTTTGCCTTAACGCCTGCTGGGCTAGTAACGCATGAGGACTAACGTGGCTTTAACGCCGAGGTCCAAGGGCTTAACGCCTGTTAACGCCAAGATATGCACATTAACGCCCATTATGGCGTTATTGATGTGCTTGCTCTTATGATGTAAATCTCTATATTAGTTATTAATATTATTCACCTTCTAACTAAAAAACAACACAATAACTATTGATATGTAAAGCATTTGCTTTAGTTATTTTAAGTGCAACTTTATTTTGTCGACACACTTTCTTTAGATTCACCATGGAAAATCAATGCTTTACAGCAGTGGCGGATCCAGGAATCCCGGGTAGGGTATGCACAGTCTATTATCACTATATACTTTTCGGTTTTTCAGGTCGGATTTTTTTTCTCTCCAGGTTTTTCTCTTTGGATTTATGTTATCCATGATTATTTTTGTTTTGTAAATCATGATTATGTGAGACAAATGTATATTGTTGGTTTTGCTCAAGATTAATAAAGGCAGTAAAAAAGCAGCGGTATACATTCCTACTACATTTTCCTAATAATCTTTCAACTCTAATCCATTATTTATTTGTTTTGATATTCGTCACTGACTTATAATACTTGTCACCATCCTAAAATTAAAAAGATAAGTAAGAACATGTAATAAAGAAGATTTATCATTTCTTAGTAAAAAAACCACCATCTCGCAACTTTGTATCCTAGAAATCCTAACTAGCAGCAAAAAACCATTACAAATATGCAAAGGTAAAAATATGAATGAATTTATGACGCGTGAGTGACCATGTATTCTCCTCCGTCTCAAATTTAAGTCAGGTTGACTTTTGATTGACTGATTTTAAATATTTTGTTTGTGTATATAACACTATAAAAATTATACCAAATAAAATACATTTAAAACACAATTCATTTATATATTTTGCATCAAGTATTATATAATATAAACAAAAATATTTAAGGTCAAAGTTATAGTCAAAAAGTCAAACTGGACTTATAATTTGGGACGGAGATAGTACTAAAAATAAACTAACATGCACATGAAAAAAGGTGGTGTTGGTACTTGGTAACATACTTTATTAAATCAGAATTCAAATGCATTTTAAGTATTACAAAAACTTTATAATTATAACTAATGCCGTATGATTGAAACCTTAATTAATTGATTAATAAAACAAGAAACACCATACTTAGCAGATTACCAAGTTTTAAAAGCTAACATAATATAAGTTATATGCTAACTCACTAACTGTGAAAGTGTAATTGTAATTGAGCTTGGTATGTTTAGTGTAACTCAATAAATTTACTATTGGGCCTTATTTATTCAAAGAACTTGATATACGCCAATTAAAGATGCTTAAAGGAGAGCGTAATGATAAATGAATCATGCAAGACAAGATCGCATAATTCATTTACGACAGCCTCCTTTGCGCCTCTTTAGCCAGGCCTATTTATCATTTTCTTATTCAAAACAAGAGAAAAGATAATAAGCTGAAAGTAAAAACCCTTCCCAAATCTCAACGACCCACTTTCCGTCTTTATCCTATCTTCTTCTACAAAATAAAAAACTCCATAACCTGCATAACAATGTCTCACCTTCTTTTTCTTTCAACTTGGCATTCTTTGTTTACGAGGGTGTGCACCCCATTTTATCTCTATTTTCTGGGTATGCACTATTGTTCAGGGCTGGTTCCCGAGTTTCTTCTACCCTAGCGAGATAGTCTTTTGATGCCCTAAACAAGACGGTTACAAAATACCGTAAACAAACACACTATCTTTTAAGGATTTAGTCTTAACAAAAAGGGCATATCAACTCAAAGAAAACATTATAATCTAATGAATTATTAATAACTTGTAACACAATGTTATAGTTTTTCAATTAATGTTTGGATATAAATTTTAAAAATGTATAATGAACAAACCAATATGAGTCAACACCTATCACATGCTTCTATGATCAAGCGACCAACATCTTGAATAAAACTATTTGTCAAACACTTTTATAATTTAAAAAAAAACCCCAAAGTATTCCACATATATGAATAAAACTATTTGTCTCAACATTTTGAATAAATTTCTATATCAAACATTTTTATGAACTTAAAACAAATGAGACGAACAATAATCGTAAAAATAATGTATCTACCTGAAAAGCTATTGTGTAAATTATGTCTAATAGTTCCAACTTATGAACTTTTTTTTATTTCTCATACATAAACATCGGTGCTAGTTACAAGAACTACGTAGAAAAGCAATACAAAACGAAAAACAAGTGTATACAAAACAACTGGTAAAACTTCTATTTGAACATTAAAACTTTAGAGATATGATAGTGAGACCTAAATTTAGGCTTAATTTTAGGTCAAAAAACAAGTGTTATCATCCTAATGGTTGTAAAATAAGTGGGTCCCTGTCTACAACCATTAAGATGATGACACTTGTTTTTAGGCCTAAAATTAAGTCTAAGTTTAGGTCTCTCTATCATTTCTCAAAACTTTATAAGTAAATCAAAATGTGAATATATAATAGAAAAAATCAGCTAACCAACAAACTTAGAAATAGCAGTATTACCATTCTTTTTACTATTTTACATTTTTTTTTTTTTAAAGCATGTATTTTGTTCTCTCTCCTATAGTCTTCTTCTCCATCTCCTTTTTACTCCATTAATAAGAAAATGAAAACGCAGATAATAGTTTACACGAAAGCATCATATAAAACCTACTCACAGCACCATAAAACTGATGCCCCATATTCATTGGATGCCCTGGGCCGTCGCCCAGATGCGTCTGCCCATAGCCATGGTCGGCCCTGCTATTGTTAATTTGGTTATAAAAACTTCCTGAGACAAAAAAATTTACACTACAAGGAGAAATCGCAGGGTATGCACGTCCTATACCACACTCACATTTTGTTCCTGAACTGCTTGAAGACGTAATCATAATGCAAGAAGAGTCTTTAGGTAGTGTATTACTGATAATTCTTGCTGCTCCAAAAGATGCACACGAAACTCATCCCACCCTAATTTTACTCCCACTGTCGAAGCTGGTGAGTTTATTCACGGGTCATTTTAGGCTATATTTTGTATCCAATTTATAAAACTGGCGAACCTAAGAATATTAGTTGAATACTCAATGGATAAAAAAATTAACGCAATCGATATATTTTTTTAACTTTCAGTTGATTTATTTTCTCTGTTTTAAATTTTGTTCAAGCTCTTTAAATTGATTTACTGAAATCAATTACTTTGTTACTTGAAGTACGCATGCATTTGAAATGGTTAATTAAAAAATTGTTATAAAAGAAAAATCATCGCCAATCTTAATTTCTTTTATAGTATAAAAGAAATGTTATAATAGTTGAACTTATAACAGTGATGCATAAACACATATTTGAATGACTCACACATTACTTAAAATAAATAGATGGCCAGGAAAAAAGTTTAATAGTTTGTTGGCCACATGCATAATCCTCGAAAAGTATTTATAGTAGCTCTCGCTATCTTAGGCTTGTAAAAGACTCCAACCTATCTTTTCTTTTCATTGTCAGACACATTGTTACAATTACGCGTACAGAATACTTCTACTAGTTTTGGTTCTACTTTGATTTGCAATATGTTGAAAATCAGTAACACCGCCTGGTTGTTTCAAGAGCAACATGCAGAAGCTATTTTTATACCATAAAGATTTAGAGTCTCATTTAGAAGAGTGACCACTCGCATCATGAAACATGACAATTTAGTTATCGAAACCAACAATGTAATACGCTTAAAGGACAGCAGAGATCGAACTTCAGTCTCCACTCGAGAATCCTTGAGCTGCCACCACTGCACTACCCTATGGGGTTGGTCTAAAAAGCTTGATCGCTAACATAGTTGGTCTCGAATTAGTGTCTTGTGAACATCATAAAGCTATTTGGGCTCAAGTGCTCTAGGCCATCTTGCTTATTAATTATTCCGTTTTGTGTTTAAAGAAAGCAGCAAACTTTTTGGTATTTTCTTAAATTGCTTTGGAGTGAATATTATAATTTGACCAAGCCAATAATCACAATATCTTGTTCAAAATAATAATAATAATAATAATAATAATAATAATAAAATCACAATATCAAAATGAAGAGGAATTCGATTTCCCGGATATGTAAAAAAACAAAATAAATGCACAGATGGACACGTAAGTTGCAGGACCTTATAGTATTAAAGAAGCTCATCAAAATCTCGACATATAAGAACAAGCACACATAGTTGTACAGAACATTGTTCTGATTTTACAATGTTCCCAAAAATACAAGAATTTTATAGTGCAAAACCACAGTTATACAATGAGTCATTAAAAACACCAAAAACGAAAAATCTATCATATCAGGGTGTAGCAACAAGGCCATCATCGTGATTCCGTTCTTTTCATTATGAAAGGCTGATGGGTTAGTAGGTGAGTCACCATTAGTTATGGCGCCTGTGTCGACATCCTGGTTGCCAAAATAGAGGCAAACGAGTGGATTGAAGGTGGAACTTTCCTTTTTAGACCTTTTATTGTTCTCATTGCATCGATTGTTCTTCTATATACATCTGAAGTTTCTACGTCAACTGATACTGATGAGGAGGATGCAGTTGCTGTATCAGTCATCCCGGTATCTGGTTTACTATTTGATTCAACTACTTCAGCTTCTAAAGGGAAAAGGAGCTCAAGATTTTCCTCACATTCATGAACCAACCTGGTAAGAGGTTCTGTCGTAAAGAAGGGTTGACGAAGAGTAAGTTGTGTAAAGTGTACACGCAATAGTCCCCCAGTCCTTTTGTCATACTTCTTCAAAATCTTTATAATGCCTAACAAGTCAAAGCAATAGATATAACGGTTAAAAGTGGTAGTGTATCAAGGCATTCAGAGTGCCATAACGCAAATAGTTTTGTGTATGCGATTCGATAACAAGATATTTGTCATTTGTAAAATGCAATAAAGTATATTTACCGGGTAAGAAGCCCTTTACCCAAAAAAAAGTAAAATGCAATAAAGTTTCGGGCACAGGTCCCTGGTTAAAGGATCCTGGAAAGTTGAAACCACAGGTTTCAATTTCGATCCATTTACTTATGAACGGGTTGATTCAGATTATGTTAATGGGTCGAGATGGGAAAACTAGATTAAATGAAAGGGTCAAATGGATTGAAGGGTCAAAAGTTGCCCAGAGTATATATTCTTACTGCATAAACCTCCTAAATCATTTATAATATTGATTTCATAGGGACACTAATGAGTCTAAACTAAATAAAGTTTCAGGACAAAAGTGTTTAGAATTAAGATCAACCCAAACTGAACAAATAATCACTGCTTTAACCTATTACCCCACTCGCACATTTTGGCCATTCTACTAAAAACAATCTTATGTATAAGTTAATCTGCATTCATGAAAGAAGGTGTAGCTTTTTTTATTAGAAAGGCAGAAGGTGTAGCTTTTAATGCAAGGGAAAATGTCTTTTTGGGCTACATATAGTTGAAGGAGCTATAGTATAATTGAGGACAGAAGTATTTGATGTTAAAACTTTAGTACCTGCAAAATTTAAGGAGCTATAGTTTTTGAGAAGCACCATCTCTCCGTGGATTGTGACAAAGTCTTTGCGTATCGCCATCATCTCATCGCTGAATTCACTTTCAGATGTAAAGTTTCCATCTTTCCAGCTTTTCTCCTTCACTTGCTCAATTCTTTCCTTTAGCTCCTGATTCAATCAACGAGTCAGAGTAGTTTCACAATATGATGATAATCACATGAGACGTCAATATAGAAAGATGAAACAAGCCAACAGCAAAAACCAAATAATCCAATTTATGCTTATACTGTGTCATCGAATACACATAGAACTCAGTTTCTGAAGGATTTGAAGACAGGACATGATGATTCTAGAATGAACAGGTTAGAAGTTGGTCTGTATTATGTATCATCAAGGCAACTACGATTATGAATTCAGAAAAATGAGTATGCATGTAGACAGCAATTCCATCTCCATATCTATAAGGTTGACACACAATATGGTTCTTATCTAAGCTCATTTAGGGTCAAATTGAAATTTCGCCTTTCCTTTGAGAAATAAACCAAATATCCAGTATCAGTAGTCTAGCTCGCATATATATGTTAATCATGAGTCGTAAACAGTGTGGTCAATGAATTTAAGCAGCCTTACAGTTTAGAAGCAAGCAAGAGCAATTCCACATCCTCGGCTACTTAAGCATCATATACATGCCAAACGTCCACTTCTTATCTTATTTTAACATCACAGTTCACAAGTCCTTTTGTTTCTACTTTAAAATGGTTGGCTCAAAAACTGATACTTTGCAGCTAGTTTGCGTGAAGCATAATGCTCCACAGGCTGTTGGGCTATTGACTTGCAAAAATTCTACAAATATCCTCCAAACATGAAACCAACTTGTACATGTTGATTCCATCTTGCTTACACTCCATACTACATATTCTCACTTAACAATGCACACAATCAGACACTTGTACATCCCCTAAGCCACCGTTGACAACTCCAAAAACAGAAGAATCCTCATTAAAACACATTCACATTCACCACATAATCTAAAGACCCTAGCAATAGATTTCCATTTAAATTGATCAAAATACCATCACACTATACCGATTCAAGTTTATATCACTAACTCAATACCTACTTACCTAGTAACAACAAACAACAGATTCGCATAACGACACTCCTCCTTATCAACATATATCATTAAACTTTTGAAAACCATTACAACAATCTATGCTCAGTTCTCAAGTTTAAATAGTAAGGAAAAGTAATTTTGGGAGGAAACTTTTTACTTCAAATCAACCAAGTCACCCTTCTTTTTCAGTATTTTTCCTTTTCTTTTTCTCCGTAAGTGATACTCGATAACACAACCTTTTTTTTTAATTTCACTTCATTTTCTTTACTTTCCTTCCTTAACACTGTGTTCTCAAGTTGGTTTTATAAAGGAAAGGGAAAGTAATGAAAGAAAACAAAAAATTTATCATGTTCTTCAGTTTTTTTATAAAGAAAAAGGAAGTAAAAGTGAGAAAATTTTAGGCTATTTGGAAGTAAAGTGTTTCCTCCCAAAAGTGGGAGGAAATTGTTTACTTTACATTCCTTCCATTTTCTTTATGAACCAAACTCAAGAACACACCTTAAGTGATACTCGAAAACAGTGTAAAACCACAACTTAAAAAAAACTAAAATCATAATAATAAACAAATAATAATACTCACAAACATAGAAATAAAAAAACCTTAAATCTGATAACAAACTCTTCCTCCTTATCAACATAAAAATCATTAAACTTGTCAACCTCCTCATCCAAAATCCTCACAAAAAGCTCCTGCAAATCCGCCAAATGCGGCTCCGGCACCGGAGGACCATCAACCACCGTAGCCGCAGCCGGAGGAAGAACACGATCACCAACGTTAGGATTAGGATTAGGTATCCGTTTAAGAAACCTTTTCAAGAGCTTGTAACACAAATACTTGTCTCTCACTCAGGTAAAGTTTGCTCCAAATGAATACCGAATTCTTTTCCGAATTTCATTTCAAATTTTTATAAATTTATTATTAAGTTTTACAAAGGCATTTAAATGATGTTAACAGCCTCATCATCATTATTTTGGATTTGAAGATGTTTTAGGAATTGGGATTGGATCGGAAGAGTGGGAATCGGAATGTGATACCGGAATAATAAAAAGGTGTTGAAAAGGAATATTCTTTTTTTTTTTTTTTAATTCTTTTTCGGATTTTAGAGATGTTATTAATCATACAATTTACCAAAAATACTTTTTCAACTCTTTTGTCGATTTGTGTCGACAATCAATTATTTTCATTTCATTATTCATATGATGACTTCATCTTTGTGTGTATTTATGTGTTGGATGGTTGCTCGTGTCATGTTGTGATGCTAGCAATAGCAAGGAAAGAGTCAGTCGTGGGTTCAACTTACTATAGCTTTGTGGCCTTGTGATTCTCTGGAAACTTGGGGTCTAGTGATTACTTGCGGTTTTCTTTTGATTGTTAAGAGTTCCATCGATATAAGGCTAAATACACCAACACCTGTCAGCGACCTTCATTTTACTTGTCACATTAATTTTCTTCACCGACAATTTACAGGCAATTTTTTCTTTTTCTTCAAACATTTTTAACAAAAAAACTAAAATTTCATTGATAACTAAAACATTACAATAAAATTCAAATAAAATAAAAACATTACAATAATAACATGACTAAACTAGTGTTATTTTCACGACGCCAAATATCTTTCACCAAATCGCTTTTGCGCTTAGATGAGTTGTTTTGTTGATTATCTCCCGAGTAATTTTCAACGATTTTGCGTGCGTTACGGTCATAATCACTCTTCGCTCCCTCGAAAAATGTGAGAGATATCGCCTTTTTTTGTCATGAATTATCATATTATGTAATATGATGACGTGTGTACATTAACTGATAGGCGACTTTTGTCCAATCTTTTAGCCGATGTTTAATCATTAATCACTTCTTCTTTAGACACCAAAAATTGCTTTACATCTTTCCTCGCGCTTCATATGAATAGGTTTTGGCTCATTCGGGCACACCGACGTAATGTTCTTTCGTCATACACTGGGTGTTCGGAGAAGTAAGCCGCCACTAAACGATTATGAGCACCGTAACGATCTCTCTAAATTTGGTTCTCTTAAAAAGCCTCCCAACAAGCTTCCATAAAATTCGCAAGCTCGCTAGTAACTTCATCTTCATCATCCGAAGATGAAGTGGCAAAAAATAGCTCGTAAGACATTATGTAGATATGAGATAACGTGTTTGAATGTGTATAGAGAGAATTATAGTTTGAATTTGTGAATAAATGGTGTGGGTTACTTATAGTATGAAAGTGTTTAAATTTTAAAAGTTAAAAAAGTTTTATTTTTCCCTTCCAAACCGTAAAAAAGATGGAAATAGGAGTGTTCAATCGGTCGCCAAAAGGATCAAAATAAAAAAAAAAATAACAAAAAAAATCAATCAATTGCCGATCAACACCCACAGTAACAGCGATCGATCAACAAGTCGATCGACCAAGCGATCGTGGGCATTACTACGTATAGCCTAAGTGACTCATATCATTAGTCTCGTAGTAATTCTAAACATCTTGATAGTTTCAATTTATTAATATAAATGTGTTTTTCTAAGATAATATAACACGGACGTAAAGCAACAATCATGATTATATCGTTTCACTTTTCTGGTGAATGTTGATTTATTGTTCGTAGTTTTGTTTGTTAGAAGAAATGAAGGTGGCTAGTACGTGTAAAAAGAATGAGGAAATGCATTGTGTGGAATTTTAAACTTTTAAAAGTTGAAATGTTGGCGGGGTTAAATTTGAAGTGTTTGAATCTTAAAATAGGATTTGGATTGGAGTTTGGAATTTGGTCGGATATATTTATGTTTTTATCTATAATTTATAAATCAACTAGGCGACTTGACTCTTCGAAAGCCCATTTGGTGGACGGATTAGTTTTCATGGAGTTACTATATTTTAGCATTCTTAGATTAGTAATTAATGTAAATGTTTAATAAAAAAATAAGAAATAAATATATAACATCCGTATTGCAAAATCAATTAGACAAAAATATTTAAATGTTAAAATGACAAATACATAAATATTCAATTTAAACAAATCTTATAGTTTGTGCAATACTTCTTTATGCATGACATTGATTGTCTTATTTGCTTACTCTTCATCTTTGTCACAACAAATTACTTTTAGAACTTGCTTGCTTTTTACACTTTACACAGCCACATATAATTGTCCGTGAGAGAATACCAGACGTTGTAGAAACAAACCAACCTTAGAAAAAATGTGACCCTGGCTTTCATTTATAGTCATTGCAAAACATGCAGTTACTGAAAACTGTCACCTCTTTAATTTGAATGGCATGTTTGTATCAGAATGACTTATAACCATTTGTGGTATGGCACAAACTTCTCCAATCTTACCACCGGATATGATTCTTCCATCTATATTAATATTTCCCATCCTAAGTATTTGTAACATCATTCCGTTACAAAGACCTGCCCTTTGGTCGATGTTACCCAAACACATTACAAGAGCACCTATTTTCAAAACCAGTTTGTGGTGAGGCAATCCTGACATGTGTATATTGTTTAGGAAGTCATTTGCATAAAGAGACTCATCAAAGTTAGACTCAACATATAACCCGCTAACTGTATCCCCTTTAATAAACATGTCGATCGCCAAGGAGTAGCGACGTATATGATCGTTAACTTCATCAACATTATCATGCGTTGGAGCTAAAATGGATCTCTCCGGAAATATGTTGGGTTCCAAAGGTTTGCCAATACGCTTGGGTAAATCTCTTATACTATGGAACAAGCATGGTCATCCGAACTGGGATCAACATATAACTGAAACTCAACAACATATTCACCATCATTTTAACCACCAACTTTACCATCACCAATATTGAAAATCCAATGACAAACATTTTATATCTTACGCAGTAAAGGATTGTAGCCTAATGTTAACCTCATGTTAATCATTAATTTAAACAAGATATCGCTCCACATATGGGATGTGTTAATTAATGCATGCACCAATTCTTGTCTCGCTCATTAGGTATTACATGAAGGATTTGTCTAAAGTCACCACCAAATCGACAACCTTACCTCCAAAACCTTTTCGTAGTCGTTGAAGATTCTGTGGACATAATGTCTCTCATTATGATGTCAAATGCCTCAAAGCGGTGTCTTTTAACCATTGGTGCTTCGTCCCAAATAATGAGCCTTTTCGTGCATAACAGTTCTACCAAATCGCTATCAACACTTATAGAACACATGTAGTCATCCACCACATTAATTGGTATTGCAAATCTCGAATGAAAAGTTCTGCCACCATCTAATAAAAGAACTACTATACCACTTGATGCAACCTTTAAAACAATTTCATGTTTGAACCTTACAACTGCTGTCAACGTCTTGTATAGATATGTTTTACCTATGCCACCAGAACCATACACGAAAAATATGCCACCTTTGTTGTTTTTGTTGAGAACATCGACTACAGTTTCATAAGTACCCTTATGTTAAGTGATTAGACTACCGTACAATGTCGTATGTTGTTCTATAAGATCTGGTATGATGTAACTCAGCTCATCGTATATCAACCGGTTATATCCATCAATTGAGTACATAGCATCACGACCTAATGGTATACGTATTATCTCAAAATACGTCTCAAAGAGTAAAATAATATAATATCCGAAAGACAACGTGTCTTAGTTTTCGTGGAATACTCAAATCATTAATTTCAAAAGTCCAGTGTCAATATCTCAAAAGTTTAGTTTTAACGTTTCGTGTGGTGGTAAGAAATCAAGACTCGACATACAACTCACGCCAAAAGTATACCAAAATGTAACTCACGCCAAAGGTTATAACTCACGCCAAACATAACTCATACCAAGACATAATATATATCCTAATATATTATGAGAAAAATAAAGTTGACCAAGACTCAAATTGAGAAGACAATGACTAGAAGGATGCTAAGATAATAAAGACACGTAATTACTTCAATAAATAAGTCAATTGATAGTTTCGATGTTTACCCCATAATCCCAATTGGCTTGCATAAGACAAACATGTTTTATAGCTAATGATAAGTTTGAATTTGCAAGTCGACCAATAAAAGTTTTATCAATTAAAAGAACACTTGTTTAGACTCTCGTCGGGTTTTCAACAATAAAAGAGATTTAAAGAAAAATAAATATAAATTTAGAATGTTTTAATAATGTTCGGCGTGACGCGTTTATTTATAAAATATTAGTCGTCGCGACTTTAGTAAAACAATTTCTCAAAGTAATATATCTCGACTATTTAATAGATAACCATTAACGAGTATTCATTTATTATTAGACAATTTTTCTTTATTGTATCTATCACGAATCAAACATATTAAATTCATAACGAGTCTAATATATTGTATTCGTTTCGAGTCCAATAAATCCAATTTGTCCAACGTCTAATTAATGACCAAGTCCGATAATATAATCCGTAATAGTGTATAATCCAAATCCAATTCACAATCCGTAACCAAGTCCAAATCTCAATCCCAATATATATCGAACGTACCAATTATACTAACGATCAATGTCAAAATAACAAACTCGTTAGTCCGTTTTTTAATGTTACCCGAGTTAATTACTACTTTCCAAAATAATACTCAATAAGCATCTTATAGCCAAATACTCATTTACATTTTCCCGTTAACAAGTATGCATCCTAAGTGATAGAAAACAAAACAAACTAAAATGCACCTTCGTGAACTATTTTTTTAAGTCGACTCGACAATAAGCGTGACGCAAACCAAGTTTAAATGTATAACAGATTCACCCCAATGCCTTCAAATGAATCACACAAAACCATTGATAAATTTCTAGTTCAAAATCGTGCGAAAATTCAATTGAACAAACAACCTGATATCGACCTTAGACCCAATACGGGTCTCGACCCGATCTAAAACGAATCCAACTCAACACACTATGCTCGACCGAAACATCACACAACCAAGCTCTAATAATACTACTCCACGACAATCTCCCACAAGACCAAGTAAATACTACAACAGCCAACTTAAGGCTCCAAACTGAGTCACTCAACTCGTTGCCCTTACGGGTCTTAAACCCGACTTGACGACCACACAACAATCAAACACCACCTTTCTAGCTTCCTACCACACGAAACTAAATTTTTAAACACGATTTTATTCCTTAAGAACAAAGTATAACTCAGTTTCAAATTTAATTATATCCACGAATACCAATATTAACCGATTCATATTCGGTTTTGACATAAAAGAAGATATAAAATAAAAATAACAATCGCCGCCAACTTACCTCGGTCAAGAAAATACGAAAGATAAAAAAAAGATGAGGAGGGAGTTGGCGGCAGCAGTGACGACGTACAAGGTGATGGTGGTTGTAAACATGGCGACGGTGGTGGCTCCCGGACGCAACCCAAACCAGTATACGACCATTAAAACTGAAAACCCTAGAAATCCGACCCTAAGATCGTAAATCTAGGGCGCGTTGCAGGGCTTGAACTTGCGTGCCACCCATAATCGTAATCACCCGGACGAGATCTATCTTTTGGCGTAAGGTTTGTGTTTTCAGGCGACGGCGGTGGCCGGCGGCAGCGATGGTGGCCGGAAATTTTAGAGAGAGGTGGGAGTATTTTATTTGTGTGTGTGTGTGTGTAATTTGAAGAGAGAGAGGAAAATGGGAGTATTTTTACCAGGAGGGACTATTTTTGCCAATATCAAAAGTGTAGGTAAGGGTAAATGAAAATATCACATGGACCAAATCTGTAATTTAGGGAATCTTTTGTAAATAATCAATTCGGGACATATTTGGACGAGTAGACGTGCGATAAAAATTTCGAAACTTGCGCCATCGTTCACGAAATCATTTTCCCAATAAAAATGAGTATTGATTCGACTACTTTCTCGCAAATAGAAATAATGATCAAATTAGAATATTTTAACGAGGTTACAATTGTGCCGGTACGCGTAGGGTCCAATTTTTTACGTTTCGCGAGATAGCTTTCTTGTTTTCACTTCAAATAAGCTCATGGAAGTTCGTAAACGAAAAACAGATAAATTTTCTCGAAAACGAATATCTGGAAAAGTGCGAGTTGTCATAGACTTCACTCCTTAACGGAATCGCGTCCTCGCGATTCAATTGGAGTTATCCGTTAGATTTGAAAAGAGATAAGGATATTTTCTCGAGATTCCCTTTTCACGTTCTCACGTGAATTCAGGATGTTTCTTAAAGTTTCTTTGAGCATTAACAACAAGAATACGACTTGGATCAAGTCGTCTGACTTCACCGTACAAGATTTCAACAGGTTCCTCAATAAAATTTAGACGTTCATCAATCTGAATCTCTTCCAGCAAAGACAATAATCGTTTTAAACAGTGAGGCATTACCTCAAATTACGCACATGTAAACGTCATGAATAGCTAAGTTCTGTTGGTAGCTCAAGGCTCTAAGCTGCCAGTCCAACTCTAGCAAGAGTCTTAAAAGGATTTGCACAACAAGGATTTAGCTTTCCACGTTCACTAAACGCATTACACAATCCATGGTGAGATTTTTAAGCATAGCCTCGTCTCCAATCATGGAGTCTCAAAGATTCATGTCATCCGTCCATCTTAGCTCTTCTGATGATCGTGAGCAGTTTGTTTTCTGCTTTTGATTTAAACAATCTCTCGACAGTTTCATGAACAGTTTTAGGATATCAAGTTGGGTATCCCGCACTTCAATCCAACCAATCGTTGAGCGGCATTTTCAACCATGAAGTGCCTCGTACAACGTGGCTATGGTTGTAAGAGATTTCGACCAATAGGAGGTGTCTGTCCCAACCATTGTCGAAATCGATCACGCTGACATGCAACATGTCCTCTATCATTTGAATAGTTCTTTCACTCCAGCCAACGGTCTATGGATGGTATCCAACACTCATACCAAGACCTGTCTTCATGGCTCTTGGAGTAATTACTAGAAACTTGATGTGAAACGACTTGTGAAATAGCTTGAGATGATGACAAGAAAATAATGAATTGTGTACAAAACAACAACAAGGTCAAAGTCTCGATAACATCAAACCATTTCGTAGGATGACCGCAAAATGATTGGTAGGATACTCAAAATAACTTGTAAGACAATAGCGGCATTGCTCAATACCTCATAAGGAGATGGCAAAGATAACGTATATTCTTTAGAGACGAATGAGGGGTTAGGCCTCGGCTTCAAGGATCACGGTTCAAGTTTCTCCTTAAAGTCTTAAGGTTTCTGTTGGGCCAACAAAATCTCCGTCGAAAAGAGAGTTAAGCAAATTCAGACTACGACTCCGAAGGAGAGCATTAATTACTACTAGCAATCAATAGATTGATTCCGTAGTGCACTTAATACTTAACGCAGAAAGATTCAGCATTCAAATCCAACGTCAATATTTCCAAAAGAAATTCGACTACCAATCGATATCAAATCAAATTCTAAATACAATTGAACGACGATGGTTCCAAAAAGTTATGCTAAAAGCATACACATCGATAGAGCGCAAGGTGCAACATCGAAAGAACAACATCAATGGAATAATCATCGATCGAAGATAAGGCTTGGATTAGAGGCGTCTACAACAAGACCAAAACAACCCCACGAGAATAAGCGAATCCATTTTCACCATAGGAACCAAAATCGCAGAATCTAACAATCCAAATTCAACGTAGCCAAGATCGATTCCAAAAATTCCAAGAAGCCCGATGAGCTTATTACAACTTCACGCAACCCAAATGCAAACTTGTGACCAATCGGGTCTAACCCGACCCGATGTGTAACGAGGTCGTACGATTCCAACGATTCCAAAAATAACCCGAAGTCATATAATGACTAGGCGGCTATGAAAAGCGATTCATAACAAAGGAAGGATATCGCGATAATCAAGAATTTGGCCTTGATGTGTTGTGTGTGAAGGAAAGCTTTATAAAATTTCATGCTCGATACACACACCAAAACTTTTCCATTTCCAAATCAAACCAAAACCAACCGGACATAATTCTATTATAACTACTCCAAGTATCGCAAAATTCACCTCTAAGTCGGACATAGGTGATCAGTCTATATTCACCCGAGGTTCAATGAATTTTGATATACTTGACTTAGTTACTCTAGCCTCATGTTTTTCCCTTTCCAAAATCCATTTTCAAAAGATTAAAACAAGTGTCCACACGTGAGGACAAGTGATGAGATTGTGCATCGAAAAAGGCACAACGCTACAACAGATACGATGCGTAAGCATAAGTATGTCGAAGATACTTATAGCATATAGCGAAAATGAATGGGTATACTCATCCAATAGTAAGGCACACATCTCATCAAATATATTAGCAATCAAAGTCACAAGTGAGGCATCAGCTTGGCAGGCAGGCACGTGTCGGTCATAGGGTTAAATTTTTATAAAAGTAGTTATAGTCTAGGTTTTGAAAATTTACCCAGTTCTCTATAACCTAGGCTCTGATACCAATCTGTAACACCCCGGAAAATCGGGTTTTTAGCGGAAGCATACAAGTCTTGGGTGCTACTAATTGATATCACAACACAAGTATAGAATAACGGGTCTATATCAAGAAAACTCATTTATTCAAAATAAATCAAAGTTTACAATAAAATTTAATGTGAAAACAAGCCCATAATAAATAAGCGGTCCCCAAATACAAATATCAGAGTCGTCTATGACCATGCCATGCCATTGCCCAAGCGCCTCCAAAAGTAAACTATCGCCTCAATACTTGAAAATACATGCTAAAAGTGTCAACACGAGGTTTGTGAGTTCATAGGTTTTCATAAAAGTATTGCGAGTTCAAAAGATCCTTTCGATCATTGTGGCGCTCACAATGTCGCGAAAACAAGGTTTACCTTTAAGCAAAAGAATAGAAATGTGGACCACAAGGTTTTCAAGTGCAAATCAATTCTCATAAACAAATCAAATTTAACCGAGGCATACCCTGCCTAAATCGCAGTGTCAAAATATTTATCCGCAAAAATAGTTCATAAACAACCACTTGGACCATATCAAAATCAAACACTACAACGAATATAGTGTCACGCAAGCTTAACTATTACGCAGGCTAAGTCATGAAACCAACACTAGATAGCACACAAATAATCGACATGTTATATGATATGTGTCTAAATACACATATATTTTATATTATTTAAACCCACAAAAACGACCAAAAACACACAAATGACCATATAAATGTTACAAATATCCTCGGAGTGTGTTTTATGTCTTTCAGGTACAAAAGGATTGAAAACAGAGCGAAAACGAGCAAAATCAAGCTGAAATTAGAAAAGTGCTGAATCAGACGGAGCCGAGGAGTGATTTTCTACATTTTAAGAGCTCGGGACATATTTTTGAAGTGAGAGTGGGAGAACAAACCCCCCTTTAACCTTAAACCCCTCAATTGAACCCCCTCCCTAATCCCTAAATTGAACCTCCCATTTGAACCTGACCCAACACCTTTGACCCTCTCACCCATAATACCTCTTTTTTCCCCTATTTCTGTTTTTACCCACTCATTCCAGCAAACTGATAACGTCTAAAATGAACATGTTTTTAGTAGCGTTATTGTCAGTTTTGTGCATGATATTCGGCTATATTTACTCATAAGCATTGCAAAAGTGCAAAGATGCGTATTGTGTATGTATATGTAGCGGTGTATCGCGAATAATGAAGAAATGAAGTTTTATGCACATTTGGAAGATTCTCGAGGAAGGAAGTTGAGCTTGGAAGCTTTTGGACTCAATGATATGGAGTGTAGTGATTTCTAAGCATCTACAAACAAGGAAAGATCAAGTTTGGCTTTGGAAATCATCAACGTAAGCAAAGAATGAAGCGTAAAGGAGAAAGTCAACAAAAGTCAAAATAGCAAAACCCACCGATCGGTCGTAACATGAACCGGATCCGGTGGGCAATTGGTCAAGGAATAACCGATTACGCCGGACAAGAAACGATCCGGTTTACACTGCGATTACACAAAATCGCATTTATTGTTGCCTTAACTCCCATAATCATTGAGTCCGATCATTTTTGATATTTACTTGGAAGAACGTTTTTGGGCGGTTAAGCAGAGCTTTGGCTATATAAAGAACCTAGTACTTGTATACTAAGTGTGACACAACCAAAAGAGTGTTAGTTTACACCAAAACTAATACTAACCCTATTATTTCAGCCCAAAAGCTTAGTATTTACTTGGCTTGCCTGAGAGCAAGGAGGAAACATTCTCGTCCATTGTTTGGTAGTTTGGAGTTGTGTGGTGATCCTAGGTGATTGGAGGCGCGTGGTTGCTACAATCCACGATTTCTAATTCTTGTAATCACAAAAGTTTAGGTATTCTATGAACTTTGTTATGGAAATCTATTCTCTTGAATTGTTTGAATTACCTTGTTATGACTTGTGTTTAGATATGATTGTTTTCATGGAGTAGTTTGTGATATACTTGTGTGTTGGAATGTAATTAATCATAATAGTGTTCTCAAAATGTGATGCATGTATATATGATCTTGTTTAAATGAGTTTGTTGGAAAAATACTAGTCTTGGATTGATTTGTCAATAAAACATGTTTTAAGAAAAGGACCGAAAGGATTTCTCTTGTGTTTTATTCCAAAAGTGAAGTGACAAACTAGTATGGGGATATGGTGATTGACAACCACCATGTTTTGCTTATTAAAACAAGACTAGGAACATTTTCATCACGAAGGGTCGAAAGATTCGTAAGAACAAATTTAATGAGAACATGTTGCAAACAAATGGAACTTCTATAGGATAATCATTGGGATAAGGACCGAAGGATTACCTAAATGTTTTGTTCTTAGAATGATTTTTACAAACAAATACCATGGTTGGGGAATCATTTGCTTATGATTTGTGCATCATACTAAGAGTATACACCAAACCTTTATGAACACTATCTATGGTTGATTATAAGACTACACACAAGTATATATTTATATTCTTGATTCGTATTACACTAGAACACTTATTTGAGGAAGCCTTGACAAGCTTTCTTGTTAGAAACTTTTAATCAAATCGATTTCAAACAAAAATCCTTGGGACGATCCCGACTTACCAAACTTTGCTATTACGGACGAGTATACTTGCTCGTATGTGTTAATAGGTTAGACGGTTAATTCGTGTTTATAAATTTTAAAACTTGCACCAACCGAGCACATCAAGTTTTTGGCGCCACGGGATTTTCTTTAATTTTCTTTGAAATTAGTAGTTTTGAAATTTAAAAAAAAAAAAAAAAAAAAAAAATTGGTTACAAACTAACCGATTAGGTTGGTTAGCCAACCGAATCCGTTGGACATTCTGTGAAAATTTTCGGTTCGAATTTTTTGTCTATCTTTTAGTTCATTGTGTTTTGATTTCTAGAATAATTCTTGTGGTTTAATCATTTCTTAGATTTATTTTTCCATTTTTTTTTACATTTGTCATTTATTAGTTAATCAAGTTTTAATTAATTTTAATATTAATAGTTAATGGTAATGGTTAGATAGTAATTTTATTTTCGATTATAGTTTAATTAATTTAATATAATAGAATTTAATTGGTAGTTAATTTAGTTTTAGTTTTAGTTTTGGTTTTAATGAGATTTAATATGTTATTTAATTATTAGTTCATGAAGAGTTTTATTTAATTAAGCGGAGTTAGTACACCTTAATGACACTTAATTTGCATTAATATCTTAAAATATATATATATATATATATATATATATATATATATATATATATATATATATATATATAATTTTTCGAGCAAACCGATCGGTTGCAACCCGCAACCGGATCCGGTTCGTATTCTGCCTAACATTTTCAACCAACCGATTCGGTTGGTGATCCAACCGAATCCGGTTGGAGTTTCGAGTTGATTTTATTATTTTTAGGTTTGAGTTTTTATTTGAGTTTTTAATTTTGTTAGGTGTCTTAGTTTGTTTTATTATATGTTTTTATAGTTTGTTCTTGTTTTTACTAACTTTAACGCTAATCATTCGGGATTTGTTTTGTTTTGCTTTGTTAAGTTGTCTAGTAACATGGATAGTTTGAGCGGAATCTCGAATACCTTCGTACTTTGGATGAAATGTTCAAGGATCTGGGAAGTTCATTAGAAAAGATTGGAGGAATTTTGGAGGAAAGCAAGAAAGAATTGGGAATTAACACGGGTGATATGGAAGAAGTATGTGAAAACAAGGTTCAACTACCCAAAAAGGAAAGAGTCGTAGTGTTCACACAAGCACCGTTAACGGTGTATGATTCACCGCTAATGAGATTTGGAACGCCTTGTAGCGTGGAAGGAGTAAGTGCTTGGGATGCACAACAATATGGCTTATGGAGAGAATTATATCTTGGAAAGGTTCTTGACGAAATCGGTCATGTGCGTATGGACTATGAAGCCTATGGAAGAAAGATGGTCAAAATCAAGGTCAATATTCATGGACATATTTTTGAAACCGATTTTGTTGTTTTAGAAGAAGAAATGCGAATGAACCTAATGTGTGTTTTGGTCGAGATTTTCTTGTCACGACCAAGTGTCAAGTAGATTTTGGTATGGGAGAAATGAGGATTAATATAAGCGAGTTGGAAGAAGGAAAAGGAGTAAACGAGATGCTAGTGGAAGTTTGTGCAAACATGGAAGAGAAAGAGGTGGAAGTGGTTAAAATGGGAAAAGCAAACCGAAAGAAACCATCATCAAATAAACTAACCCCAACAACAACCTCCACCACCAAAATGATTACACACCATCGTCACCTACCACTACTATCAAACCCTTAACCGACAACCAAAAGAAGCTATTTTAGAGAATCTAGAACAAAAATTTCTAGAGCTCAATGAAAAGAAACCGGTTATAGAAGTTCTCCAAGATTATGTGCTTTACCGTAAGAAGTTGGATGCATTGATGCTAGCAAGGGCTAGGTTGGAAGATAAGAATCTCACGGATGAGGAGCGAGATTGGATTTTGTTTAAAGGCATGCCAAGGAAAGAAAAGGATCCGGGTAATTTTGTGTTGCCGATCAAAGTAAATGGAACTACACGGTTTATGCTTTAGGCGTCTGGTCAGTGTTAATGTGATGCGTATCCATTGTTCAAAACTTTGGGACTAAGTAATCCGCAACCTAATCATTCTAAGCTTACTATGGCGGATAACACTCAAGCAAAGGCAATGGGAGAAGTTAAGAATGTAAGAGTGCAAATTGGCTATCAACCGATTTGGCGATTTCCTTGTCTGGATATTCCGGTGGACAAGAGTTTACCGCTATTGTTGGGAGACCATTCTTACGAACTTGTGGAGCAATTATAGACATGGGAAGAGGCACCATGACTATTGACGATGGGATTTCGAGGCAAACATACTACCCAAAACCAAGAGGACCAATTTTAGAATGTATGGAAGATTTGGAATGGATGGACGAAATGATGATTTAACATGTTTTGAAGTGGGACGTGATGTCCACGGTAATCCAATGTACGGACCTTTAACTCCACCTTATTTCAATATAGAGGACGCAATGGAACGTATGTTTGCGATAGAAGCTTTCTATAACCCATTCAAAAACATATTAGTTTACAAGAAGTTGACCGACTTTTTAGGATCTTTACCGTGCAACTTAAGAATTTGGGTGGAAACCGAAGGGTCGGGACTTATAAGAGACAAACCGGAGATGGAGCATGGCATGTTAAGTTTGATATACTATGCCCGGACGGACGAAGATTTATGAGAAAATTCAAAACTTTTGAAACGTTTCGTGAGTTGACCGGAAAATTTCAAAGCGAGGATATTCTAAGACAAGAGTATTTTGAGGAATTTTTGAGGAGAAGGCAAAGACCGTAATAACAAGCAATCATTTGCTTGAATGTCATAAACTATTTCTTTTGATTTGATGCATTAGGATTTTTGTTTCTTATTTATTTTTCATTTTATGATTGAGATAATTTGGTTTAATGCATTATGACTATGAGTTTTGAGTTGAAGTTTGGATTAGTTCATTAGTATGATGAGTTGAGTTTTTTTTTTTTAGATTGGATGATTGTTCAAAATTTCATTTGGTGAATGAATGTTGTGTGAATCTTTAGCAGGAATTTTTGAGTAAAAATGTTGCTTGGAGGGTAAATGCCTAAGTAACATGTTAAACACATAAAAAGCAAAATTTGGCAAAAAGCAAACCGAAACGGTTGTGTCCTTGACTGAACCGGTTGCACCAAAGTATAAAAATTTCACTTTTCCAAAAACACACACACACACACTAATTTTCCAGGTGGTTTTGCAAAAATTCATCCAAGAAAGCAGATTGAAGGTTGTTTAAGTTGTAGGAAAACATCATGGCACCCAAACAAGTAAGCATCTACATTCAATTAACTCAATTAAGGTTTTATTAGAACATTTGATTCGAATTGAATATTAGGTCACCAATTTGGGGGTTTTTGTTATAATTGAATTAAGTGGTAATATTTTAGGATTGAGTGGTTAATTGATATAGAGTGCATTACAACAAGAGATTGATTGATTGATTCACCATAGAATGGATGTTAGATGATAAGATTTTTCGGAATTAGTTGGGTTGTGCTTATGAAACGAGATAAGTTGCAATTGGTGGTTCATTATGATGGATGATATGTTTTTAAGAGTGATGGATGCCACATTATTAGAACTAATGATTTAAAGATATAGGATATTCAGAATGAGTTCTAAGATGTTAGATGTTTGATGATTTGAAAGCAAGAGTAGAGTAATTCTAGGATGTGGAAATCAATGAGGATGATAGAATGCGATCTAAGAGTGGTTTGGGCGTTAGAAATTCGAGTTTATGAGGATTTAAAGGCAAATGCCTTATGCAGTCTGCACAATCGATTCGGTTGCGCATTGCAACCGAACGGTTGGTGTTTGACAAATTAGAAACCGATTCGGTTGGTGATCCAATCGAATCCGGTTGTGGTTTATGTGTGGAATATTTTGTGAAATTTTGAAATGTATCTTAGAGGGTTCTTTAACCTTCTTGTTTGTTCTAACACTCTCATATGGTCTTATATTTGTGATTTCTACAAAGAATTATTGTAGGGAGCTCGAGTGGGAGGAAATTCCAATGAACCCGCTTGTTACGAAGTTTTGTGAAAGGAACGAGAAGAAGAAGGTTAAGTATAGTGTGAAGACAGAGGCAAATGCTAATTTAAAGTTCAAAAATCTCACCGACGGAGAAACATGCTTTTCGGAAAGATTGTCGAAGTTACAACACAGGACATGTTTGGTTCCGAGGGTGATTGATTGGGATTTATTTGAGGAATGTGATTGTGAAGATGAGTTAAGAGGAATGATGCGAACGTCTTATGTATATCCAGGAGATGGAGATTCGTTCAATGATTTGTCATGGGAAAGAGCATTTAGCGTCAATGAAGAGGTCTATCGAGAATGGTGTATGGAATTCTTTTCAACCATGTATTTTGAAAGAAAGGTGGATGTTCGGAACTTGATGACGGAGATATGTATTTGGTTTAGACTTTGTGGAAGGGATCATGCTTACACGTTGCCAGCTTTTGGCGTAGCTCTTGGTTTGTATGAGCCACATGAGGTTAATCATCGATTATTTGAAACTCACTTTTCTAGACTTGGAGGTTTGAAAAGACTACCTAGTATTCCACTTATTGGAATCAAGTGGGAGATCCTACTTGTGCTAGGAGGAATGCTTCAACCATCGTGAATCTGTTGATGAGGATACTTCACAAGTTGATTGTGTGGGCCATTTAATAGATTTGGGCGAGACAAATGTCGAAACCGGACTTATGGGTTATGAAGTTCTTGGAAGAAACTAAGGACGGTAATGCCATTTGGCGAGATAGCGAATATTTTTCTAGGAGAGCCCCGGAATCAAAACCAACATAACATTTGTGGAGGACATTTTGTGACAAGATTGGCGAAGAATCTTGGGTATTATGTTGATGAGGAATTGGCTAAGTGTGGAGCCAAAGTATAGTGAAACGTGGATGCGAAGGTTTTGGTAATGCTTTGAACAGGAGATTGAAAACCGAGGGTTATGGGTTGAACCAAGACCACAACAAGGAACCACCACAACAGCAAAGGAATATACCAATGGAGAACGTGCAAATGGGTACGTCCAGTAGTTTTGATTCAGGTTGGGGAGAGTGGAACCAACATCTAGATGAGATTCAATGTAGGGATGTGTGGAGAGACTCGATGATGTTGAGAAACAACTACATCAATGATTATTCGATGCCTATCTTTCAACACATGGCTCGTGAAGCCAATTATGAGTTGCCAACCTACAATCCACCAAATGTTCCACCGTATACTTTCCCTTACACTTCTTATCCTGGACCCTATCCATATCCATATCCTGGGTACGCGCCGTTTCCTAATCCAGTACCCCCATATGGTCGATTACCTGAAGTTGGAGGAACAAGCTACGAGGTTGGAGGATCATCATCAGGAGTTGGAGGTAAGAAGAAAAAGAGGAGAGTTCGTTCAGAAATTGTGGAAAACTAGAAGGGGGGGTTGAATAGTTTTACCAATTTAAAACTTCCTTTTTAAATATTTAGATCGACTTATGTCAATCTATTTGGTTGTTTATGTTGGACGTTGATAGATAGATATATAAACATATAATGAAAGATAAAGAGTAAGAAGCACATCACCACGACACAAGTTATTTATAGTGGTTCGGCTACAAGGACACCTTCCTTGCCTACTCCACTCCCGAGTCACCTACTCGAGAGTTCGTAAGCACTACACCAACTCCTTATGGCGGAGAAGCCTTCACAACGTCGCTTAACCTTTTTCCGTACAAAGCTAAATACCGGGTTCTTTCACACCAAGGCGAACCACACCTAACACAACGTCAGCCTACCCTTTATACGGTGCTAGGCTAACCACCGAGTTCTTTCACACCTTAGGAGAACTAATCCTATCACAACGTCGCTACCCTTTATTAGGTACTAGGCTAAGCACCTAGTTCCATTATGGAGGAACTACTACCCTTCACGACACAACACCTATTATCAAGGAGATCTACTCCTTGTTACAACACCATCAAGGATATCACCATCCTTGTGAATAAATAAACACTTATATGTATAACGATGCACCTCATCGATTATCGACCTAAGCATTCTTCCCAAATGCTACTTGATTTGATTCTTGGCATCCTTCACTAATGCCTTTGACACAACGCTTGGCATCCTTCACTAATGCCTTCGTCTTGACACCTTAAGCATTCTTCACTAATGCTTTGACGCGATGATCAGATCTTTCACTAATGCTTTCATCTTGACACTTTCGGCATTCTTCACTAATGCCTTCAACCCAACATCTATGGAGAAAGGAAGAACTATCAACAAGAGAACCTTCGTTGTCTTGATGATGACGAGCATGGCAACTCATGGACTTGAGCTTTGCATGTCTTCAAGATGTGGTGATCTTTCCTCAATAGGAATCTACAAGATCACACAAAACAAAGAGAAAAGCTACATAGATCTCTTGGATCCGAGGTTAGAGGTTATAATACTTGGGGAAGTATGTGTGTAAAGGGATGAATAGAAAGGAAGAAATGGCTCTCATTTATAGAGAAATTCCTCTTCGCTTTCCCGGATCCCACGGATCCCTTCCACTTGGGATCCGGCTAGCACAAAGCTAGGGATCCGTGGTCCGCTCCTCTTTGCCCATGGGTATTTTGGGTTATGGGTCATGGGTCATAGTTTATGGGTTGATCCATGGTTCTGAATCTAGATACAATGTACCTTAAGGATACATTGAACTTGTGTAAGTGGTATATATAAAACCATGAGTTTTGGGTCAAAAACCATTTGCTAGTTTTTATCTATTTAGTATATACTTGCTTTTACCCATTTTAGTATATACTTGTTTTTACCCATTTTAGTGTACTTAATATAAGTATGTATTAACCCAATATGTAAACACTAGTTGTTGTACATATGTATCTAACTCATAGAGTTACTTAAACTTGTTAAGCCAATATGTAAACACTAGTTGTTGTACATGTGTATCTAAAATATAAAATCACTTAATCTTGTTATAGTGTTTTATGTGAAAACGTAAGTGTGTTAGAAAACTATTTGTTCAAACCATTTACGTATTTTATTTGTTTCGTTAATATGATTTTACTTTTGTTATCGACAAAACATTAGAAGATCGTAAAATATAAATAAACGTTTTTACGGCTTATTTGTATTAACAATCTCCCCTTTTTGTTGATGACAAAACATAAAATTATTTTAAGGAAAAGCTAAAATTAAATAACGTTTGAATTTGAGTTTTACTTTCTTCTCCCTTTTGTCGAAACAAAAGTGTTTGAAGAAACTAACACGATTTTATAAGAAAAATTATAAAAGATGTAATGAGAGCAAGTGACGGAATGGTACTCGTCTTAACTCCCCTTGACGAGTCCATCCCTTTGAAAAAAAAGGCGTCAAGGACATAATGTAAAATAAGTTACTTGTGTTTGCAATTAAGTTTGCAAATGGTTCGTCTAAGTGGCGAAATGTGCTCCTCGAATATTGCAAAGTTGCAATGGGGTATCATGAAGTGTAATCCAAAATTGGATTAAGTTGCAAATGATTTTGCAATATTGTTTGACACAAAGCTCCCCTAGCTTTTATGGTGTCAAAATCTTCATGTGTTATTTTGAAAATCTACAAAGTAAAGGTTAGAAAAACAAGAGTATAGTGCATAATTTCACGCAAAAGAGACTCAAGTTAGTAGAAATTTGTGCTTCGTACCACGGATCCCACGGTTCCCTTCAAGGAGGATCCGTCTAGTTAACGAGGAAGGGATCCGCTATCTGCTCCAGTTTCTTGGTGAAGAAATGTCAAGGAATGCAACTTGAGGGAATGAGATAAAGTACAATATAACAAGCACAACACACATAATAGTCATGGCATAAAAGTATTCATTCAATAAAACAAAGAGATACACAACCAACTCTCTAAAAAATAAGAGAATGAACTAGCCAAATAGATGCCATTAATGCTAATAAGTCAACCCAAACTTAAGATTCGACTAAAAAGCTTTAATTACTAAAAGATGTCCTAAACGTTCTAGGTTTGAGCTTATGACTATTATGGTTATTGTGGTTTACGCTTGTTAACCTCTTGAAGCGTTCGAGGAGGTGATGAAACATGAAACGATGCTCTTGGCGTAATTCATGTATCAACCTTTCAACGTGTTTACAATGATAGCAATCCTTGTTATGGTTTTGAATTTCTTGAAGTGAAAGTTCAGTGAAGTGGGTTGAGGTTCTTTAAATAAAGGAGGATTTGGTTGAGACTCATTTAGTGGTGGCTCTATAATGCTTGTGGCTAGAGGTAAAGAGACATCAACTTCCATTTGGTCAAGTGGTTGCTTTTGATGTCTTCTCATAATCCAAAATGGACTATTGGGAGGGATGATAGAGTTTGCTTTTGGATCAAGTGTTGATTCAACATTTTGATTTTGTGGCTCAATATTTTCATGTGAATTGGATGGTAATGGTGAAAGATGAGATGGCCAAGAGGGTAAGTCTTCTACATTGTGAGAGTGTGAGAATGATTGTGAAGTATTTCTAGGTGCTAATGATGTTGGTTGAGTTGTTGGGGGTTTGTTTGCTATGGTAGAATTTGGTGAAGATATCCTAGAGGGAATCTTATTCTTGGGGATTAGTTTGATTGGTTTCCTTGATGTGGGAGAAATCCTAGCATTGGTGGACTTAACCGGAGATGATTCGGTTGAAGAAACTTCATGTATGATTCTAGCATGTTTCTTGGGTGGTTCTTGGGTGGATGAATAAGCACTAGGAGCCTTTCTCATATTGAAATGACTAAGGAAATGGTTGCAATTCTTGATATTTGTGTGAGATGACTAAGATGTTTCTAGGCAATGTGGTTTATAAAGAGAGATCTTGGCAATTAGTATTTAAGACTTAATCCACTAATATTCTTGGAAATGTGATGATTGACATGCACAAGGTTGAAATTCGAGTTTCATCGATCTAGGAACTCATTTAAGATGAGGTGGAGTGTTTGGGTTAGCAATGTTAGACATATCTTGTCACCGGATCCCACGGTTCCCTCCTTGGAGGATCCGTCTAAACTATTCTAGGGATCCGACTCTCGTGATTATAATGATTTGAAATGGGGTTTCTAGAAGCTAAAGCCTATCTTGTTTTGGGTGTTTGACTCTCCTAAGTGCTTTAGGAAGAGGGTACTTAAATGATCATGAGTAATAAGTGTTTGTGCACATGCTTGCTTTTTATGGAAAAAGGAAGGAAAAGAAAACTACCAATGGATGTCCAAGGATAACACTAGGAGTTATGAGGGTGACAAGTCATAATAAATGATCCTAGTGATCGGGTTTTAGCTTGAGGTGATATTAAGAAAAATTCTTAAAAATTTCAAGAATTGAAAACTAATTTTGTCTTACCTTGAGATATAGAAGACTAAAAGAAATTTCCTAAAATTGTTTAGCTTGCTTTCCTAAGTGTTTAGTGAGATGAGACTTATTTTGTGAGTGGTTGAGCGAAAGTATGGTTAGTATTAGATGTGATGATAGAATCGAGACTAAGATCGTAAGTAAGCCTTTAGTGAGTCTAAGCCTTTCTCATCCACAGCGTGAGACTTAGTTGGGTTCTAAAACACATGCTAAGTTAATGTGATGTTATCCGAAAGCGTTTAAATGTCTTGAATCTTGCATTGTTGATCGATGTCACGGATCCCGGTTCCTTCAAGGGAAGGATCCGGCTAGGCTAATCCTAGGGATCCAGCATCTGCAGATCAGAATCAACACATAACCAAAAAATGATGTGCAGATTTTGTGCACAATTAAATCTATGAAACAAGCAATTTAGAAACAAGCAAGCCATCATATAGCACCAGAAACAATATCCAAAATTCCATAAACCAACAATGCTAAAAAGAAATCATTCAAACATAAGATAAAAAATAAACACATTCCTATTGTCTCTTTCGTCAATTCTTCCTCTTTCTTTTGACGGCTTAGTGAGATTATGGCGAGGTTTTGAATCATGCCTCTTATTTGTTTGTATTCATGGTCTCGTTTGGAATGGTTGGAAGTTGTTCGTGGTATTCAAGAATGTCCAATTTGATGTTGGATACGGGTCGATGTCCTCTCATCTTCTTCTTCCTCTTCTCCGCCGAGGAGTCCGAGAGGGCTTCGGTTTCTCCATTGACCATGAACCGCTTAGATGGTTGTTTGGTAAGGGTACCATGGCGTGATCGGAAAGGTAATGGTCATCGTTGATGGGGATGGTTGCAATGCACTAACGTGCTTACAAAGTCGTGTTAGGAGCATACCATATGGGAGTACCATGTTGGAAGCTTTGAATACCCCATCCATTCTCCTTACCATGTAATAGGCAAGATTAAATGGCCTTTGGTGGATAAGACAATAGATCATTTGCACAAGGTATGCGTTTGGATGATCTTTGTTTCAACTAGGCTAATGATGTTTTCTAAGGATTTCTTCCCATTTTCTAAACATGGGATGCATTTCAAAAGTTCCATTTAAAGGGATTGCGGTGAATTAGCTTTTTGTTACGATCGTAACAGGATTGGTGGGTCCTAATCTTAAAGATAGTATCGCGAATGGTTTCGGGATTGTCGAGAGGAGTGTTGTAAAGAGGCTTAGGATCAAGTTCAAGGTTTTGAGCGTTAATTGCCCAATCTTGAGAGTACATACAAATTCCTTCACAAGGAATGCGAAGAATTTAGAAAGTGTTGAGAGGAAGAGTAAAGTTTTGTGTGTTGATGATAAAGGCGATTGAGATGCTATTATCGGTGTTTCTAATGATCCTAAAGCTTTTGTAAAACTCAAAATGAAAACCGGACAAATTTGTTCATCAATGTCAAGAAGACAATCAAAGTTGATTGTCGAGAAAACTTGACGAGTGTCGGTATTTTCAAGGAAACATTCCTTGACTACACGACCTTCGTGAATAAGTCGTTTTGTGAGGCTTTTGAAAATTTTACGATTAGTTTTGGTCAGACCCCTTTTACGATAGTAGTGAGTAAGATAGTGGACGGTGTCATGATGATCTTGTTGAGTGGCTTTGGGCATGGTTGGTCCTAGAAATACAAATTTTCCAATTAGGTAAAATTAGTTTGAAATAGGTTTATGGTTTTTGGTTTGTATTAACAATGTTGTGAGCATAATGTGATTTAGTTAAAAAAACCCTTTTCACGATTAATTTGAAAAACCCTAATTAAATTAATTTGATTAAAACTTAAGGAACCATAAACCCTAGAATGAAGATGATGAAAATTAGAACAAGTTAATGTAATTACTTACAATGGTGTTCTAGGAAGAAATGCTTTGAGGTTATGAAAGCCAATGAGGATGGATGCGATAGCTTGGTCGTTTTGTGTTATGAGAATAGAGGAAAAAGATCGGTGGTGATTTTTGAAAGCGTATGGTGATTTACATTCCACGGTTCCCGGATCCTTTGTATTTGGGATCCGGCTAGTACAACTAGAGGATCGGCTATTAAGAACAAAAAAATTTGTTTGACAATCTTTTTGTAGTATGCTTACGGAATAGCTTACAAAAAATAGTTTGGAGGTTTTAGATGACGATTGTTTTTGAATGACGGCTTTTGATGAATCTCATATCGAGGATGTGATGGCGTTAAAAAATTATTCCTATGACGAGAAAGGTGGAAGAGTGGCGAAGCAGACTTCTAACGCTCTTAGTGTTATACTAATCAAAGTAGTATTTGTAAAAAAATAGAACTCAAGTATCCTATCTAATGAAAAGTAGAACATACCTTTATGCTTCTTGATTTGGTATAAAACCAAAGATACTTCATGAGCTTTTAAAGTAATCCTTTGTACTTGATGTACTTAAGTTGTGATTACTTTAAGAATCCTTCCTTGAATGTTGACTTCATCTTTGAGTGAAGATTTTGGAGAATTCTAGCATGAAAATTACTCGAGAACGGAATATTGTTAGAATCATCTATCAATGTCCAACAAAATGTTTTAACGAAAAATATGATCCAAAAAACAAAAAAATCCTTCTTTGTAGTTTTCAAACATACACGGATCGTATCAAGTCTTTAAAGTACAATATACTTTAAGAAACTTGGTTCTGAAGCTCTGGTACCAATTGTGGAAAACTAGAAGGGGTTGAATAGTTTTACCAATTTAAAACTTCCTTTTAAATATTTAGATCGACTTATGTCAATCTATTTGGTTGTTTATGTTGGACGTTGATAGATAGATATATAAACATATAATGAAAGATAAAGAGTAAAAGCACATCACCACGACACAAGTTATTTATAGTGGTTCGGCTACAAGGACACCTTCCTTGCCTACTCCACTCCCAGTCACCTACTCGAGAGTTCGTAAGCACTACACCAACTCCTTATGGCGGAGAAGCCTTCACAACGTCGCTTAACCTCTTTCCGGTACAAAGCTAAATACCGAGTTCTTTCACACCAAGGCGAACCACACCTAACACAACGTCGCCTACCCTTTATACGGTGCTAGGCTAACCACCGAGTTCTTTCACACCTTAGGAGAACTAATCCTATCACTGGCGTCGCCTACCCTTTATTAGGTACTAGGCTAAGCACCTAGTTCCATTATGGAGGAACTACTACCCTTCACGACACAACACCTATTATCAAGGAGATCTCTCCTTGTTACAAAACCATCAAGGATATCACCATCCTTGTGAATAAATAAACACTTATATGTATAACGATGCACTCATCGATTATACGACCTAAGCATTCTTCCCAAATGCTACTTGATTTGATTCTTGGCATCCTTCACTAATGCCTTTGACACAACGCTTGGCATCCTTCACTAATGCCTTCGTCTTGACACCTTAAGCATTCTTCACTAATGCTTTGGCGGATGATCAACATCTTTCACTAATGCTTTCATCTTGACACTTTCGGCATTCTTCACTAATGCCTTCAACCCAACATCTATGGAGAAAGGAAGAACTATCAACAAGAGAACCTTCGTTGTCTTGATGATGACGACATGGCAACTCATGGACTTGAGCTTTGCATGTCTTCAAGATGTGGTGATCTTTCCTCTAATAGGAATCTACAAGATCACACAAAACAAAAGAGAAAAGCTACATAGATCTCTTGGATATGAGGTTAGAGGTTAGAATACTTGGGGAAGTATGTGTGTAAAGGGATGAATAGAAAGGAAGAAATGGCTCTCTATTTATATAGGAAATTCACTCTGTTTCCCGGATCCCACGGATCCTTCCACTGGGATCCGGCTAGCACAAAGCTAGGGATCCGTGGTCCGCTCCTCTTTGCCCATGGGTATTTTGGGTTATGGGTCATGGGTCATAGTTTATGGGTTGATCCATGGTTACGAATCTAGATACAATGTACCTTAAGGATACATTGAACTTGTGTAAGTGGTATATATAAACCATGGGTTATGGGTCAAAAACCATTTGCTAGTTTTATCTATTTAGTATATACTTGCTTTTACCCATTTTAGTATATACTTGTTTTACCCATTTTAGTGTACTTAATATAAGTATGTATTAACCCAATATGTAAACACTAGTTGTTGTACATATGTATCTAACTCATAGAGTTACTTAAACTTGTTAAGCCAATATGTAAACACTAGTTGTTGTACATGTGTATCTAAAATATAAAATCACTTAATCTTGTTATAGTGTTTTATGTGAAAACATAAGTGTGTTAGAAAACTATTTGTTCAAACCATTTACGTATTTTATTTGTTTCAATATGATTTTACTTTTGTTATCTACAAAACATTGAAGATCGTAGATTTGTATTAGTCATAGACTACGTAACGAAAGTGATGATGATGAGTATGATGATGAAGAAGGAGAAGACATGGCGAGTGACGGTGAAATCATAATTATGGTTTCAAAACAATGGTCATGATGTGTTTTTAAAACAATTTCTATCTTTTGATCCATTTCTTTATAATCTAGTTTTTAGTAGTTTTGTTTTGTTTTGTGCATTGCGTGTTGCGGTTTTTGTTTTGCGGGGATGGATGTGTCGGAAGCTTATTGATGGTTAGTTGGATTCTTGCTAATGACCCAATGTCGTTTCTATTCCCCTATTACTAGAGGTTGTGATATCAAATCTGTGGGTATTGAACAAATGTGATTATGTGTTATAGCTTGGTTGATTAGGAATAGGGTTATGAATGATTTGTCACAATACTAAAAGTATGAATAACTCAAATGAGTTATAACAACTAATAAGTACGATCAAAACCCTAGAAGCGTAAAAGCGTATTAAAACAAATCGATTATAACTATAGTAGGAATTTGCGTCTTAGCGACTTAAATGCAAATTAAAGAAAATAAAAGTTAAAATCTATTAAATAAACGCTATCACTATTTTTAAAGTGATGAGCGTTTAAAACCTAAAACGTCGTTTAATAAAATTACGTAAGCGTACAAAAATAAAAGTAAAAGTGATCAATATAAACCCCACAAATGTGAAATTTATATTTTTGAGATCCTAAGAATAAAAGAAAATTATTAGAAAAAGAAAATTATTTATTTAACTTATATATTATTTATTATTAATTAATTATTATTTAATACTATTTATTAATACACTATTTAATTAGAAAACTAAAATAAGTTTAGAAAAATAAAATTAAAAACTTAGAAAAATCTAAAATATTATAAAACTTATTTTAAAACTAAAATATATTTATTATACTATTTATCTATTTAATATTAATTATTAATTAATTAAACTAAAATTAATTCTAAAAATTACTAGATGACAAAAGAAAAATCTAGAAAAATTTATAAAACTACTTTAATATAAAAGAGATTTATTAAAATATAAAAATACGAAGTGCTTATAAATAAGCTAAAAAGAAAATCAAATAGATATTTTATTAAATAGGAATTATTACTATAAGTATTTTTGGCTTTTTGTGGTTTTTATTTTATAAAACTATTAAAATACTTAAAATAAGAAACTATTACAAAAACAAGTAGCTTGGAAACTCAGAATAAGCACTGAAATTGCTTATTTACCCCAACAGTTGACTTAGTTTGACTTAGAAGGAAATAAGCTCAAATGAGCTTATGTGGGGTTCACAAGGGTAGATTCTGGTTCCAATAAGTTACTTATATAGTATTTAACAAGATTCAACCAATTGAGTAGCTTGAATAAGCCACAGAATACAAATAAGCACTTGGCTTATTGGATTCTGAGACAGAAAATGGGACAACTTTGTGAGGTAAAACCAAGTGGGGTCCACTATGATCTAGGCCAAACAAAGGGTCAATGGTTCAAGCTGGGTAGGAGGGGGGTTGGAAGAACCAAGATTTAGGGTGTGGGACCCAGATGAGCTCACAAAGAGCTTGTGAAGTGAGGGTCCAATCGAGTTCACTCGATTATCGAGTGAATGAAATAAGCTAGTAAGCTTGGTAAAAGCTTTAAAATAAGCTAATAAAGAAAATAAAAGATAAGTACTATGTATATATGGTATATTAACAAATATGAACAAGTGTGATCACTGGATTTAACTAATAAGCTTGGAATAAACATAAGTACTTCAATAAAGCGAGATCCAAACACAGCTTGTAGTCAAAAGTGATACCAAATTAAGCTCACAGAATAAGCTTAAAAGAGCAAATTTGATGTTGGACTATCAAGAGGGTCTGGTGAGGTTTTCAAAATGCCAAAGCTAAATCAATGGGGACCACTGAGTAGCTTGTGAGGGGCTTATGAAGTTGGGTGGTTTTACTGAGTTCACTCAGTTAACTGATGGAAATGGGACAAGCTTCAAGCTGATTGCAGCCCTAGTTAAAGGCTTTGAAAATGAAAGTAAAAGCTTGAAATGTTAAAATGAGCTGCTTAGCTTCTTAAGAAGCCAAAGATCACAAGGATAAGCTCAGTAATGAGCTTTTGATTAGCTTATGATTGTTGCTTGGTTACACTGGATGACCAGTGGTTTATTTGATTTGGTAGCACAAGTTAAAGCAAGATAAGCAGTTCAGATAAGCAATCAAAGAGCAAATAAGCACTTACTCAAGTAACTAGCCACATGGGCATCACAAATATCCAAAATACTCACACTAACATTCACTAATCAGGCTTGTGCAAGCTTGTGAAAGTGAATGTCAAATCTGTGCACAGGGGAGACTTGTGAAGAATCACTTAAAATCAAGCACAAATTAAGCACTTAAACCAGCTAGATAAGAATTAATAAAAATAGTAACATGAAGATCAGCAACAAGACTAAATATACCTATAAGTTCAAGTCCTAATCTCAAATAACAAGCTCACAATTTAGATCCAAAGTTTGTTCAAAAATCGTGCAGGCTGCAAATTGACTTTTTATGTAAAACCAATATGTTGACTAAAGTGAGCTTGAATCTAGGTTTACTGATTACTTAAGTTATATTAAGCTAAGATAAGGTGAAAATAAGCTAGGTTATCAACTTTTAAGCTAGTGTGTGGAATATGGAACTTATTATACTAACAGTTTAACGAGATAGACTAGATTAAAGATTATTTTGACTTTTAAACTAATAAGACCTATATATTATGACTGATATGAACTAGTGTGATCTAAACTAACATGTAGCAACAAGTATCAAGGACAATAACATGCATATACTCAGATAAGCAGCTTGATCCAAACAAGCCTTAGCAAGGCTGTTTTTGTGATTAGTGTTACAAATCCAAAATTTACAACATGAAACTGATTCCAATCACTTGATTAAGATGTAATGAGATCAAATGAACACAAAAACACAGCAATTAACAACTATAACCTATTAATCACTACTAAGCTATTTAAACTGTCTAACTTAAACAACTATCAATTATGATTTTAACTAACAACCTCACGATTTTAAGTTATAATATCACTAACAAACATTAACTAAGCATGAATCAAGAAATTATACTAAGATAAGAACAATAACGATAAATGCCAAAATCAAGAAATATGCTTACAACTTGAGTTTTAGGCCACAACCGAGAACCAAGAACTGAGTACCAATCCTATATGCTCTCCACGAGCTCTAATACCAAAGCAATCCAAGATACACTTTGCTCCAAGCTTCTTGCGATTTCTATTTTTAAATTCCTAAATTACTTGATTTCTTTTGGTGTTTTCTTTTTAGTGATCCTTGCTGATTTTGAGTATCTAAAAGCTTGCTATGGCTTATCGAGAACCAAGTAGTGTTATTAGAATCCTCTAATTAACAAGTATCAAGCAAATTAAAAGACTTGAATTTAAAATGGGACAAAATGAAATATTGAAAACTTGAAAGATAGATTGAAATGAGTAACAAAGTTGTTTATTACACTTTAGCAAAGTTAACAAACACTTTAAAACAAATTTGAAGATTACACTAATGTGACAACTATTTAATTATGCTACGATTGATCATAAACTAGATTACAAATTATGATGATGTTTCTCTTCTTCTTTCTCTCAGATTTATCACCCATTTGCATCCCACTAACTCAAATATCTTTTCCCACTTCATCTTAGCCCTTGAAAGAGTCAAATTCATCTTGACCATTCAAATCCCATTTTGGCGCCAAATTACTCCACGTGGCTCTGAGGCAGTTTAAGCACAATTAAAGCTTCTTGGGAGTGTTAGGAAGTGTAAAGGACAAGTTTTATGAAGATTGGACCAATTTGGTGTGGTTTTACTCAATACTGTGGGTAAGAGTGGTATTGCAGTGAACAGTGGTGGTTTTAGGGTGGGAATGGCATTTATTGTGGCAGGTTTCTGCTGTGAGAGGTGATGGAGAGTGGGTAGGAGTAGGTAGTGAGCTGGAGAGGGTGAGGTGGTGAGTTACAGGTGGAGGGGGGAGGAAGAAGAAGAGGAAAACGGGGTACCGTTTGGTTTGTTTTATTTATTTATCAAAGGGATTGGGCTAGTGGTGTTGGGCCTGGGTAATGGATTTGGATTTTTGGGTAATAATATAATAATAGGGTCCGGTTGGTTTGTATGGCTTAAAAGCCCAAGGACCATAATGTAACTTCACGAAAATTGAGGGTCGAAATTGAAATATTCCAAAGTTATCACAAGGACCAATCATGCCAAATAATGGATAGTACAAGGACCATATATGATTATTTTCCATTTTAAACCTTAAGGACCAATTATGTCAATTTCAAACTCAGGGACCAAACTTGTATTTTCTCAAAACTTTTCTCATAAGGACCAATTATGTCAAACATGAATAGTACAAGGTTTATTTTGATCAATTTCCAATTTTAAAACCTTAAGGACTATTTTGACACTTTTGCAAAGTTGAGGACCAAAATTGTAAATTTGTGATTTTAAACTTCAAAGGATTATTTTGAACAACTTGTGAATCCCAAGGACCTAAAATGATATTTTACAAGTTTTGATTAACGAGGACTAGATTTGCCAATTTATCAAAGTTCGAGGGACCTGGCCTAAATTATGTATGTTTTGCATGTTTTCATCGGTTTTCATCCTTTTGCACTTTAATACCTAAAACACAATTTGGAGATATTTCCAATATTTTGAAGCATATTTGTATGTTTTCGATATTTTTGTAGCTTAAATGTGAATGAAATGATGAGTATTTAGACACTCATCAATCCCCACACTAAACTATTGCTAGTCCTAGCAATATTTTATGAAGATTTTAATGGATTTGAAAGAACTCTTTACCAAAAGCCATCATACGGAGTAGCCAAGATGTTTTAGTTCAAGTAAGAACTATGGTCCACTTTGATAACCATGTGATTTTGAGCAAACCACAAGTCATCAGCGGTTTTGATTCGTCTTTACGAAGCCGTTTGCTACGGACTAGCCAACTCTTGATGGAATAGTCAACATCTTGGTGGTGATTACCAATTATGGTTTTCCACGCCTTTACCACAAGCCATAATCTTGTGGGCTAGCCAACTCATTATCTTTTGAGGATGATGGGAGTTGAGGAACCATACAATTTTGGGCAAATTGCAAGCCATAAGCGATTTGAGATATCTTTACCAAGAGCCGTTTGCTCCTGGATTAGCCAATCCTTATGTGTGTTAGACATGGTGGACTGATTACCATTTATTGCGTTCTAAGTGAGAAAAATTTTTAAAATTTTGGCTAAAAATGGGGTTCCTGATGGAATATGTGTTTGAATTCTCGAGAGAATCCCCCCCCACACTTAGAACTGAATATTGCCCTCAATATTCAAAGCACCGGGTGTTAAACCGAACTTAGAACGTAAAAGGAAAATATTACTTAGCCTTTATTTAAGATGTATATACATACATATATATATATATATATATATATATATATATAAGCTATATATATATTATATTTTTTTTTTTTTTTTTTTTATTTACAACATGTGGGCATCTCCCCACACTAGGGTGTTACACACGGGTGAAAACCCATGTTTGTGCTAATGTTTTGATTCCCGAGTCACTAGTTGGACTCGACCCGATTTTGATTTCTTTCCTCCCAAACTCGGGTTTATCACATGCTAATCGCTTGTGAGCGGTTAAGCGTAAAAAGGGTTCTGAGCAGGTTGAGAGAAAAAGCATTTGAAAAATTCTGGGAAGTATCGGATCTAAACCAATGTTATATGGAATATCCGTGGTCAAGGTAACATCTTCACTCCGAATGAGTGAAGAGAAGGAGAAATCACGGGTAGGTGAAGGGTAGTAGGGAGATCGAGCAGTAATCACAAGAACTTCCTCCTCAAGAATTTGAAATTTAAGTGAAGGAGGAGAGGTCTTATGCTTGATCTCGGGAATTTTATCGCTTGGTTCAAGCGATTTGGATTCCTCTTTATGAAGTTGCTTGGTTGTGAGAGTGGAATAATTGTGCGGGTATAACAATTGTTCAAGAAGAAGAATTACATCTTCCTCTTGATCACTCTCGGTATCATCAATACCGGGAAGAAATGTATCCAGTTGAGATAATCATCAATCTCATCCATAATAGAATCACTTTCCTCATCTAAAGTTAAGGAAGTGGAAGAGTCGGAAATGATGGAATGAGACAATGGAATGGGATCACCACTCACCAAATCATGAACATAACCAAGATTTTCTTGAGAGTACTCACAGTAAGGTAACATCAATGACATCGATTCGGTTAACCGATGCGAGTTATAATTGGAGGAGTACTTGAAGTTTGATCATGGTTAAAGGTAATAGCCTCATTACCTACACGCAATGTGATTTGGCTCAAATACATCTATAAGGCGTGGCCCGTTCTTAGGAATCCTCGTCCAAGAATGATAGGAACCCTAGGATCGACATCGAATTCGACAACCACAAAGTCACCGGTGGAAAATGGAACTTCCTACTTTCACAAATCGTCCTCGGCAATACCGGGGGCATAGATCTTGAGCGATCTCGCAAGCTCAAGAGTCATGCGGTGGGGGTAAGTTTAGGAAGAAAGTTTCTTCCATCTTGAATTAGGCATCGGGTTGATCTTTGGCGCCCGATCGACCAGGCGTTGCATGCAACCATTCACGGAAATTCACAAGGTAAGATAAATTTACCGGGATCTCCAAGCTTCTCGGGAAGTTTCTTTAAGATAAGCTGCAGGCGGTTCTCATTTAGAAGTTTTGCCAATTCAACCGTTTTTCCTTGTTGTTTAACAAGCTGTTTGATTGTTGATGCGAACTTGGGCATCAAGATGACAGCATCCGCAAGACTTATGTCAAATTGCAAATCTTTAAAGATTTGCAAGAGTTTGTCCGTTTGATAATTAGACCTCTCGCGGTGTTCTTGCTCATTTAAGCGTGAAGGGTAAGGAATGGTAGGCTTAAAAGGTTTGGATTTAGGGACAGTAGGCTCAGGAGTTTCATCAGTCTCAAAGACAACTCCTTGTTTGGTTTTCTTTCGAGGGACAACTTGCGGTTGGACGTGTGCGGTACTTCGTGGGCTTGGAATTTGCACCTGGTCCTTGGCAACCTCGGGCTCTTTTTCCACATCGTATAACGGTGGAGGAATAGGAGTAGAGGGTCCTCATAAGCGACACCACTACAGTGGTGATAGCTTTGATGATGTTGGAATCCTCCTCATCATCACTATCATCAAGAACACTCTTTGGGAAGCATTAAGCATATGAGAATAAGTCATAGCGCCCTTTGGTCATAAAGATTGTTTGACAAACTTTTAACCTTGAATCGTGAAAGAGTGGGATCTATCTTTGATGATGTAGGAGTAATTGGGGTGTAGAATTTGGGACAACCGTGGTTGCTCCAACTTGAGTATATCACTACGGTAGTAACGACTTTGAGTTCACCCTAGGATTCATAGCAGTATTACTCGGGAGACTTCCGGGTGGAAGGTGGAGCAGAGTTGTTTCACCAAATCGAGATATCATACTTTTAAGATCATTCTTGACTCATTATTGTTCTTTGCAATTGAAGAATCAAATTCATTCTTCAAATTGGAGATTTGGTTTGAACCACTCTCATTTTAGCATCGATAGCTTTGATGTGGTTAGCTAGTTCGTGATTGAGATTCTTGGAGCGATACCATTTGATTATTAGGAGTGAATACCCTTGATTAGGATTTGAATTTCCCCATGGGGTAGGTATTGAGCAGAACAATCGATTGTTTTGAGTACGATATTGATTTTGGTTATTATGCCCTCTTGGCTGGTTAGGATTAGACCTATTTGAATTGTTGGGCTGATATGATCCTGATGGTCCCTCTTGGCTATTAGTACGGTAATTTGTTTCAGTTTGAGGATGGTATTGGTTACCACCTTGATTGAAATTACCGGCTAGAGCATCGACTTCAAATGCATTGCCATCGGTGGCAGTACAGTTGTAGTATGCATGAGGACCACCACAAGTGACACATGGTTCAATCTTTTGACTTCATTTGGTTTGGATGACTCTTTCTTTTGATTAAGAGTCAAATTTTAAAACATCCATGAGTTGAGCAAGCGAGTATTGTCAGCAGTTTGAGTCATGGGAGATGAAGTAGAAGGTGAATCACTTGCTTTGGGAACAAGCGGTTTGTTTCTTGAGGTACGGACCTCGACTTTGTTCTCTATAATGGCTAAAGCATCCTTTGTTGTTCGATTCAAAAATTACCTCCGCGGAGGAATTAAGAGAGTCTTGATCGACTTGTCTTATGCCATTATAGAAAGTATCCAGATATATCAACTCAGTAAATCCATGATGAGGACAGTTGCGTAGCATTTCCTTAAAACGATCCCATGATTCACTGAATGTTTCATCAAAATGTTGTGTGAATTTCATGATTTCATTCCGGAGATTCGTGGTTTTTGAAGGAGGATAGAATTTATGCACAAACTTCTGTACTAAATCTTCCCACGTTTCAATCGACTTAGGGGGCTGTTTATCAAGCCAGATCCTGGCGGGCCCATCGAGAGAAAACGGGAAAAGAAGAAGTTTGATTGCATCCTCAGGGACGTTTTTACATTTCAAGGTGGATGTGATCTTATTGAACCACCGAATGTGATAGTGAGGATCGTCCCTTTCAAACCCATAGAATTGTGTATCTTGTCACTAGGTTTATTAACCCGTTTTAAGCTCAAAGTTCTCATTCACGATGGTGGAACAACAATGGCATCTCCGTACCCATCGGTGGGTGCACGGAGAAGTTCATTCATCGTTTGTTCATCCGCCATTTTGATGAATTTTGGCTCGATCGTATCTCGGTGCGGTGATGGAGCGAAACGTCTCGACTTCTTGGGTATGGCTACAAGCTCGCGAAGAGGACTTGATGACCTTGAAGAGCAGTGCGCATGCACTAAGACGCGTCTAAGGATCCTTGAAGAAAAGGAAACTCGGAAGGGGTGCGAAGAGTATTTTGTGATTATTTATCTTTTATATATATAGAAAGAAAAAGAAAATATTTTTGTTTTTATATTGTTTAAGGAAGATTAAAATACAATATATAATATATATACAAAGGATAGATAATCACCAACAAAATTGTTCAACGCACCTGACCTCCCGGCAAGGCGCCAAAATTGATTCGCTTATTACTAGCCTACTTTTTCGATCAACCACTTGTGAGAGGTCAACTAGGCAAGTCAAACTAGAAAGAGGCAAATGCAATAATCCGAGGTAGGGCGGTTATATTCCGGTTCGTTTATTCCCCAACGAGGTTGTGATATCCCGTGATTGAACAAATGTGTTATATAGCTTGGTTGATTAGGAATAGGGTTATGAATGATTTGTCACAATACTAAAAGTATGAATAACTCAAATGAGTTATAACAACTAATAAGTACGATCAAAACCCTAGAAGCGTAAAGCGTATTAAAACAAATCGATTATAACTATAGTAGGAATTTGCACGTCTTAGCGACTTAAATGCAAATTAAAGAAAATAAAAGTTAAAATCTATTAAATAAACGCTATCACTATTTTTAAAGTGATGAGCGTTTAAAACCTAAAACGTCGTTTTAATAAAATTACGTAAGCGTATAAAAATAAAAGTAAAAGTGATCAATATAAACCCCACAAATGTGAAATTTATATTTTTAAGATCCTAAGAATAAAAGAAAATTATTAGAAAAAGAAAATTATTTATTTAACTTATATATTATTTATTATTAATTAATTATTATTTAATACTATTTATTAATACACTATTTAATTAGAAAACTAAAATAAGTTTAGAAAAATAAAATTAAAAACTTAGAAAAATCTAAAATATTATAAAACTTATTTTAAAACTAAAAATATATTTATTATACTATTTATCTATTTAATATTAATTATTAAGTAATTAAACTAAAATTAATTCTAAAAATTACTAGATGACAAAAGAAAAATCTAGAAAAATTTATAAAAGTACTTTAATATAAAAGAGATTTATTAAAAATATAAAAATACAGAAGTGCTTATAAATAAGCTAAAAAGAAATTTAAATAGATATTCTATTAAATAGAAATTATTACTATAAGTATTTTTGGCTTTTTGTGGTTTTTATTTTATAAAACTATTAAAATACTTAAAATAAGAAACTATTACAAAAACAAGTAGCTTGGAAACTCAGAATAAGCACTGAAATTGCTTATTTACCCCAACAGTTGACTTAGTTTGACTTAGAAGGAAATAAGCTCAAATGAGCTTATGTGGGGTTCACAAGGGTAGATTCTGGTTCCAATAAGTTACTTATATAGTATTTAACAAGATTCAACCAATTGAGTAGCTTGAATAAGCCACAGAATACAAATAAGCACTTGGCTTATTGGATTCTGTGACAGAAAATGGGACAACTTTGTGAGGTAAAACCAAGTGGGGTCCACTATGATCTAGGCCAAACAAAAGGTCAATGGTTCAAGCTGGGTAGGAGGAGGGTTGGAAGAACCAAGATTTAGGGTGTGGGACCCACTGATGAGCTCACAAAGAGCTTGTGAAGTGAGGGGTCCAAACTGAGTTCACTCAGTTAACTGAGTGAATGGAATAAGCTAGTAAGCTTGGTAAAAGCTTTAAAATAAGCTTAATAAAGAAAATAAAAGATAAGTACTATGTATATATGGTATATTAACAAATATGAACAAGTGTGATCCTTGGATTTAACTAATAAGCTTGGAATAAGCTTATAAGTACTTCGATAAAGCGAGATCCAAACACGACTTGTAGTCAAAAGTGATACCAAATTAAGCTCATGAAATAAGCTTAAAGAGCAAATTTGATGTTGGACTATCAAGAGGGTCTGGTGAGGTTTTCAAAATGCCAAAGCTTGATCAATGGTGACCACCGAGTAGCTTTTGAGGGGCTTATGAAGTTGGGTGGGTTCAATGAATTCACTCGATTAATCGATGGAAATGGACAAGCTTCAAGCGATTGCGGCCCTAGTTAAAGGCTTTGAAAATGAAAGTAAAAGCTTGAAATGTTAAAATGAGTCGCTTAGCTTCTTAATGAGCCAAAGATCACAAGGATAAGCTCGATATGAGCTTTTGATTAGCTTATGATTGTTGCTTGGTTACACCGGATGACCGATGGTTTATTTGATTTGGTAGCACAAGTTAAAGCAAGATAAGCGGACCAAATAAGCAATCAAAGAGCAAATAAGCACTTACTCAAGTAACTAGCCACATGGGCATCACAAATATCCAAAATACTCACACTAACACTCACTAATCGAGCTTGTGCAAGCTTGTGAAAGTGAATGTCAAATCTGTCATTGGGGAGACTTGTGAAGAATCACTTAAAATCAAGCACAAATTAAGCACTTAAACCAGCTAGATAAAATTAATAAAAATAGTAACATGAAGATCAGCAACAAGACTAAATATACCTATAAGTTCAAGTCCTAATATCAATTAACAAGCTCACAATTTAGATCCAAAGTTTGTTCAAAATCGTGCAGTTTGCAAATTGACTTTTATGTAAAACCAATATGTTGACTAAAGTGAGCTTGAATCTAGGTTTACTGATTACTTAAGTTATATTAAGCTAAGATAAGGTGAAAATAAGCTAGGTTATCAACTTTTAAGCTAGTGTGTGGAATATGGAACTTATTATACTAACGAGTTTAACAGATAGACTAGATTAAAGATTATTTTGACTTTTAAACTAATAAGACCTATATATTATGGTGATATGAACTAGTGTGATCTAAACTAACATGTAGCAACAAGTATCAAGGACAATAACATGCATATACTCAGATAAGCAGCTTGATCCAAACAAGCCTTAGCAAGGCTGTTTTTGTGATTAGTGTTACAAATCCAAAATTTACAACATGAAACTGATTCCAATCACTTGATTAAGATGTAATGAGATCAAATGAACACAAAAACACAGCAATTAACAACTATAACCTATTAATCACTACTAAGCTATTTAAACTGTCTAACTTAAACAACTATCAATTATGATTTCCAACTAACAACCTACTGATTTTAAGTTATAATATCACTAACAAACACCAACTAAGCATGAATCAAGAAAATTTATACTAAGATAAGAACAATAACGATAAATGCCAAAAATCAAGAAATATGCTTACAACTTGAGTTTTAAGCCACAACACAGAACCAAGAACCGAGTACCTTTCCTATATGCTCTCCACGAGCACTAATACCAAAGCAATCCAAGATACACTTTGCTCCTTTGCTTCTTCATGATTTCTTTTATATTAAATTCCTTAATTACTTGATTTCTTTTGGTGTTTTCTTTTTAGTGATCCTTGCTGATTTTGAGTATCTAAAAGCTTGCTATGGCTTCTTGAGAACCAAGTAGTGTTATTAGAATCCTCTAATTAACAAGTATCATACGAAATTTAAAGACTTGAATTTAAAATGGGACAAAATGGAAATTCTTGAAAACTTGAAAGATAGATTGAAATGAGTAACAAAGTTGTTTATTATACTTTAGCAAAGTTAACAAACACTTTAGAAACAGAATTTGAAGATTACACTAATGTGACAACTATTTAATTATGCTACGATTGATCATAAACTAGATTACAAATTATGATGATGTTTCTCTTCTTTCTTCCTCTGTATTTATCACCCATTTGCATCCCACTAACTCAAATATCTTTTCCCACTTCATCTTAGCCCTTGAAAGAGTCAAATTCATCTTGACCATTCAAATCCCATTTTGGCGCCAAATTACTCCACGTGGCTCTGAGGCAGTTTAAGCACAATTAAAGCTTCTTGGGAGTGTTAGGAAGTGTAAAGGACAAGTTTTATGAAGATTGGACCAATTTGGTGTGGTTTTACTCAATCTGTGGGTATGAGTGGTATTGCAGTGAACAGTGGTGGTTTTAGGGTGGGAATGGCATTTATTGTGGCAGGTTTCTGCTGTGAGAGGTGATGGAGAGTGGGTAGGAAGATAGGGGTGAGCTGGAGATGGTGAGGTGTTGAGTTACAGGTGGAGGGGGGAGGAAGAAGAAGAGGAAAACGGGGTACCGTTTGGTTTGTTTTATTTATTTAACAAAGGGGTTGGGCTAGTGGTGTTGGGCCTGGGTAATGGATTTGGATTTTGGGTAATAATAATAATAATAGGGTCCGGTTGGTTTGTATGGCTTAAAAGCCCAAGGACCATAATGTAACCACGAAAATTGAGGATTGAAATTGAAATATATCCAAAGTTATCACAAGGACCAATCATGCCAAATATGGATAGTACAAGGACCATATATGATTATTTTTCCATTTTTAACCTTAAGGACCAATTATGTCAATTTCAAAACTCGAGGACCAAACTTGTATTTTCTCAAAAGTTTTCTCATAAGGACCAATTATGTCATTTATAAATAGTATAAGGTTTATTTTGATCAATTTCCAATTTTAAAACCTTAAGGACTATTTTGACACTTTTGCAAAGTTGAGGGACCAAAATTGTAAATTTGTGATTTTAAACTTCAAAGGATTATTTTGAACAACTTGTGAATCCCAAGGACCTAAAATGATATTTTACAAGTTTTGATTAACCGAGGACTAGATTTGCCAATTTATCAAAGTTCGAGGACCGAAAAGCATAAATTATGTATGTTTTGCATGTTTTCATCGGTTTTCATCCTTTTGCACTTTAATGCCTAAAACAATTTGGAATTTGGAGATATTTGTATTCCGAAATGATTTTGAAGCATATTTGTATTTTCTTTACTTTGTTTTTTCATTACATTGAGGATATTTATGTAGCTTAATAACTGGATGCAAGTGAAAAGAAATTCAGATGAGTATTTAATTAAAATACATAACTTGGGATTTCAATGGTAAAATGAGGTTTTGAAAATTTTGGATTTGAACCAAATTCTTGAAATAATTCATTTGGATTCGATAGCATTTTCTAGCATGCATAATAGCCTTTTCCACATTTTTGTGAGGTTTCTTTTGTATAAAACACATCTTTTGTTTTATATTTGCTATGAGTGTAGGTGATTATGTCGATTCTAGAACTTGTACTAGTTATGCATTACGGTTAAAATCACCTTGAGTGATCTAAATATTGTCAAGTGATAAGAGGCACCTTAGGAATAAAACCAAATGGCCTTCCATTTTTACATCTAATGATATATTAGCTAACCACATTGGTTAGTTAACCACCCACGTGGACCCATTTTGTTAGTGCTCATTTTTAGCACTAGATACCCCTAGTTATACCTTCTGAGCCATCCCTTTTCATTTTTGTTACATCCAGAAAAATACAAAAATATGTTACACTTTAAGCTTTAGCCAACCCTTATCAAGTCTATTGGTTTGTTGCTAGTTGTTTGGAATGATTGGATTGTTTTTGATGATTATGAGTTAGCCGCACTTTGCCATTCGTGTGTGCCATTCCGACAAAGACGAAGGATGCATACTTCTTATTTGTATTTTTGTGGTGATGCTTATACGAAGTGTGGGGGAGATGTAATGTATGAAGAAGGATAAGTTTGTTAAAAAAAAAAAAAAAAAAAAAAAAATTATAGCCAGCGAGCTATATGATGGATATTGATTAGCCAATGAGCTAAATTGAGTTATACATATTTGCGGAGAATCGATATGTGAAGAGGAGTAATAATCATTTTCGGGATCGTGGTTTGTATGATGACTAGCAACATGGAGGTTTGGACTTGATTTTATTTTTATTTTAAAACCAATTTCATAAACTATCCCATGCCTTATCTATACCTATTATGAACCCTTAGCCTTAACGTTATAACCCGAATAAAAGACCTCTTTGATGAATTTATTTTCTTTGTTTTGATACTTGTACAAGCTTATGGTAAAAAGCATTGATCATGACTAGGCATTGAGTGATTTACATATACCCACCAATATATGAGTGTTGAGTGAAATCTTAAAGCCATTCGTGAGGTGTCCTAGTTATGTTATCTAAATTGTTTGGTTCATTTTTAGAAAATTTTCACATATTATAAGCAAACCAATGATTATCTTTTATGGTAATTGTTACATTTTACGGAACCATGGTGTTATGGACCATTGAAATCAATCTTTACAAATGTTAGACCTACTAGGCGAGTAGAGCTTAAGTGTGGGGAATTTGATAACTTCTAAAATGAACATGTTTTAGTAGCGTTATTGTTAGTTTTGTGCATGATATTCGCTATATTTACTCATAAGCATTGCAAAAGTGCAAAGATGCGTGTGTGTGTATATGTAGCGGTATCGCGAATAATGAAGAAATGAAGTTTTATGCACATTTGGAAGATTCTCGAGGAAGGAAGTTGAGCTTGGAAGCTTTTGGACTCAATGATATGGGCGTAGTGATTTCTAAGCATCTGACAAGGAAAGATCAAGTTTGGCTTTGGAAATCATCAACGTAAGCAAAGAATGAGCGTAAAGGAGAAAGTCAACAAAAAGTCAAAATAGCAAAAACCACCGATCGGTCGTAACATCCGACCGGATCCGGTGGGCAATTGGTCAAGGAATAACCGATTCGGTCGGACAAGAAACCGATCCGGTTTACGCACTGATTACAAAATCGCATTTATTGTTGCCTTAACTCCCATAATCATTGAGTCCGATCATTTCTTGATATTTACTTGGAGAGAACATTTTTGGGCGCTTAAGCAAGAGCTTTGGCTATATAAAGAACCTAGTACTTGTATACTAAGTGTGACACAACCAAAAGAGTGTTAGTTTACACCAAAACTAATACTAACCCTATTATTTCAGCCAAAAGCTTAATATTTATTGAAAACGCCAGAGCAAGGATGGAAACATTCTAGTCCATTGTTTGGTAGTTTGGAGTTGTGTGGTGATCCTAGGTGATTGGAGGCGTGGTTGCTACAATCCACGATTTCTAATTCTTGTAATCACAAAAGTTTAGGTATTCTATGAACTTTGTTATGGAAATCTATTCTCTTGAATTGTTTGAATTACCTTGTTATGACTTGTGTTTAGATATGATTGTTTTCATGGAGTAGTTTGTGATATACTTGTGTGTTGGAATGTAATTAATCATAATAGTGTTATCAAAATGTGATGCATGTATATATGATCTTGTTTAAATGAGTTTGTTAGAAAATACTAGTCTTGGATTGATTTGTCAATAAAACATGTTTTAAGAAAAAGGACCAAAGGATTTCTCTTGTGTTTTATTCCAAAAGTGAAGTGACAAACTAGTATGGGGATATGGTGATTGACAACCACCATGTTTTGCTTATTAAAAAGACTAGGAACATTTTCATCACGAAGGGTCGAAAGATTCGTAAGAACAAATTTAATGAGAACATGTTGCAAACAAATGGAACTTCTATAGGATAATCATTGGGATAAGGACCGAAAGGATTACCTAAATGTTTTTGTTCTTAGAATGATTTTACAAACAAATACCATGGTTGGGGAATCATTTGCTTATGATTTGTGCATCATACTAAGAGTATACACCAAACCTTTATGAACACTATCTATGGTTGATTATAAGACTACACACAGTATATATTTATATTCTTGATTCATTACACTAGAACACTTATTTGAGGAAGCCTTGACAAGCTTTCTTGTTAAAACTTTTAATCAAATCGATTTCAAACAAAAATCCCTTGGGACGATCCCGACTTACCAAACTTTGCTATTACGGACGAGTATACTTGCTCGTATGTGTTAATAGGTTAGGCAGTTAATTCGTGTTTATAAATTTTAAAACTTACCAACCGAGCACATCACAAACCCAGAACACAAAGAAAAACCTATAACCTCCATTTTCCCGCCAAACTTTCCCTGTCCTCTCCATACCCAAATTCCCATCCCACTAAAACCCTCTCCCAAGACATTGTCACGAGATGCCATTGCCACCTTGGCAATCTTTGGCACAAAACACCCCATGGACGGCTCAGATTGAGACTAAAGGTACCTACCATTGGATGGTGAGGATTGGCTCAAAAAGCACAAGATGACTTTGCTTGTTTACACTCACACAAGAAACACAAGAGAGAAGACAAGAAGCTAGAAGACTTTTCGGTTTTGTATTTATAGGAGATTGGTGCTAGTGTAAAAATTGTCTAGAAATTATTGTTCTAGTCCATTTTACTTAATTGTCATTTCCTTTTAATTGTAATTTTCAAATTTCGGTTTAATGTCATTCAAGTTATTTATTCCAAATTTTCTTTTAAGCAATTTTATTTGATGATTTCCGATTCTGTCATTCTTGTTGAGTATTGTCTTGAAAGTTGGTTTAAGCTCACTTGAGCTTTTGGGTTAAGAAAACAAGCTCTTCTTTTAGGTATCACAACCTCAAAACTTTGTTTCATGGTTTTACGCCATTAAGGCGATGTTTGGGTCGATGGAATTTTGGGTCAAAATTCGGTTTTGACCCACTTTTGAATTTGAAAAGGTGTAATGCAAGTGTCAAAATCAAATGATTTTGAAGTTGATGATAGTTTTCGAGGTAAAAAAAAAGTTTGTGTAGTTTTTTTTAATATAGCTTCTCGTTCTTAGTTCTGTTTCCGACCATTTCCCATTTTAGCTTAGATTTAGAGGTTAAGAGTTAGATTTAGGATTGGTTTTGTTGCATTGATGAAGTTAGATGTTAGAACAAGAAATCCCTTTGCTTATTTCATATTTTGGAAACCCTCTAAGTGCTCATTTTTAAGCATTTTGAAGCCCTTATTGCTGTTTAGGACTCGCATCGTTGACGACATGCCAACACAATCATGTGAGTTCATTGTTTTCTCAAGTGCTTATTAGGACTTCAATTTGGCTTATTTAGGATTATTTAGTTAAATTAGTGTAGCTTAGTTTGATTTTAGCTTTTATTATGCTTATTTGTAGTATTCAAGTGCTTATTTCCATGTTCTTGTAGTTTAGGATTCCCCACTAGTGTAGCTTATTTCCCAACTGTTTTCCCCTCATTTTGTTACTCTCGCTTTATTTTAGATAGATAATCTCATGTGTTTAGCTTATTGGTTCATAAATTTTGCTTCCCAACTGTTTTTCATGCTAATTCGGTGCTTACAAGTTCAATAAAGGGTGTTTGGTTGAGTGTGATCAAGCTGTTGGAATAAAACTGCTCCAAACGACTTATTTCAAGCTTTTCAAAAATATTTTCTTTACAAAACCCGCATTTTAATCCCTTAAACTAGTTTCAATAAGAAGATTTGAAGAAAAACAAAAAGGGGAAGAAAAATCGTGGGAGGCGTGCTCGAACACGAGACCTCCCACATCTTTGAGATTGATAGAGTAAACACCGTATGCCATCGCCCTTGGGACTTTTTGATTTTAATTGTGCATGATTAGTCCTTTAAATGTATTAAGCGATTTAGTTTAAGCTAAACTTAGCTTATTTGGTAGCTTATTCGTATAACAACCCAATGCTTTCTCATTTTCCTAGAACCGGCACCTAGCAAAGTACTTTATGTGATTTTTCCACATTTTTCTTAATTAGTTTACTATTTTTAATAATTTAATTAGTGTTAATTAGTTTTAATTCATAGTAATTAATATAAAAGTCGAAAAATACCGGCTTTTTCCTAAAATTATATTTAGTCATTTAGAATGTAGGAAAATTGTTTTTATACTGTGTAGGACTTAAATTGCATATTTTTCCTTTTCGAGGCTCGGGATTAGCTCGGGTTTTCACGTTTTTGCATTTTAGCACCCTAGGATGTAATTTAGCTTCATTCTATTGTTTCTTAGGCTTAGTAGTAGTTTATTTGTAGTTTATTTTGTTTTACGTGCTTTATTTTCATTCTCGTTCTTTAAATTGTAGATTAGCGTAATCCAAAATCCAAAATTTGTTTAACCAATTCAAGTCCTAATCACGAAACTCAACGACACCGTCAATTTCACACCTCGTTGGGACACGACCCGGGAAATCACTTTTCCGGTATCACTTTTATCACACCCGTAAGGTTGGGCACGTTAACCCTTTTCCTAAAGGTTGATTTGTCGGGTTTACGGTTAATTTGATATATTGATATTGTGTTTGTTTTCACCACTCACAAAAAGACGAATCAAATTTTGGCGCCGCTGCCGGGGAGGTGTGTTGCGACAATATCGTGATTTTTGCGATTAGTGACTTGAAGAACCTTCCTCGTGAAGTTATTGTTTTTGAAAAATATAAAAAATACAAAAAATATTTTTCTTTTCTTTGTATATATATGTAAAAGATTAAAAATACAAAAAGATTTTCCTTGTTGTTTTAAATAATATAGAAGACACAATCAATATAACACTTCTCAACTTGAGTGTTATCATTATAAGTTCCCAAACAAAAGATTCAAAACTTGCCTTTGTGTCACTTGCGTGAATTAAACATGATTATTGGTTTAAGTTCCACTGTGTTTTGCCTCGGTCTTGTTTTAATTGAAAGTGTTGTTTTGAATGTGCATGTACTCGTTTTTCAAAAATCCAAAAATATTTTTCTGTTCCTCTTATCCATATAATTCTATTTCTCTTACCTCTTTTGCGTTTAATTCTATCCTTCGTATCCTCTCAACCATTTGATTCTAATTCTTTAACCCTCTACATGTTTAATTCTCATGGCGACGATCGATTATCGTCGTTGTTTTCATTAAAAGGACGTATGGAAGAGGATCAAGTTTATTGTCTCAATCCCGATTGTTTATGTAAGCGGTGTGGAAGGGTTGGAGCAAGCAAATATTGCTATTGGTGCTAATTAGCCGATAAAACTCTCGATGATTCTCCAAGTTTTTCCGACCACCCGCCACATCCCGAGATTTGTTCTATTGTTTACGAACCTAAACCGTCTAGATTTGATCCAAATCTTCGCGATATCTGATTAAGGTTAAGAAAAAGCAAGAACCGGAGACCAAACGGAAATGGTGGAAATTGCTAGCTCGAGAGCACACCATTGTCCCATCTCCGGAATCTTCAAAACCTTTTCGGACGATTTCATGAACATTGTTCAAAATTGCTTAAATGAATTTAGTCAAATTTCAACTTGGAAATATCATTTTACCTAACATTTGTGATGTTGTTGAGCCTCGATTCCTACTCCTGTGCCCGAGATATAAATCGTTCGATCAAGAGTATTGCTACGGTTGTGGAGACGTGTTACCGAAAGGTTTCGTTGTTACAAATGTATGTGCGAGTGGTGTGGAAGCTATCTTGTCAATGGATGTTGTTCGTTTGTCTTTGAGAATTCATTCGCATGATTCTAATCCAAATTCTTTCAATTATCCTCAAAACAATTTCAACTACCCTCCACAAAATTCATATGAACCACAACCGTACTATCAAGATTTCAATGATCAATAAATGGTTTCAAACTTTCTCTCCACCAAATCCTCAAGAACTTATCCCAAGTCTTCTAGATGTATTAGAGGATTTAAAAGGATTGGTTAATAAACATGCCCAAGAGAGTCTCATCCAAAACTTATGAAGAACTTCTTACCGAGGAACAAGCAGCTCGCAATGAAAGATTACTAGCTAATGTGCGAGCTGCTCAACAACGTATCCTATTTAACGAAGCTTGCCGTCTCGATGACGAGGATGAGGAAGATTGGGAGACGACAAAGGAAAAGGTGCATATCTCAAGCTCACAAAGTACCGCACATGTCCACTCTCCGCCCTCATATTGCCTATCTACCATAGAACTTTCGGACACCCTTTTAATGGGGGACGAGCATCTTAGCACTATTCCGGAAATGGAATCGTCTTGTGTTGAGAAACTTATCCCAACCCCAAGTGAGTCTGAGGTTATCTCTGGTGATATGTGTGATGAGCCTCTCGATGATGATTCTTCTCCCACCCCAAAACTATCTGTTGAGATAACCTCCGAGTCTGAAAATGATTATACGTCGTTTGATGATTCTTTATCATGTGGAGACATCGAGTATGTTGAGGAGATACCTTCCGAGCTCGTCGGCTTGGAAGAAGTGAGAGATGTTGATCCCGATGATCTTGATATGGACACCGATTTTGAAACGGATGATGAAGATATTCTCGTTGTCAGAAACCTTTTGCTATGGCGTTCACTAATCCTCTGTTTGACTTGATTACGAATTCACTTTAGTTTCGGATAATCCAATCTTTGACATTGAATGAGGATAGTGACTTATACCGTTTCATCTCCATCCTTACCGAAGAAAAGAATAGTGGCAATCCCACTTGACGTTAGACCTTCTCGAGGAGTTCGCGATGAACTCGCTCGTTGATCATTCTCCACGGGAGATGATGATGCTCACCGACTTTGAAGTCGACTCTTCTCGAATTGGAAAATCTTCTTTACAATTGGTCTTCGATAATTGTCGGTGACACTCTTATAGAAGAGGTCGACTTTCTTTCTCCGGATGACTCGATACCTTCGGGTTTCGAGTGACGATTATGGCTTAGGTCCATCATCCACTCGTCCTACCGCTAAACCACGGGATGATGGAACCTCTTCTAAGCCCGATCTGATGTCTTCATTGCTACGATGGTGGATAGGATTTCTGAACATTCGCTCCATGTTCCTCAATCTAATCTTTTGCCCACCCATCCCACCCGTTGTCATGTCGTTAACACTTTGCCTTCTCCTCCCATTTCTTCTCCATGTCTTAACTCCTACGGGAGTGAAGATACCATCTTTGACCCCGGCATTTCTCATTCTTTTGAGCCGGCTATATCTCCTCGGAGTGGAACTTTCAGCACATTCAATGTTTATCTAAACCATTTGAATGAAAGTCCGATGGCGATTTTCTATTCCACTTGCTCCCCATGGACAAGTTAATGCGAGGTCGAGTCAAGCTAGCGACTCGGTAATCAAAAACATGAGTTAAACATGGGTTTTCACCGTGTGTACCACCCTAGTGTGGGGAGTTGCCCCATTGTTGTATATAAGTTTTCTAAAAAAAAAAAAAAATTCAAATAATGGCCGTAGTATTTCCCTTTTCGTTCTATGTTTCGGCATAACTACGGTAATTTGAATATTGAGGGCAATATTCATTTCTAGTGTGGGGAATTCACACGAATTTTATCATGTAATTATACCACCTATTCCCCATTTTCGGCCAAAATATTTTTGGAGTAAGTGTTTTACTTACTCGACTTATGGTTATCGATCCGCCATGTATAATAAACAAAAGGATTGGCTAATCCAGAGCAAACGGCTCTTGGTAAAGATATCTCAAATCCGTTGATGGCTTGCAATTTGCCCAAAATTGTATGGTGTTCAACTCACCATATCTTTAATTAGTGAAGAGTTGGCTAGCCCCAAGTTTATGGCTTGTGGTAAAGGCGATTGAAAACCATAATTGTAATCGACTCACCAAAGATATTTTATCTAAGAGTTGGCTAGTCCGAAGCAAACGGCTTACGGTAAAGACAAATCAAATCATTTGAAGTCGGTGATTTGCTCAAAATCATATGGTTATCGATGTACCATAGTTCTTACTTGAACCGAAACATTTGGCTACTCCGTATAATGGCTTTTGGTAAAGAGATTCAAATCCATTATGTTTTCTCAAAAGATTGCTAGGGACTAGCAATAGTTTAGTGTGGGGATTTTGATATGTGTCTAAATACATATATTTTATATTATTTAAACCCATAAAACCACCAAAACACACAAATGACCATATAAATGTTACAAATATCCTCGAGTGTGTTTTATGTCTTTCGGTACAAAAGGATTGAAAGCAGAGCCAAAACGAGCAAAATCAAGTGAAATTAGAAAAGTCTTTGAATCGATTTGAGCCGAGGAGTGATTTTCTACATTTTAAGAGCTCGGGACATATTTTTGAAGTGAGAGTGGGAGAACAAACCCCCCTTTAACCTTAAACCCCTCAATTGAACCCCCTCCCTAATCCCTAAATTGAACCTCCCATTTCAACCTGACCTAACACCTTTGACCCTCTCACCCATAATACCTCTTTTTTCCCCTATTTCTGTTTTTACCCACTCATTCCAGCAAACCCAGGAACACAAAGAAAAACCTAAAACCTCCATTTGCCCGCCAAACTTTCCCCTGTCCCTCTCCATACCCAAATTCCCATCCCACTAAAACCCTCTCCCAAGACATTGTCACGAGATGCCATTGCCACCTTGGCAATCTTTGGCACAAAACACCCATGGACGGCTCGATTGAGACTAAAAAGGTACCTACCGATTGGATGGTGAGGATTGGCTCAAAAGAAGCACAAGATGACTTTGCTTGTTTACACTCACACAAGAAACACAAGAGAGAAGACAAGAAGCTAGAAGACTTTTTCGGTTTTGTATTTATAGGAGATTGGTGCTAGTGTAAAAATTGTCTAGAAATTATTGTTCTAGTCCATTTTACTTAATTGTCATTTCCTTTTAATTGTAATTTTCAAATTTCGGTTTAATGTCATTCAAGTTATTTATTCCAAATTTTCTTTTAAGCAATTTTATTTGATGATTTCCGGATTACATCATTCTTGTTGAGTATTGTCTTGAAAGTTGGTTTAAGCTCACTGAGCTTTTGGGTTAAGAAACAAGCTCTTCTTTTAGGTATCACAACCTCAAAACTTTGTTTCATGGTTTTACGCCATTAAAGCGGTGTTTGGGTCATGGAATTTTGGGTCAAAATTCGCTTTTGACCCACTTTTGAATTTGAAAAGGTGTAATGCAAGTGTCAAAAATCAAATGATTTTGAAGTTGATGATAGTTTTCGTGAGGTAAAAAAAGTTTGTGTAGTTTTTTTAATATAGCTTCTTGTTCTTAGTTCTATTTCCAAAGCACCATTTCCCATTTTAGCTTAGATTTAGAGAGGTTAAGAGTTAGATTTAGGATTGGTTTTGTTGCATTCGATGAAGTTAGATGTTAGAGCAAGAAATCCCTTTGCTTATTTCATATTTTGGAAACCTATAAGTGCTCATTTTAAGCTCCTAGAAGCCCTTATTGCTGTTTAGGACTGCATCGTGACGACACGCCAACAAACAATCAGAGATTCATTGTTTTCTCAAGTGCTTATTAGGACTTCACCGGCTTATTTAGGATTATTTAGTTAAATTAGTGTAGCTTAGTTTGATTTTAGCTTTTATTATGCTTATTTGTAGTATTCAAGTGCTTATTTCCATGTTAGGATTCACCACTAGTGTAGCTTATCTCCCATTGTTTCCCCCCCTCATTTTGTTACTCTCGGTTTATTTTAGATAGATAATCTCATGTGTTTAGCTTATTGGTTCATAAATTTTGCTTTCCAACTGCTTTTCATGCTAATTCGGTTGCTTACAAGTTCAATAAGGGTGTTTGGTTGAGTGTGATCAATCGTTGGAATAAGTTGCTCCAAACACTTATTTCAAGCTTTTCAAAATCTTTCTTTACAAAAACCCGCATTTTAATCCCTAAACTAGTTTCAATAAGAAGATTTGAAGAAAACAAAAAAAATGGGAAGAAAAATCGTGGGAGTGTGCTCGAACCTCGAGACCTCCCGCATCTTTGAGATTGATAGAGTAAACCCGTATGCCATCGCCCTTGGGACTTTTTGATTTTAATTGTGCATGATTAGTCCTTTAAATGTATTAAGCGATTTAGTTTTAAGCTAAACTTAGCTTATTTGGTAGCTTATTCGTATAACAACCCATGCTTTCTCATTTTCCTAGAACCAAGACCTAGCAAAGTACTTTATGTGATTTTCCACATTTTTCTTAATTAGTTTACTATTTTAATAATTTAATTAGTGTTAATTAGTTTTTAATTCATAGTAATTAATATAAAAGTCGAAAAATACCCGCTTTTCCTAAAATTATATTTAGTCATTTAGAATGTAGGAAAATTGTTTTACACTCGTAGGACTTAAATTGCATATTTTTCCTTTTCGAGGCTCGGGATTAGCTTTCGGGTTTTCACGTTTTGCATTTTAGCACCCTAGGATGTAATTTAGCTTCATTCTATTGTTTCTTAGGCTTAGTAGTAGTTTATTTGTAGTTTATTTTGTTTTACGTGCTTTATTTTCATTCTCGTTCTTTAAATTATAGATTAGCGTAATCCAAAATCCAAAATTTGTTTAACCAATTCAAGTCCTAATCACGAAACTCAACGACACCGTCAATTTCACACCTCGTTGGGACACGACCGGAAATCACTTTCCGGTATCACTTTATCACACCCGTAAGATTGGGCACGTTAACCCTTTTCCTAAAAGGTTGATTTGTCGGGTTTCTGGTTAATTTGATATATTGATATTGTGTTTGTTTTCACCACTCACAAAAAGACGAATCATTATACGTCCCCACATGAGCCATGCGGGTCGGACGGGTGGCCATTCCCAATAGATCTATTCATAAAGCTCGCACAATCTCGAGCCAGGATGTAACAATTCAATACAACGCTGGGTTTCTAACCTTAACCTAGCACGTAATAGCTCACAAAACATTTTCGTGTCCAATCAAACGGTTCAAGCACTTATGTCCACGTAAAAACATATTCAAACCAAATCACACATTTCATCAATATCGGTTATCAATAGCGATTCAAATCAATCAATCATTTGCATTTAGTAAAACGAGCATGTATTCTCCCCAAAATGTTTAAAAGAAAGTAAAAGTATGGGCCATGAACTCACCTCGAGCGAAGCAACGCAAGAATCACAACTAACAAGGCGGCATCAAAGAGCAAGCACAACCAAATTATGAAGGAAGGCACGTCGATATCCAAAGAGTACCTAATTGTATACGTATTATCTCAAAATACGTCTCAAAGAGTAAAATAATATAATATCCGAAAGACAACGTGTCTTAGTTTTCGTGGAATACTCGAATCATTAATTTCAAAAGTCCAATGTCAATATCTCAAAAGTTTAGTTTTAACGTTTCGTGTGGTGGTAAGAAATCAAGACTCGACATACAACTCACGCAAAAAGTATACCAAAATGTAACTCACACCAAAGGTTATAACTCACGCCAAACATAACTCATACCAAGACATAATATATATCCCAATATATTATGAGAAAAATAAAGTTGACCAAGACTCAAATTGAGAAGACAATGACTAGAAGGATGCTAAGATAATAAAGTCACATAATTACTTCAATAAATAAGTCAATTGGTAGTTTCGGTGTTTACCCCATAATCCCAATTGGCTTGCATAAGACAAACATGTTTTATAGCCAATGATAAGTTTGAATTTTCAAGTCGACCAATAAAAGTTTTATCAATTAAAAGAACACTTGTTTAGACTCTCGTCGGGTTTTCAACAATAAAAGAGATTTAAAGAAAAATAAATATAAATTTAGAATGTTTTAATAAATTTCATGATGCGTTTATTTATAAAATATTAGTCGTCACGACTTTAGTAAAACAATTTCTCAAAGTAATATATCCCGACTATTTAATAGATAACCATTAACAGTATTCATTGATTATTAGACAATTTTTCTTTATTGTATCTATCACGAATCAAACATATTAAATTCATAACGAGTCTAATATATTGTATTCGTTTCGAGTCCAATAAGTCCAATTTGTCCAACGTCTAATTAATGACCAAGTCCGATAATATAATCCGTAATAGTGTATAATCCAAATCCAATTCACAATCCGTAACCAAGTCCAAATCTCAATCCCCAATATATATCGAAACGTACCAATTATACTAATGATCAATGTCAAAATAACAAACTCGTTAGTCCGGTATTTTGAATGTTACCCGCAAGTTAATTACTACTTGCCAAAATAATACTCAATAAGCATCTTATAGCCAAATACTCATTTACATTTTCCCGTTAACAAGTATGCATCCTAAGTGATAGAAAACAAAACAAACTAAAATGCACCCTCGTGAACTATTTTGTTAAGTCGACTCGACAATAAGCGTGACGCAAACCAAGTTTAAATGTATATGATTCACCCCAATGCCTTTAAATGAATCACACAAAACCATTGATAAATTTCTAGTTCAAAATCGTGCAAGAAATTCAATTGAACAAACAACACGATATCGACCTTAGACCCAATACGGGTCTCGACCCGATCTAAAACGAATCCAACTCAACACACTATGCTCGACTAAAACATCACACAACCAAGCTCTAATAATACTACTCCACGACAATATCCCACAAGACCAAGTAAATACTACAACAGCCAACTCAAGGCTCCAAACTGAGTAACTCAACTCGTTGCCCTTAAGGGTCTTAAACCCGACTCGACGACCACACAACAATCAAACACCACCTTTCTAGCTTCCTACCACACAAAACACGATTTTATTCCTTAAGAACAAAGTATAACTCAGTTTCAAATTTACTTATATCCACGAATACCAATACTAACCGATTCATATTCGGTTTTTGACATAAAAGAAGATATAAAATAAAAATAACAATCGTCGTGGCCAACTTACCCTCGGTCAATAAAATACGAAAGATAAAAAAAAGATGAGGAGGGAGTTGGCGGCAGCAGTGACGGCGTACAAGGTGATGGTGGTCGTGAACACGGCGATGGTGGTGGCTCCCGGACGCAACCCAAACCAGTATACGACCATTAAAACTGAAAACCCTAATAATCCGACCCTAAGATCGTAGATCCAGGGCGCTTTGCAGGGCTTGAACGCGCGTGCCACCCATAATCGTAATCACCCGGACGAGATCTATCTTTTGGTGTAAGGTTTATGTTTTCCGGCGACGGCGGTGGCCGGCGGCAGCGGTGGTGGCCAGAAATTTTAGAGAGAGGTGGGAGTATTTTATTTGTGTATGTGTGTGTAATTTGAAGAGAGAGAGGAAAATGGGAGTATTTATTTTTCAGGAGGGACCATTTTTGCGACCCTAGAGAGGTGGGAGTATTTTATTTGTGTGTGTGTGTGTAATTTGAAGAGAGAGAGGAAAATGGGCGTATTCATACCCAACGCTTTCTATAAATCCGACCCTAAGATCGTAGATCTAGGGCGCGTTGCAAGGCTTGAACGCGCGTGCCACCCATAATCGTAATCACCCGGACGAGATCTATCTTTTGGTGTAAGGTTTGTGTTTTCCGGCGACGGCGGTGGCCGGCGGCAGCGGTGGTGGCCGGAAAAAGAGGTGGCCAGAAATTTTAGAGAGAGGTGGGAGTATTTTATTTGTGTGTGTGTGTAATTTGAAGAGAGATCCAACGGATAACATTGGAAAGTTCATTTTCGTAAATACCCTGTGCGAGAACTTATTTCGTAAACAGGTATAAATTATAGTTCATTTTGGTAAAAAGCTCTTTTATTTTTGCTTTGTGAATCTGTCATCTCCCTCATATGAATAAACGCTCCATTTACTTTCCACCATCAAAACCAACACCCACCTTCAGGATGAAACCATTGATAGATCACTCTCAATCTCAAGTCAAACAAGAAGGAGGCAAAACCAAGGCCAGGGAGCAATCACTATCCTCTTTTCCCTCCTCCGAAGGATTGGTCATGAGATGTACTTGGAGATGAGGAAGGATGGTGAGCTTTTCCAAGAGGAGTTCCTTCTTAATTCAAGACCCAGAAAGTGTTATTCAAGCTTTCCATTTGCTTTCCTTTATATGGTCGCGAGTCTACAAGGGGTTTCGCACTCATTCCACACACAATCACTCAAATTAGGGTTTGTGAAATCAAAGGTTTTTTTGCTATTCAAGGTCTAGAAGCTCTAATCCAAGTCTCAATTCGTCCTAAATCACTCTAATTCATGCCCAATTGAAGGTCTTTGTGTTTCGGTTACTTCGTGTGGCAAACAAAAAGGAAAAACACTAGAATTAAACTAATCACTCATGAAAGTAGATTATTTGATGTTTCGGCTTAATTGTAATTAGCCTAATGGTTTATTTGATTCGGCTTAGATAACCTCGCGTAAAAGCTTAATAGTTTCCAGTTTAACTTGTTGCTAGCATTGCAGTTTAGGAGTTTTCTGAAAAGAGAATTTTGTCACTTTCAATTCGAGTCATTGACTCACAATTCGCTCACCTTGTGGTCAAAACGTTTGTTGTATCATGCCTCTTGTTCCTTTTGAGTGTCAAAATTTTGCAAATATGTTTCTGCCTTCTCTTCGTTAGGATGCATTTGGTATTTTCAGGCTGGGCCACACAACCACCTCTCATTGAGGGTCCGTTTGATGTTTGAAGATGGGCCGAAACCCATCTCTTCTTGACAAGTCCATCTAGTGGTACTTCTTTGGGTCGCAGCCCACTCTAGTTGTATTAAGGGTATGTTGGTGTTAATCAGCCCATCAGTCGTTCCGTGTGGGATATATCAAGCTCGAGTCGTCTCAAGTGTCACTCGACTAAGCGTCATTTCTTTTAATCATCATTTTAGTCTACAAGTCTTACATCTCGTCTGACACATCTTTCTATGACGACCTGTAGGATCGTGAATATTATGTTGTTTGATGATTCGGGTGGTCTAGGACAATGATGAAATAAGAAATCCATTAGAGATGAAGAGAGTAGAGAGGAGTTTCTAGAAGAGAGTTGCTTTACAAAAATGAAAGGTTAGATTCAAAGAAGCACACCTTCCAAGGATGGAAGGGTATTTATAGTTACAACTAATACGCCCTCCCGACGGATGTGGATCGCATCTGATGGGTAAAGACCCGTCCTTCCTCCACGGTGATACACTTAACTAATCTACGCTACAAACTAACTAATAAACTACTAAGTAACGTAAATAACGACAAGTCTACGAGCTAACTATGCTAGATAATAATTGGGGTGACCGACACTTTAACATGGAATTTTCTAATTCCTAACAATCTCCCCCTAAGGGAGGTCACCCCATGTTTTACATTTTGAATCCTAGCATTCTATTTTGTCTTTTGTTCTGAGCTCGTATACTTCAATTCTTCAAAGTCCGCATTCTTTGTGCATTTGTAGTGACTCTTCATAGTCCGATTATTTTGTACTTTAAGTGGAGGTCTTTGAACTGATCCACATCTTTATGATCTTCGAGCTTTAATTGAGATCATCAGCCACAGTAAATCTTTGGATCACCCTTTATTGTGTTGCCATCATGTGAAGTTGTGACTTTCGGACCGACATGCTCACACGTTCAGGATCATGACATGTTTTCATCAAAGTAGCGGAAGCTTTTACTGGTTCAAGATATTTGCAACAGTAGCGAGCATAGTATAAAAATATCCGAGCGAGGTTACGTAGATATGCACAAGTCATGATTTCTTTAATTAAGTGTGGATCTTTGTGAGCATGCGGCTTTGGATTGACTTCTCAATTCGATCACCGAACCGTCCAAAGGTACTTGCAACCAGCTTAGCAATAAAACACATGAAAGTGTCTTTGATCACTTCGTTGAATTGAGGTACACGGCCCACGGTTCCCCGCTTGATCGAAGACAAATCTTGCTGATCGGTAGGATTCTAAGAATCTCCTTGATGTGGTTTCAGATCTGTTCTAGCCGTTCTCAAACCGGAACGTCTCAAAGAAGACAACACGGAGTGAGTGAACCAGCAAATTGAGATTTACTGATTGATAGAAAATGATTTGAAAACAATCGCGTATTGCTTAAGATGAAGATTTTTTCAATACGACGAAGGTTTAGAAGAAGAAACCAATTTTCAATCAAAAATACTTTTTGTATTTGAAAAGAGTACACATTCGATGTGCTAGAGAAAAGAAGAGATTCGCACATCGAACGATTTTCCAAAAGTATTTTTTCAATCAGAGATACTTTTTGTGTTTGAAAACATGAGTACGCATTCGACGTGCTAGAGAAAAGAAGGTTTGCACATCGAACGGTTTTTCCAAAAGTATTCGTCAAATCCAATCCTGGACCAATGTAGATTCAAGAGTGAATCGCCCCATCGTTTCTGTCCAGTTGTCACAATCTTGATCTTACGAGAAGATCTCACATGTCACCCACCAAGAGCTTGTTTGATGTTGGCTCTAGAAGGATTTCCATTTTCATCGTGAATATTTTTACATATCACTCGGATGTTCTGGCAATACCACAAGGATAATACGTAGGACTCTCAATATCTACTTACTTTCCACATTGTGTGAAACAGCAAGTCTTCATTAATTTAGTGTCCTAATGAGATATTGTGGATGATCTCTTGGCTCTAGACTCAATAGTGCACATTTGGTTCCTATGTCGGAGACTAGGGAGAGGGTCTCCTTCTTCAATATCAACAATCTCTAAGAGAAATTGATAGATTATGTCGGTTCCCGTGAGAATGAAACAAGCCCTTTTAAGAGGAACTTGAGTAGTTTTGGAAGTTTAGTGCGGTCGTCCTTTGGGTCCATGACGCCTTGTCTTCAATACCGGTGTTACCTTAGTAACCACCAAGATCATATGTATTGAACCCGGTTACTTCCCTAAGGTTGAATTATTGGAGGGCTATTTCTTTTCACCCTTTTCACATTCAATTCTTTTTCGTTCTTCAACCCCTTCTTGCTTATCGAGACTTCATAACTAGAACCTTGTTGGGTTTATTCCAGCCTAGCTCTATCTCATCCGCACTCTTCCCATATCTCACTTTTCTCCTTTTTTCATCATACCTAAGGACTCTACACTATCTAGTGGACTGTCCCTGGGTAGATCCCTCCGGTTTTGGCGGATCGTGGGAACTAATACCTAACCTCACCATCCTTTATAACTCCATACATAAAGTAAAATGGTCGGTCTTTTGGTACAATTCATTCTTCCTTGAAACCAATTGAAAAATCATTTGGAAAAACAATCAAGGTACTTGTGATACGAGATCAAAGCATTTTGTACCTTAATAGTTTTGATCATTTAGAAATGCTCCCCTCAACATGTGCATATGATTTTATAAATTGTTAGCACATGGAGGCAAGAGTTATTTTGAAATAAATTCTTGATCACAATTTCCATGGAAAAGCCATTTGATTTTCTTTGGTAAATTATCCCCTCAATATGTGCATAGGATATTTGAAAACATTTTATCACATAGAGGAAAGAGTTCTTTGAAGCACATTCATGATCACAAAAGCCATTAAGAAACCATTTGCTCCCCTCAATATGTGCTTGAGATTCGAAGCGTTTAGCACATATGAGAGCAGCGACTGCATTTGAATCAAATCGATCACCAATTATCGATTTCATTATTAAATCACAAATTCTCCCCGATCAAAATATCAAACCCTTTGAGATTTTGGATCCCAAGTCATTAATAAGGTTTATAAAACATTGGAGAATATGTGGCGGTTTAAATACTCATCATGTTTTGGATAAATCCTCCTCCTCAACGTGTGCATCGTGAATTTGAAATCGTTTGGCACATGGAGGCAGGAGTGCCTTTAAAGGACTAAAACCATGTGCATCGTTAAACAGATAAGAGATTTAAATCACTATCTCTCCCCCGATCAAGAATTTCAAACCAATTGAGATTTTGGATCCCGATTGATTTAAATCATTTAGAAAATTTTGGGGAAAGACGTGGCAAGATTTGATTTTGAAAAATGATGATAATGATCATTTAAAGACATTAAAGATTGTTAGTGTCGGTATGATTGTTTTAAGGGATCTTTAAGTAAAATAAAACAATTTCACAATCAAACAAGAATAGAAAAATTTCATTTTGATGGATCTTTGAGTTTTAAAGAAAATCACACCATGACATAACATTAAATCTTTAGATCACCACTTTTAACGCATAAACGAACTCTTTTGAAGATATATTGTTTGAAAATACTTTAAATAAAAATCACTCTCCCCTCAATCCATGACAAGAGTCGATGATTGAGTGACTTAAGTTTTGATAAAATGAAGTCCGTGATTTTCAAAATTAAGTCCAATTAATTTTCAAAACAATATTTTTCCACTTTCAAAACAATATATTAAAGATTGTTTAAAAATGGTATCCTGCACAAAGATACGTTAGGTGGTTGAGTCTTTTGTTGATGTTCTTTGTTGTAGGGCTTGGAAGAAAAACCGTCTACGCAAATGCGGTGAGACTTCTTACATTGCATTTTAATGCCAACTAAGGTCAAATTAAGCTCGTTTCTTCATTTGTTGATGAAGAAAACCATCTGCGATGCAATGAGACCTCTTACGTTGCATTTTCCATGCCAACTCTCCATAGAAGTCCAATTAAGCTCCGTTTCTTCATTTGTCAACCCAAGATATAGTTACCCTTTCCTTTCGGCATCCAATCATCATATTATGTGGGATCCGGATCGGGAACATTCTTATACCAAAATACCTGCATACGTTAGTGAACACAAACAGATATATGGTGGTCGACATCACCCAAACAGCAATCGACTAAAAACAGTCAATTCAACATATATATCAGATCATATAAGGTATAGGAATTATGTGTTCATCAAACTCTAATCATCTAAACCTAACAATCATATCCTAAATTCCTAGTCCTTCGACATAGGCAAATATCATTTTTAATTAAGCACGTAGGACAATTAAGAAAGCCCGTTAGATGATATAGATTTGAAAACATTCTCCCCTCAATCAATGACTTATTTTTCCGAAAAGATTAAAAGCGCGAAGTCATTGATTGAGTTTTCAATTTTCCAAAACTCAAACCGATTGATTTACAAGCAACTCATTTTCCACCATTTTTGAAAACAACAAATATTTTTCTCAAGAATTTTAGACGGAAAACATTTGTGTAGGAACAACGATCCTTCGACATACTTTCCTCAAATAGTTTTAGGATAAGTGCACGAAATATTTGAAAATTGGTTTAGCTAAGACTTTTCCTACCTTGAAGAACGGGTTGCTATCTCGAAATAATAGCAAGCCATAGTTTTAAGCACGGGTTACAATCAAGTAATCGCAAGCCATTTTGAAGTGCAAGATTCTGATCGAAATAATCAGAAGCCATATTTTGAGACATGTATTAAAAAGAATATTTACACCTCCCGCTCGAACTTCATCTATGGTCTCGTGCCATTATTGAATGACATTTCTAAGACCCTGAGATGTTATCGATACCGTAAGACATGTCATGAGAAAACAATATTTTGGTATTTTCAAATTTTCCGATTTTTATGGGTTTTGTTGGTTTTATATTTTCTATTTTCTTTTCTTGGATTTATATTTTTCTATTTTGTTTCTTTGGTTTTATATTTTTGTATTTTGTTTTGATAAATATATACAAAGATAGAGAAGATGATATAGAAAAAGAAGATGATGATACGAGTACCGAGATAAGGATATCGAGCAACACGTCGTAGAAGATAGAATTCGTCATCTCTTAAACATTCACCACCAAAGCTTCCAAGACTCTTGAATCGAAGAGATAAATTGAGCCACTTGAAAGTGAGACTTTGGCAGCTTCCCCCAAACCGAAAATCCTTTAGCTGAGCAGATTCAAAGCTTTCTTACAAACTTCCCTTAGCTAGGTGCACAAAGAATCACACCATTATCATCGAACTTGCTGCTCCTTTTAAGAATAATCATCGTGATTCATCGTTCGGGGTTATATCATCAACAAGAACAACAACGTATCATCCCACTCATAAATAATCTTCACAAATTTCATAACCACTGAAGTCCGACGCAATCCATTCCAAAAGGTGTCAAGAGACCACTTCCCAGAGTAGTTGAATTGATGCGGTCGGTCTCTTAGACTAGAGCTCACGAACCCGAATACACATATGCCGAAGACGTAGAAACTTATACCATCAAGTAGCAGTTAAGTCCGATAGCCAAAGAATAACCCGATGTATACTTTTCTCTCCCCAAGAAAGTGTATGAAGCTCAAGAACCCGGCACCGAATGCCCAAAGAGAGAATAACCGATAACATTGAAGAAGCGGGCGAATCACCGATTATCTCTCGGAGGACTATCTCTGCGGATCTTCAACTCGGAATAAGTGATTATATCTACGAATCATCGATTAAGCTCTCAAGTGAGACAGCTGAGCATCCCCAATGTACACAATATCTCTCCCTTGATGATTGTGATAACATCAAAATCATCACACACTTGTGTACCTCTTTTATCTTCAGAAACTTTCTTTTACATCACTTCCCCCACGTCGTTGGAATAATAACACTAAAAGCCAACAATGAGTCAAACCTTTTTCTATGCGGTAATGACAATAGTCTTCCCGGGATATCTTCAATCACTTAGAAGAATTAAGTTCATCAAGTTTACTCGCTTTGTGTTTAGATGTGTGTCTCCTTCCCCCTTGCTGGTTTTGACACTTCAGAATCAGCAACACATTGTTGGCCCAAATGCTTGAAATCTTTTGAGAAGAATACCATTAGCACAAATATATTTGTGAGGATCAACTTGCTGAAGAGTGTGAGCAAGTCTAATTGGGGATTAAATTTGGCTTTACACTTTTCCCCAATTAGTGCTCTCCCCTAAACCGACAATCTTTATGATGAATGCTTGAATTGAGAAGAAGTCTTTAGATCATTAAATGCAACTCGTCTTTAGTCTTCTAACATGTAGCAGAAAATGTAGGACAGACTGTAGACTCGACCTTCTTCAAGATTGTCCAATTGGGGATTAGATAGTTAACATCTTCATCTCACCAAATGCGTTCCAATTACCTTATATGTAGCAAATCTCCTTAACTAAAATCCTCCCAATCAAACAAGAACGAAAAAATGTTCATCAAAGAAATCACCCAAAGAACTAGAAGAACTTTTCATTAAACTCATCGATCCAGATGAAGATGTCAACCAACGGCTCTTAAAAGAAACTCCATGTAAAGATGACCCGATAAGAAGAAGCTCGGTTCTTACATGAGTTTGGAGCCGTTTGACCATTAATTCTCTGAAATCAATCAACCATGCAGTAAATTCACACTTCTTCTCCCCCTCAAGAATTTCATACGGAGTTGCCATTCTTGATTAAGCAAGTGAATATCTTCAACAATGTAGTCTATTCACACTTCTCCCCCTCAAAATTAGCACAAGATGTCGCCATCGTCATTATAGTTGAGCAAGTGGAATAAGAAAACAATCAACAGTAGCCCGGTTCACTTGATAATTGAAAGCGCATGGAAAAAGCATGAAGCATGTTGATGAGAATGGTCAAAATAAGAAGATTTCTCTTCTTCCGAAGATAATGCGCACTGAAGCGTACACATTTCTTTTCTTTGAAGTACGAGGCTTGAACTGTTGTGTTCAAACGTCATTATCTCTCTCTTTTCATCTACTATTGGCAAACTTGTAATCAACCCCATTATCATTCAGTAGGCTCTTTGTCGTGACAGTTGATGGAGAAAACTCAATATGATGAATTTGACCGTGAAGTAAACTACCCCGAACTCGTGACTTAAACTTGCACATCTCAGAACAAAAGCGGTGCCGATTTCCATTAGCATCTCTAAGTACTCTCTAAGTACTCTATACTCTTCAACCAACCAACCATCAAGTATAAGACGTGCATCACCTCTTGAAAATCCACAATTGAATGTGACACTGAGCACTATAACGTAACTCCTTAAAGTGATAGTTATTTTGTGATGGTAAGAGCCCAATTCCCCCAAGTGGTAAAAGAAAAGGTAAAAGTCACCCAACAATAACTAGATTTCCAAGTCTTCATTTTTGATAATAAGCTCGAACAAGGATCATGAAGAATCTTCATCCAACCATCCCGATACCTTGGATACTAAGTACACTCGCGTGATATTTCACTTCAACCTCAAATAAATAATAGTGAATTAAATCCGTTGTCACATCTTCTTGGTTAAAAGCTCAACTCTAGCCTTCTTTGACGTTTTAAGTGAACTATGATAATGGTATTCATCCCGACCATGGTTAAAAGCACAAAACCCCGTAAAACCAAGTAATAACCATACTGCCATGACGAATATCCAAACACACATCCAATTCGTGAAGTACACCCTTTTATCCCATCTTCGAAGCAGAAACCGTAGCACTAGCATCAAAAAAAGATCCCAAAATACACTTTCCTTTTCTCCAGGATGGTTCCATCAAAACGGGATTTTACAACTCTATGGTTTAAACAGAAAAATAGTTTCTTTCGCGGGATTTTACAAAACCAAGAATAAACCGTAAGATAGATCCGAAATGCACTTTACTATTACGGGATGTTTCCATTGTCACGGATTTTACAATTCGTGATTTAAACCGAGAAATAGATTCTTCGCGGGATTTTACAAAATCAAGACAAAACCGTAAACAATGTCGACTTGAATGTGTTATGACAACTTTGGTTTCGGTGAATATCTATTTTAGGGAACATGCAATGTTCATCAACGGTTCATTATCCAACATCAACAACATCATCGACCAACCAAGAAAAACTTTGGTAAACACATCATTCACGCGTTCAGCCGGCTATTGCGGTGACAACATGGTGAAGTAAACCCGATATGCCAAACTTGATCATGAAGTGAAATTCCCCATTTGTTACTTAAACTTGTACTAATCCTCGTGAAAGAAACGGTGTACCCAAGTACAAAACCTCTTGACATATCCTCAATCACGTGAGACACCAAAGTGATAGCTACGTTGTGGGTTAGCGAAAGGAATCACAACCGTAACTAAATAGCCAAGTCTTTATCACCCTCAATAAACGCCCAAACAAGTCATCTTGCGGAAGGGTAGAAAGAAAGAAGACGAAATAAGTAAACGCGCCCGGAAAACCTCACTTCAAATCCAAATAAGAAATACCAAATATCAACAACCCCGAAGTCAACTTTGTTCAACCATCAAATCAAGCCGTGACATAATATTCATTGTGAAAGTGTATAACCAAAGTATCAAACCTCAATACGAATCTCATCATTATCAAAAACTCTTCAATCACTAACATCGAAAAATTACTTCAACAAATCTCATCATACATACAACTCGCTCAAATCAAATCCAAGAATAATCATCAACCGGCCTAAATATTAAAATTCAACAACCGATTCAATTAAACTCCCACCCGATCTGTTCCAAGTAACTACATGCACAAATCATTTATAGCATTCCAATATCTGTAGCAAATAATAAATCGTCAATTGACCCAGTCCAAGCACAACACTAGTCTCGATCAAACAATATAATTTACCGACCCATGTCCATTAACCAAGCATTATATTTGAACCCCACGCTTTTCAAATGATTCGGATATAATCATCCAGTTCAAGTAATACTCTTATCCGATCCATAATTATATGCACATTCACTAAATGATAACTTGGCTCAATTCACGTTATTAACTCCACACTTTGGGCTCAAGACAAGACACGACCCAAGTCATTCACATCAACACCTTCGGCCCAATCAAAAGAGAACCCACCTGATCCAAGAAATCCCATAACCCTAATTTTACGGGTAGTATAAAGCCTCGCATAACTCACTTCATACCCTAAAAATTTTCAGTACCTGCGCCCCCATCACATAAAACGCTCCTCAATCTCACTTAATCCCTAAAACATCTCACATATCAAGCCCTAATATCATAGCAACCGCCCTTTAACTTGATTAAATCATTCACCCAAATCTTCTTCAAACCCTAAACACTCGCTACAGCCACCAAATCCCTTTCACTTGAAATCAAAAAACGCTCCATGAAACCCTTCCTAGATAAGTACTCATTTTCGACCAAGCCACAGGGATGGCATAAGGTTTTAGATTCGAGAGACATATATTTGCCACAGGGATGGCATAGGGTTGATGAGGTACGGAAACGAGATCTTATCCAGGGAATCAAGTTAGGTAACATATTTGATCCTTCATGTTTAAGAAACAATTAAACGAACCAAGAACAATTTAAAATGATTGTTACAATCTTTTTCTTTTTAATTCGTATATTATCGTTATTTTAGTTTTGACCATATTCACGAATCTAAGAAACGGGCTTGACATAATTGTTATGTCTTGTTTCTGTAAAGAATTCGAATATTCATACGAAGTAGAGCTTCAAAATAAATAGATCGATGATGTGATAGCTCTTTCGTGTGAATGACCTCAAATGGTTTGTTGTAACAATGCTTGCCACGAAAAGCTAGGCTGAGATTATCATGTGTCCAAATACTTTCAAAGTGTGATAGAGTCTAGATTGATATGGAGGTTGAGATATGATTATCTGTTAGATAGATTGGGTCGAGGATGTTGGTTGTAGTGTAAACAGGTCTGAATGATAAATGTTAAGAGCATATTTAAGATTAGAACATTGTGTTGACTGATGATAACAACCTGAGGTCATGATGTTTTGGTTCTTGTTTATGGTTTTGTTTGAAGTCAACAAGTCGTATAGATGCTATAACTCAACTCGCATTTTTATTGACAACTCGCATTGCAAAAGTAACAACACGAATTTGTCTTTTAGTTAACAACTCGCTTCTATGAGTCAAAACTCAAGACTGATACAACTTGCTTTCTTTTCAAAAACGTTTTAACAACTCGCATTTAAAGAAATGCAAGTACACAACTCGCATAATACAAGTCGCTATATTTCTATCACTCAACTCGCCTTTGACCATTTTAACTATAACTCGCATACCAGTATCTGACCTATAACAGTGATAACTCGCATTTGACTTCAAAACTCGCTTACCTTTACTAACTCAACTCGCTTCAGAAATCAAACAAGACAAGCCGCTTAACAAACTTTGAATCTGGATAGTTGGTAAAGACAAACCGCTTAGTAGCATAATCAGACAACCCGCATCATACCAACTCGCAACTGATCAACTCGCTCAAAATCAAGTGCAAATCGCATAAACCAGATACATTGAATCAGGACATGTTGCAGTCAAAACTGTCAACTCGCATATTGAAACCAGTCAACTCGCATGTAAGAAACAAGTCAACTAGCATTAAAAAAATCATGTATGAGCAGCAGACTTTTGACACAATATTGAGACACGAATTAGTAACACAAAAACTGCTTCTTATTGACCAGTTTAGACCTTACGAATCTAGCCAGAATAACCCAGAAAAGCATAAGTAATCAGTTTTGAAACATGAGATTGGTAACCATTTAAAACCAGTTTTAAAAACACACACTCAAGGCAGTTTTAAAACCAGTTTGTAAACGGATTCAAAAACACAAGGCAAACAGATTATGCACGACATGAATCAAACTCGTATTAAACATAACCCACATCAACGCTACATCGAACCTCATCCAAGACAACCCAAACCGCATACAAGAACCAATAAACCGCATACAAAAACCATAAGAATCATCAAAACAACACAACCTTGGCTCTGGTACCAATTGTAGGATCGTGAATATTATGTTGTTTGATGATTCGGGTGGTCTAGGACAATGATGAAATAAGAAAGCCATTAGAGAGATGAAGAGAGTAGAGAGGAGTTTCTAGAAAGAGAGTTGCTTTACAAAAAATGAAAGGTTAGATTCAAAGAAGCCACACCCCTTCCAAGGATGGAAGGGGTATTTATAGTTACAACTAATACGTCCTCTTGACGGACTGTGGATCAGGCATACAGTGGGTAAAGACTCGTCCTTCCTCCACGGTGATACACTTAACTAATCTACGCTACAAACTAACTAATAAACTACTAAGTAACGTAAATAACGACAAGTCTACGAGCTAACTTATGCTAGATAATAATTGGGGTGACCGACACTTTAACATGGAATTTTCTAATTCCTAACACGACCACTCAAGCGAAGTCATAAGCACGCCCATGCGTTTAACGTATCTAAATTCATTTTACATCGACGACATAACTTACTACTCTAAAACCACGTTTTTAGGTTCAACTAATATATATATATATATATATATATATATATATATATATATATATATATATATATATATATATTCGACTTAACTTATTTTATAAACTTAAAGCTTATAAAACAAGACTACATTTCAAGGCTTTTGATTAATATCACTTGTTTTTCTAACTATAAAGGTGTATATGTATTTAAACTACTTTTAAAACGACATACTTTATAAACGTATTACCAATAATAACTATAAACAAGATGTAAATTTTAAAACGCTAATCCATAGCTGGTATAAATGTTATACTCAAACTAAACAAAACTATTTTATATAATAACGTCGTATTATTTTGTCAAAACGTACTTCTAAAACGTATAAACGGATTATGCCCGATTTTCTAAAAATCCTTTGCTTATAATTCATAAGTATAGACTATAGTTTCCTCTCCAAAAAACTATTACTTGGAATATGATTTTTACAACTAATATATATTATATTTGTATGAATAATATACAAATATATACTTTTAACGATATTCTATTATAATCCAAACTTGTCCCCTATTCATACGTAACTACTTTCCGTACGTTGTCTTTTGGTTATCGACGAACTAAAGACTTATTTGACTTGATATTTTGCTATCCTATATGTATATACTTACGCACTTCCATTAGCCGATGGTTGCTAAACTATTTAAATTTAAATGCTGCCACACAAACAACAATAACATAAACACCCTAAAAACTTTTGACTTATTTAAACGTTATCTAGTCAAACATAAGCATATAAACTAAGACTTGCCATACTATTATAAGTCGTGTGTCGGTACTGCGTACTCCTACCATTTGACTTTACGCTATTTCAGATTTCTTCACTGAGGTGAGTTCGTAGCCTCGCTTTTACTTATTTTCCAACCCCCGCGAGGGAGATACATGCTATAAAGTAGAGCACAAGTCTTTTGCAAATGTATGCTTATCTAATTATTATTAATGCCTAAGTACCTTGCCAAAAGACCCCTACATCATGAACCATTAGTCACTTACGAGTGAACGCGAATATTATGGATAGTACTATGGGGATTAACGACCCCGCCTTGGTTGTCGGAAATAACGGGGCGCACCATATTTGAATGTCATTAGGTAACTGGCAATTACCTCTTTCCGGGCAACTACCACGCACATCACTATTAGGATGTATGCAACAGTTTTGGTGTCATGAGCTTAGTACAATAATAATTGTTTTCTATGATTAATTGTCTTGAAGCAATTGTCATTATTTATCTTGTGTTCAAATGATTAACTATAAACCTATGGATTCACTCAACATTTTGTTGACCTTTTAGCATGTTTATCTCGGGTAACAACTAAGGAGACCCCGAGGCACCGGTGGGCAACCAAGACTTCCTAACGTGGTGTAAAATAAAGTTATCATTTTCCATAAACTCGTGAATCAAATTTTGTGTATCTTAAACTATGTGGTGTTTCTCTTGTAACCAAAACAATGTGTTTTCTTGAATGATAACAACTTTTTATCAAAACGTCTCTTTTAGAGTCGTTTTCTATGACTTATGACTGTGATCCTCTAAGTAATACCCGAATTAGCCTTCCGCTGCTATGTTGAGATTTTGGGGGTGTTACAGTCAAAACGTATGGGTTGTGTAATGGGTAAAAAAGGGCCTCTTTATCAAGTTGATTATGCAACGCTTTAATAGAGGTGGCAAAATGTTTGGGTTGGGTATTGGTAAGAGCAAAACATGCTCTCCTAGTGAAACAAAGACATTAGGATCACTTGAATAACATATCACGACATAAGGTATAGGACCTTACAAATATCAACCTTATCACAAACCCACTTAACGAACACAAGTATCACCACGTGAAACCACGCTACGCGTAGAACACGTTCAACACAAACACAAACGTTAAGCTTAGAAGAAAGAAATAAAGATGAGAAAGATGGTGACTTAAGATGTAAACAGTGTATGTATGAATAGAAAGATGAAAAAAATATGTTGTATATTCCAAAGAAAACACACACACACACACACACACTCAAGCACACCCCTCAAATGAGACTTTGAGGGGTTTATATAGTACAAGTAACATGATGCCCTAAAAGGCTTTCTATGGGCTTCGTGGGCTTGGACATGGGTTGGATTGGATGAAAGGCAAGCTTAACATAACTAGTACCCATTTAGTTTAGTCCAATCCACGAGCCCGTTGACTATTCTATCACGATATCTAACACACGATATAAAGTTCCTAAATGTGAATGACCATCACTTCTAATAAAAACTATTAAGGCTAAAATCTCCCCACAAGGGGTGGTCATTCAAAGATGCTCCACTTGATTAGGTCTTTACTTTTCTCGAGCTTGAACTTTGTGTGTAGATATAGAATAGTCTTGATTCTTTGTTCCTTCATGCTTTGTGATCAGATAATGTGGTTGTCTGCCATTGTCAACTTCGTCGGTTTGGTGTCTCCATGCCTTTCTCCACCATACTCACACTTCTATTTGTCTTTTGGTTACCAATGATGTAGTTCTCGAGTCTTTAAACTTTGTAGATTCTTTGACATTGACGAAGAATCATCTTTAACTTTGTGTAGCCTTTGATTATGATGAGAACTTTCATGAGTTGTTGGTATGAGCATGTGTGGAATCGCACGATCAATCCGTTAGAGCTTCCATAAGAAGAAAAGATAAAACAGGTTAGTAATAAGCGGATTACGGTGCTTACAAGTTTGAATTTCGAGGGTGTTAACAACATAGTGTGAAAACACATCTCTAATTCTTACAAAGGTCGTTCTGAACTGAGTCCCACAAGTGAGATAACGCGATGTACCGGCACACCTCTGATTCGGATGAGTCGCCGAGGTACACCAAACATCACCCCACGATCGAGACCGTTTGAGACACACTAAGCATAGTCCACGGGAGTTACAGGTGACCTCTTGTCGGGGCTTGATGTTGACCTGGCGGAGTTTCCATTCAATCATCGAAGATCACGGATGTGAAACTTCTCATAAATGTTACGGCGGTTGCTAAGATCTGCGTAGGACTCTAGAATATATCTCTTGTGTCCTTATTGAAGAACTGTAGGATCGTAATATTTATTGTGTTGATGATTCGGGTGGTCTTGGATGATCAAAATACATGTTTGCCATTAGAGAGAGAAAGTTAGAGAGAGAGGGTGTTCTTGCTAGAGGTTTACACAAAGGAAAGGTTAGATTGAATGAGAAGCACCACCCCTTCCATGGATGGAAGGGGTATTTATAGTTACAAACATAACGACCTCCTATCGGCTGTGGATCGGTATACGATGGGTAAAGACCGTCCTTCCTCCACGGTGTTACTCTAAACTATTCTACGCTACAAACTAACTAATAAAGCGCTAAATAACGTAAATAACTACAAGTCTACGAGCTAACATATGCTAGATAAAATTTGGGGTGACCGACTCTTCACTATGGAATTTTCTAATTCTAACAATCTCCCCTAAGGAGGTCACCCCATGTTTTACATTTCAATCCTAGCATTCTATTTAATCTTTAGTCTTGAGCTCGTAGACTTTAATTCTTCAACATCCGCATCTTCGTGCTTTAGCGATGATTCTTCAAAGTCCGCATAGTTTGTACTTTCGGTGGAGGCCTTTAAGCGATCCACATCTTTGCGATCTTGAGCTTTCTTTGAGGTCATCACCACGATAAATCTGGATCACCCTTTGTTGTGTTGCCATCATGTGACGTTGTGACTTTTGGACCGACATGCTCACACTTTTGGATCATGACATCTTTCATCGTAGTAGCGGAAGCTTTCTTGGTTCATGATATTTGCGGCGTAGCGAAGCATAGTATAGAAATATCATAACCGGTTATGTAGATTATGCACCACCATGATTTCTTCAATTAAGTGTGGATCTTTGTGAGCATGCGGCTTTGGATTGACTCCTCAATTCGATCACCGCAACCGTCCAAATGTACCTACAAACAACAGTTAGTTAATAAAACACACGAAAGTGTCTTTGATCACTTCGTTGAATTGAGGTACACGCCCACGGTTCCCGCTGATCGATATAAATCGCCTGTGATCGGTAGGATTCCTAAGAATCTCCTTGATGGGGTTTCGCAATGTTCTAGCTGTTCTCAAACCGAACGTCTCAAAGAAGACAACACGGAGTGAGTGAACCAAAAATTGAGATTCAGCGATTGATGAAAATGATTAGAAAAACAATCGGCGTATTGCTTAGAAGAAAGAGTTTTGCAAAGATGAAGGTTTTATAAAAAGATCAATTTTCAATTAAAAATACCTTTTGTATTTGAAAAGAGTACACATTCGACGTGTTAGTGAAAAGAAGAGATTCGCACATCGAGCGGTTTTTCCAAAAGTATTTTTTCAATCGAGAGATACTTTTGAGTTTGAAACATGAATACACATTCAAGTGCTAGAAAAAGAAGGTTTGCACATCGAATGGTTTTTCCAAAAGTATTTGTCAATTCCAATCCTGGACCAAGGTTGATTCAAGATTGAATCGCCCCATCGTTTCTATCCAGTTGTCACAAGCTTGAATTACGAGAAGATCTCACATGTCACCCACCAAGAGCTTGTATGATGTTGGCTCTAGAAGGATTTCCATCTTCATTGTGAATACTTTACATATCACTCAGATGTTCTGGAAATACCACAAGGATAATGCGTAGGACTCTTAATATATAATCTTACTTTCCACATTGTGTGAAACAGCAAGTCTTCATTAATATAGTGTCCTAACGAGATATTGTGGATGATCTCTTGGCTCTAGACTCAATTGTGCATATTTGGTTCTGTGTCGGAGACTGGGAGAGGGTCTCCTTCTTCAATATCAACAATCTCTAAGAGAAAGTCGATAGATTATGTCGGTTCCCGTGAGAATGAAACAAGCCCTTTAAGAGGAACTTGAGTGGTTTGGGAAGTTTAGTGCGAGGCATCACTTTGGGTCCATGATGTCTTGTCTTCAATACCAGGTGTTACCTTAGTAACCACCGGTAGCATATGAATTGAACCCGGTTTACGCCTAAGGTTGAATTGATGGAGGCTATTTATTTTCACCCTTTTCTCATTCATTTCATTTTCATTCTTCAACCCTTCTGCTTACGAGACTTCATTACTAGAACCTTGTTGGGTTTATTCCGATTACTAGCTCTATCTCGGTCCGCACTCTTCCCATTTCTCATTTTCTCCTTTTTCAATATACCTAAGGACTCTACACTATCTAGTGGATTGTCCTCGGTAGATCCCTCCGGTTCGGCGGATCGTGGAACTAATACCTAACCTCACCATCCTTATAACTCCATGCATAAAGTAAAATGGTCGGTCTTTTAGGCACAGTTCATTCTTCCTTGAAACCAATTGAAAATCATTTGGAAAAACAATCACGGTACTTGTGATGCGAGATCAAAGCATTTTGTACCCTAATAGTTTTGATCATTTAGAAAACCTCCCCCTCAACATGTGCGTATGATTTAGAAATTGTTTAGCACAAGGAGGCAAGAGGACTTTGAAATATTTTCTTTGATCACAATTTTCATACGAAAAAGCCATTTGATTTTCTTGGTAAAATTCTCCCCCTCAATATGTGCATAGGATATTTTAAAACATTTTATCACATAGAGGCAAGAGTTCTTTTGAAGCACATCCACAATCACAAAATCCATTAAGAAAACCATTTGAAAACTCAATCAAGGTACTTTATAAATCTCTTTAAAAAAACTTTTGTACCTCGATGGTTTGCTCCTCCTCAAACTGTGCTTGAGATTGAAAGCGTTTAGCACATATGAGAGAGCGACTGCACAATTAAATCAAAACGATCACCTTTTATCAAATTTCATTATTAAATCACAAATTCTCCCCGATCAAAAATATCAAACCCTTTGAGATTTTGGATCCCAAGTGATTTAATAAGGTTTAGAAAACATGGGAGAAAATGTGGCCTTGTTTAAATACTCATCGGTTTTGGATAAATCCTCCTCCTCAACATGTGCATTGAATTTGAAATCGTTTGGCACATGGAGGCGGGAGTGCATTTGAAGGACTAAAACCAATTCCATTTAAAATAGATTTGAGATTTAAATCACGATCTCTACCCGATCAGAATTTCAAACCATTTGAGATTTGTGATCCCAACCGATTTAAATAATTTAGAAAATTTTGGGAAAGACGGGCAAGATTTAATTTTGAAAGATGACATATAAGGACCATTTTAAGACATTAAAGATTGTTAGTGTCGGTATGATAGTTTTAAGAGATCTTTTAAGTAAAATAAAACAATTTCACAATCAAACAAGAAAGAAAGAATTTCATTTGAAAGACCTTGATTCTAAAGAAAAATCATACCATGACATAACATTAAATCTGTAGATCACCACATTTTAAAGTACAAACCGGAACTTTTATGAAGAAATATTGTTTGAAAATATTATATTTTAAATCACTCTCCCCCTCAATCGATGACCGAAGTCGATAATTGAGTGACATAGGTTTTGATAAAAAGAAGTCCGGTGATTTTCAAAATTTAGTCCAATTTATTTTCAAAACAATATTTTTCCATTTTCAAAAACAATATTATTCAAAGTTTTAGAAAAATGGTATCATCACTATTATCCCTGCACAAAGATACATTAGTGGTTGAGAAGCTTCCGTTGTTGTTGCTGTAGGGTTTGGAAGAAAACCGTCTGCATATGCGATGAGACTTCTTCTTATGTTGCATTTTAAATGCCAACCGAGGTCAAATTAAGCTCGCTTTCTTCAATCACTTAGAAGAAAACCATCTGCGATGCAAGTGTGACCTCTTCGTTGCATTATGCCAACTCTCTATTGAAGTCAAATTAAGCTCCGTTTCTTCATTTGTCGACTCAAGAAATCGTTACCCTTTCCTTTTCGCATCCAATCATATTCATCTGTGGGATTCGGATCGGGAACATTCTTATAACCAATATACATGCATACGTTAGTGAACACACATACAGATATATGGTGGTCGACAACACCCAAACAGTAATCGACTAATAAAAGTCAATTCACCATATCAATCAGTTCATATAAGGTATGTGAATTATGTGTTCATCAAACTCTAATCATCTAAACTTAACAATCATATCCTAGGCACCTAGTCCTTCAACGTAGGTTAACATCATTTTCAATTAAGCATATAGGATAATTAGATAATCTCGTTAGATGATATAGATTTGAAAACATTCTCCCCCTCAATCAGTGACTTATTTTCTGAAAAGATTAAAAGCGATGAAGTCATTGATTGAGTTTTCAATTTTTCCGAAAACTTTGAAACTGATTGATTTTCAAGCAACTCATTTATCACCAATTTTAGAATACAACAAATATTTTTCTGAAGAATTTTAGACGGAAAAACATTTGTGTGGGAACAGCAGTCCTTCGACATACTTTCCTCATTTTGATTTAGGATAAGTGCACGATATTTTGAAAATTTGTTTAGCGCAAGACTTTCCTTCCTTGAAGAGCGGGTTGCTATCGTAAATAATAGCAAACCATTGTTTTAAGCACGGTTACGATCTAAAGTAATCGCAAGCCATCTTTTGAAGCGCGGTTACTGATCTGAAATAATCTGTAAGCCATATTTTGAGACATGTTTAGAAAGAAATATTTACACCTCTGCTCGAACTTCATCTATGGTCCCGTGCATTATTGAATGATATTTCTAAGACCGTAGATGTTATCGATACGTAAGACATGTCTAGAAAACAATATTTTTGGTATTTTTGAAATTTTCGATTTTATGGGTTTTTTTTTTTTTTTTTTTTAAAGGTTTTATAATTTTCTATTTTGTTTTTGTTGGTTTTATATTTTTCTATTTTCTTTTGTTGGTTTTATATTTTGTATTTTGTTTTTCGAATAAATATATACAAGGATAGAAGATGATATAGTAAAAGAAGATGATGATACGAGTATCTGAGATAAGGATATCGAATGACCCGTTGTAGAAGATGGAAGTCATCATCTCTTAAACATTCACCACCAAAGCTTTCGATGCTCTGAATTGTGAGAAATTGAACCATCGAAAGTGAGACTCGCGACTTCCCCAAACCGAAAATCCTTTAGATGAGCAGATTCAAGCTCTATTTCAAGCTTGCTTTAGCTGTGCACAAGGAAGCACACCTTATCATAAATCCTACCGTCCATTTAAGAACGATAATCGAGGATCTCCATTCGGGTTATATCATCAACAAGAAGAACAAAGAACGTATCATCCCACTCATAAATAATCTTCTCAAATTTCTTTTCCACTGAAGTCTGAAGCAATCTATTCCAAAAGGTGTCAAGAGAACAATTCCAACAAGTAGTTAAATTGATGCAGTCAGCCTCTTTGTATAATGCTCAAGAACTCTCCCAAATACACATCATGAGGGGAATGAAAACATCTCCCCATGTTCACATTTTTCTTCCCTGATGATCATGTATGAAGCTCTAGAACCCGAAGTACACCAATACCCAAAAGCTCTCCCGAATACACATCATGAGGGGAATGAAAACACCTTCCCATGTTCACATTTTTCTTCCCTGATGAACGTGTATGAAGCTCAAGAATCCAGTACACACATTCCCACCGAAAGAATAATCGATAACACCTCCCTAATGTTACACATTTATCTCCTCGAATATGTCGTACTTTGTGTACCTCTTTATCTTCGAAACTTTCTTACATTTCTTCCCCACATAGTTGGAATAATAATACTAAACGCCTTGATGAGTAAAACCTTGAGTTTCTCTTCGGTCATGACATTTGTTTTCCGGGATATCTTCAATTACTTAGAAGAATTAAGTTCATCAAGTTTACTCGTCATGAGTCAAACCTTGAGTTTCTCTCTGTAATAACATTTTTCTTCTGGGATATCTTCAATTTCTTAGAAGTATTAAGTACATCAAGTTTACTCGCTTAGATGCTTGTCTCCTTCCCTTTTCTCGGTTTTGATACTTGTAATCAAGAACTCTTTGAATGCCCAAATACTTGAAATTTGTTGAGAAGATCGCTTGAAGTCTTTGTGAGAATCAACATGTTGAATAATGTGAGCAAGTCTAATTGGGATTAAATTTGACATATCACATTCCCCAATTAGTGCTCTCCCTAGACCGACAATCTTTTGATAAATGCCTGATTAAGAAAAAGTCTTTAGATCATTAAATGCAACTCGTCTTTGGTCTTCTAACATATAGCAAGAAATGTAGAAACATCGAGACTCGACCTTCTTCAAGATTGTCCAGTTGGGAATAGATAATTAACATCTTCAACTCCCACCAAAAGCATCCTACCAAAAGCATCCCAATTAACACATCTTGCAAATCCTTAACTAAAATCCCTCCCAATCAAACAAGAACAGAAAGATGTTCGTCAAGGAAATCGACAATCGGGCCGCAACGAACACACAAGATGGTAACACCAAACTACCAATCACATCAAACAAAACGAGAGATTGTTCGGAATCATCATGTTGATATATACGTGAAGCATTAACCGAAGCACTTTGTCGATAAACTCATCAATCCGAGTGAAGATGTCAACCAACGGCTCTTAGAAGAGAAAACTCCATGTGAAGATAACCCGATAAGAAGAGGCTCGGTTCTTACATGAGTTTAGAGCCGTATGACCATTTATATTCTCAAATATCAATCAACAATGCAAAAATTCACACTTATTCTCCCTCAAGAATTGCATACAGAGATGCCATTCTTGACTAAATAAGTGAAAATCATCCGAATGTTCTATTCACTTCTCCCCAAAATCAAAGACATGATGTCACCATCTTCATTATAATCGAGCAAGTGGAATGAGAAAACAATCTGGTAGCCCGGTTCACTTGATGACCGCGCATGGAAAAAGTATGAAGCATGTTGATGAGAATGGTCATAATAAGAAGATTTCTCTTCTTCAAGATAAAGCGCTTCGAAGCGTACACTTTTCTTTTCTTTAGAGAACGAGGCTTGAATGAAGTATTCAAACGTCATAAGAAGATTTCTCTTCTTTCAAAGATAAAGCGCACCGAGGCGTACACTTTTCTTTTCTTTAGAGTACGAGGCTGAATCGATGTGAGAGGCGTCATAATCTCTTTCTTTTCAACTCTCTTAGCAAAAATGTAATCATCACCATTATCATTCGGTGGGCTTTTGTCGTGACGGTGATGGAGATAACCCAATATGATGAATTTGACCACAAGTAAACTACCCCGAACTCGTGACTTAAACTTGCACATATGTAACAAAGAGCGGTGCCGATTTCCATTAGCATCTCTAAGTACTCTCTATGTACTCTATACTCTTCAACCAACCAACCATCAAGTATAAGACGTACATTACCTTTTGAAAATCCACAATTGAATGTGACACTGAGCACTACAACGTAACTCCTTAAAGTGATAGTTATTTTGTAGTGGTAAGAGCCCAATTCCCCCAAGTGGTAAAAGAAAAGGTCAAAGACACCCAACAATAACTAGATTTCCAAGTCTTCGTTTTTGATAATAAGCTCGAACAAGGATCATGAAGAATCTTCATCCAACCATCCCCGATACCTTCAGATACTAAGTACACTCGCCCGTGATATTTCACTTCAACCTCAAATAAATAATAAAGAATTAACGCCGTTGTCACATCTTCTGATTAAAAGCACACATCTAGCCTCCTTTGACGTTTTAAATGAACTATGATAATGGTTTTCATCCCGACCACGGTTAAAACACATAACCCCGTAAAACCAAGTAATAACCAAACCCCATGACAAATATCCAAACACACATCCAATTTATGAAGCACACCTTTTATCCCTTCTTTGAAGCGAAACCATAGCACCGAGATCGGAAGATCCCAATCGCTTTCCTTCCTCCGGATGAATCCATCAATCTGATTTTACAATTCTATAGTTTAAAACGAGAAATAGTTTCTTTCGGATTTTACAAAACCAAGAATAAACCGTAAGAAAGATCCGAAATGCAATTTACTTTTACCGGGATGTTTCCATTGTCACGGGGATTTTACAAGTCTATGATTTAAACAGAAATAGTTTCTTCGGCGGGATTTTACAAAATCAAGACTAAACCGTAAACAACGTCAGCTTGAATGTGTTGAGACAATTTTGGTTTCGGTGAATATCTGTTTTAGGGGAACATGCAGTGGTTCATCAACATTTCTTTACCCAAATGTAGACAGCTTCGCAAACCATACTAAGTCGAGTAGTATACACTACTTCCCCCTGAGGTTGACCGTAAAACATCAAAGTACACGTTTCTCCCCCATGTTGGTTTCGAACTTTCGGAAGCATCATAACGTGTACGACCATTTGCACGAAAAGTTCTTGTCATAAGCAAACATATTGAAAGATCATGACTGGCGTTGAAGATTCTTGAAATATTTTGCTTAGACTGTGAAGTATCATTGATATTTTGTGGCGTCGAATATCTCATGGAATTGCTGAAATTGAACCTCCAGTGATTCATCGGCTAAAAGTAATGACCACATATGGAGATAACGTCATTTCAATTTCGCATTAATAATACCGTACACATACCCCGTAGTCATTTTTTTCAGATTTTCTCGCTCAAGCCGTGAATTATGTATCCTTCCGTGAAATTTTATACCATACCAAAATACCACTCTTTATTCCTCCAATACATTTAAAAAATTTGTATCCAAATGTTTTACTAAAAAAACGTTCGGATAGAACTTTTGTTGCACAAATGTATTATATCTCTCAGTCTATTTGAGGCAAGTATATCAAACGTCCCAACCAATTACATCAGCCCAAAAACCTTTGTTATGACCCATAAATGAATTCAATTACAATGACCCATAATGAGTTCAAGAAAGCCCGTCTAATTGTTGTGTTACCAACCCACGATCCAATAATCAAAACCCATATAACATTCATATGACATCCGGTTTATAAGTCAAAAGTACAATTACTTCTAACCTAAACCTAAAAGTTACTTGTGATAAAAACGCCCAACAAACTTTCTTTCCCACCACGACGCTCCTCTCATATGTGACTTTTCTTACTAAACACTAAACACCTCATCAATCGATCTCATACTCATCTTATCATTAATCCATCTCGTAAAATAAACAACAAAACCCCCATAAGTTCTATGTGATTTGAACGTGAGCCGTGACGAAAGACTTCAAGATCTCCAAGAGAGGTCACGGGTAGGTTTTTGTGATGTTATTGTTTTCGTTTAATTCGTCCTTGTGTATAGCTTTATGAGTCTTGAACAAAATTAAAAGATGAGAAATAACATCCTTGTTATATTCTTACTTTAGAGTCGAATAATAATTGAAGCATGAATTCAACAAAATCTATGATGATAATAGTTTTCGTGTGTATGGACCATGAATTGTCTTGATTAAACACGAAAAAAAATCTGAGATGAATTGATTATTCTTTTTAGAACGAGTCATTGATTGTTTGAGAATTGATGTTTGTGATGAGTTTGGACTAGAGTTGGTAGAGGTTGTGAACATGCATGATGTTTTTCGGCTCGTTATATTTTTTCAGTAATTGGACTTGGACCAATGATGGTTGTACTAAACTGAGGTCAAGATGAGTTATTGGTATAGTGGTCGAGGTCTTACTAGTCATATCTTCTTCTACCTTTCTGTCAAGTCGCTAGCCTAAGTCGCTAGCTTAAGTCGCTAGACCAAGTCGCTACCATGAGTAAAGACTCATGGCAAGTCGCTACAGTTTTTTTCATGAAACAAGTCGCTACCTTCAAGTTGCTAACATATTTCAGTTTGACTCAAAAATCAAACTGCCACCAAGTCGCTACCATTAACAACTCGCTAAGATGAAAAAAAAAGACCAGCAGCAGGTATGCCATTTTGCTCCGGTGAGATTCCGACCACTTTTTACGACAATCTTCATACAAACCCAGAAAAAATAGCATAAAAACTGCTTCAACCCAGTTTGACCACAGTTTTGACCAAGCATATATGACCAATAGACCACATGATATGTCACGGATATGGTACCAAAAAATATGTCTAAAAAGTTGATAAAACAACGAACCAGTTTTGGACAAGTTTGACACAAAACCATATGTTTTAACCATTTAAAACCATTTAATGACCAGATGAATCTTTTGGACCAAAAAGGGATAAAAAGAACCTTGTTAAAACCAGTTTACAAAAATAATAAATGGAAAATATTTCCGGCCAATAAAGTATGAAAACAGTAAACACAAGATTCAAACACCACAATAAATCAACACAACACAATAAACCATGGCTCTTGATACCAATTGTAGGATCGTAATATTTATTGTGTTGATGATTCGGGTGGTCTTGGATGATCAAAATACATGTTTGCCATTAGAGAGAGAAAGTTAGAGAGAGAGGGTGTTCTTGCTAGAGGTTTACACAAAGGAAAGGTTAGATTGAATGAGAAGCACCACCCCTTCCATGGATGGAAGGGGTATTTATAGTTACAAACATAACGACCTCCTATCGGCCTGTGGATCAGGTATACAGTGGGTAAAGACCCGTCCTTCCTCCACGGTGTTACTCTAAACTATTCTATGCTACAAACTAACTAATAAACTGCTAAATAACGTAAATAACTACAAGTCTACGAGCTAACATATGCTAGATAACATTTGGGGTGACCGACTCTTCACTATGGAATTTTCTAATTCCTAACAAGAACAATAAGCGATGTCATGTCATGTGTTCCTATGAGATCTTTTGATGAATCTCGTGGCTCTAGACTCAATAGTGCATTTTGGTTTTCTGGCGGAGACTAGGAGAGGTCTCCTTCTTCAATACCAACGATCTCTAAGAGAAAGTCGATAGATTATGTAGGGTTCTAGTGAGAATGAAACAAATCCTTTTGAGAGGAATTGAGTGGCTAGAAGGTTTAGTGCAACGTCATCGGGTCTATGACGTCTTTGTCTTCAATACCAGTGTCATCTAAGTGACACCCAATAGCATATGTATTGAACCGGTTTACCCTAAGGTTGATTATGGAGGGCTATTTCTTTTCACCCTCTTTTACTTTTCTTTTAATTCTTCAACCCTTCTTTCTCCTTTCTCACATTACTCTTTTTTCAATTATTCCTAAGGACTTCTAATACTAACTATTTGTGATGTCCTTGGGTAGATCCCTCGACTCTGGCGGATCATAGAACTAATTTCCTATCCTTAGTCACCTTATAACTACATGATCGTCCTATTGTTGCAATAAACCCATTTTCTTGAAAATCTCTCTGAGTGTTTATGATAGAAAACATGTTTGAGACACTCAGAGTTTTATATTTTCGAAACACTCCCCTTCACATGTGCTTATAAGTTTTGACGTCCTGCACAGGAAAGTAGAGTTCGCACTTTTTGAATTGATCGGCTCATGATAGACAATTCCCCGAGACACGGTTACGTTGCCTAGTTAAAGAGTTCCATTGTCGGTTTTAGGTGACAACTAGCTCTAGTAACTAACTTGAAGTTGTAAACACTCCTTGAAAAGGAGGTTAGACCCATGAAGTGCATATCTATCACAAGTTTCTCGAGATGGTACATTCTTGACTTTGATTCCGTCGATTCATTGGTTTCGTCACGAGTCGAGCTCATTATGAGATTCAAACACCGATCATTAAACTTTTGATCACATTTTAATCACGTCTCCTCCCCTCAAAATAGCATATTTGTGATATTTTTATATCATCGGATTAAAAAACATTTTAGAATCTTTTGGGAGACAAGCGGTTTGATTTAAGCATGAATTTGGAACATTTTGGTTTTATACTCCCCTTTGATAAAGCATAATCAATTAAAGGGTTTAGAGGAGTTATCTTGAGCACAAAATATTTTGAAAGATTTTGAAAATCTTTTGAACAATCTTGAAAAGGTGCTCAAGATGATGATGATTCTCACCATTTTAAATGTAGTGCCTTGAAGCGTACACTAGTGATTTTCATTAAAAGCACGAGTTTTGATTTGAAAAATAATAAAAGTCATCATTTCGATCCGGGTTTTGTCTTGATGTATCTGAAAGCCATCATTATGAAGAAATTTTGAGAAAGCGACATGTTTTAGAAAACAATTAAAGAACTCTCGCTCAAGCATCAGTACATGCCCGTATCATTGTTGAATGACATTTCTAGAAACATCTGAATATCGATTATCTGAGAGACATGTCGTGAGAAGAATATTTTGGATTTTATATTTTCTATTGTTTTGTATTTTTGAAAGTTTTATATTTTTATATTTTGCTTTTGTTGGTTTTCAAATTTTGTATTTTGTTTTTCAAAAATATTCTGATGAAGCTAGTTGGAAAATCATTTTCAAGAAGATTCGAGAAGACGTTCTAACTCCTCGGGGTTGAAGCTTCGCATTCAATTCGTCGAACTAAATCGTCAAACCTTTCTTTTGGAAGGGCTTTAGTAAATAGATCGGCGAGTTGGTAATCAGTCTTCACGAAGAATAATTCAACAGTACCATTTTCGACGTACTCTTTGATGAAGTGGTAGCGGACACGGATATGCTTAGTCTTTGAGTGATGAACAGGATTGCATGATATGGCTATGGCACTTTTCGAGTCACAATACATAGGTATTTTATCGAAAGTAAAGCCATAATCTGTGAGTTGTGTTCTCATCCATAGAACTTGAGCACAACACGCAGATAGAGACACATACTCGGCTTCACGGTTGAAAGTGCAAGGCAATCTTGTTTCTTTGAAGACCGGTGACTAACTTTTCACCCAAAATTGTGCTCCTCCGATGTACTTTTGTAACTTGGTCACTGCGTGGTCCGCATCGAAAAGGAAATTAGATCAAATCCAGTTCGCCGGATACCAAAGGCCCTGTGAATGGATGTCTTGGTACCGAAGATCCTTTTAACCTCTTTGAGGTGCGGTTCGATGAGGCTTAGCACGAAACCGTGCTAATAAGCAAGCAACAAAATGAATATCGGGTCGACTAGCGATAAGATACATGAGAGAACCAATCATGCTCCGATATTTCTTGGATCAATAGGTTTCCCAAACAAATCGGCTCCAATTTTGGTGAAGTTACCATTGGTGTTCAATGAGCGAGTCACAATTATCCATACCATGATTTTCAAAATCTCGGTTGTATACTTAGCTTGATTAATAAAAAATTCCACGAGGGGCCGATGTATTTGTAAACCAAGAAAGAATTTTAGTTCCCCATCATGGACATTTCAAATTTGCTTTTCATGAGATTTTCAAAATGTTTTGAAAGATTCGGATTAGTGGACCCAAAGATGATGTCGTCCACATAAATCGAACAATCAAAATGTCGTTTTTGCATTTTGAGTAAACAAGGTAGGATCAATCTGTTCCTTTGGTGAAATTGTTTTGGATAAGGAAAGAGACGGTTAGTCATACCACGCTCTCGAGCTTGTTTCAATCCATAGATTGCCTTTTGAGTTTGTAGACGTGAGTGGATGTTCCAAGTCGATGAAGCCTTCGGGCGACTCACGTACACTACTTCTTCGAGTTCCATTCAAGAACGCGGTCTTAATGTCCATCGATAAACCGTGATGTTTTTGTGAGTGCATAGGCTAAGAATATCTGACCGCTTAAGTCTAGCTACCGGTAGCGAATGACTCTTCAAAGTCTATCCTTCCTCTTGTCTCGTATCCTTTGGCCACAAGACGAGCTTTGTTGCGAATCGGTCATCTCTTCATCCCTTTGTTCTTCCAAACCATTTGAGATCAATGGCGAATGTCAATTGGTCTTGGAACCATTTCCCAAGAGTCATATAGACGGTATTGGAGAAGTTCCTCCTGCATCGCTTCTATCCATGCGGGTTCTGCCATTGCCTCGCGAATGTTCTTTGGATCTATATTGCTAATGGAGCAAAGGTAAATGCATAAGTCGCAATCGGTGGCAAGTTGGCGTCTCGTCTGAATTGGCCTTGAAGGTTCACCAATAACTTGTTCAATTGGGTGGTCTTTTGTCCACTTCAGAGTAGAAGGATACCGTTGGTTATACGATGCGAGTTAGATGGTTCTCGTAAGCTTGAAGAAGATTCACCGATTCCGTAGCAAACGGGTTTTCAAATAAGTCTTCATCTAACGTTGCATTGTCTTTGGTTTTGGTTTTGCTCATCAACTTCTTGGTAGAACGGGTGCAAGAACCGGAGTAGATATAGATGATGTTGATGGAGTTGATGCATTGGTTCGGCCGTTGTAGATGCATCTTACATTGGTGGGGTGGTGGATGATTTTGAGCGGGTGCAAGTGGAATGATGGTTTGATGCATTTGTCAAGTTCCACCATAGTATTCATCGAACATTAACTCGAAGAAGTTCTCCCATTCTTGTTCTTTAGGTTTTCAAACGAAGTTGATTGAGCTCTTTGATGTACGAGTCCGAACGATGTGTCCAGTCTGCGGGTTTAGTGCGGGTTCTAGAGCGAGTCTCTCGGAAGCCGTATGTGAAAGTTCATCAAATTTCACATTCATCGTCTCCATGATCCTCCTAGTTCTTACATTATACACCACAGATGCCCTCGAGTTATTTGAATATCTAATGAAGATTCCAATATCACCTATAGCTTTCAATTTACCTAGATCTTCTCGTCATTCGTTGGATAGCACAAAGCGCCAAACACGTGAAAGAAAGAGATATCGGTTTTCATTGTTCACTATTTCATATGGGGTTTTATTGAATCTTGGATGGATTAGGGATCGGTTACGAGTGAAACAAGCGTTAACAACAACATTAGCCCATAGAAATAATGGTGCACTAGAATAGATTAGCATTGTGCGAGCAACTTCCACAAGAGTACGATTTCTTCTTTCAACTACCCCATTCTGTGTGGAGTTCTAACAACCGATGTCTGATAAGTGATTCCAACATCTTCAAAATAAGCTCGTAACTCCTGATTGGTGAATTATGTGCCGTTGTCTGTTCTTACAACCCTTACTAGAGTTTGAAGAAGTACTTGAATACGTTTCGAAAAGGTGATGATGATGCACGGTGCTTCGTCTTTTGATCTCGAAACTTAACCCAAGTATATCTTGAATAATCATCGGCGATAACAAGAATATACTTTTCCCATTAATGCTTTCAACTCTCATTGGGCCACATAAGTCCATGCAACATATGCAACTTTGCTTCGAACTAGGTGCGGATTGGGTTTATATGATGCTCTTTTGCTTTTTCCTTGTTCGCATGATGGACATAAGTGATCCTTGGTGTATTTGAACTTTGGAAGTCCGTTGACGATGTTGTCTTTGGCAAGATTGTTGATGGTGTCAAATTGAGATGGGATAACCTTCTATGCCACAACCAGACCGAGTTCCGGATGCTCGTGTCATAAGACATATTGGTGATGAAGAGGCCATTTGATTGATGTCGATAGCATACAAGTTTGTATCACGATTCCCGCTAAGAGATCGGTGCCATCAAAGTTTCTAACGAAGCAAGCATTTTTCCTAAAAGCAACCTCTAAATTTGCATCACAGAATCGCCTGATCGAAACAAATTGTGTCCCAACCCTTCGACATAGTAAACCCGAGTGATCAAATAATTTACAAAAGGTAGATCTCCATAACCCATGATAGCTGCTACATGATCATTTCCAAAACGTCGGTTCCCATGAATTTCGGGCAAATTGATCGTGACTTGATTCCGGTCATGTGCTTGGAGCAACCCAGTCGACGATCCAAAGACAAATTTGGATAACACCGCGATATGAGAAAAGAATATTTTGGAAACCGTTGTGATTTTGGTTCCTTTGGGTTAGAGGTAAAATCTCGATCACATTAAAGGGGTTTGCTACGAGGAGTTCGGTTTATCACTCATTTGACCATTCAGGTGTGAAAGTTCTACCGTGGGTTTCCAAATATCATCCCTAAAGTAAACACTATGGTTCTTGTCGGTGGTGAAAAGCCTAAGTTTTGCAACTAGTCTTCCTACTTGTTTAGCGTAAGATCTTTTGGAACGTTCTTCTTAACAGCTTATCATTCACATTCGAGAAACACAATCATCTTGAACATTAATTAAAGATTTCTTGCAAGTTAAACAAAGAGATTCAACACATGCATTAGACTTAGCAAGTTTCATAGGTTCAAGACATTCGGATGAAATGTCTTTCTTATACAAAAGCGGTAAATTCCTAGGGTGTTCTTCTACTTTCTTCTCTTTATTCAAGCTACTACTCCTAGAGGCGATCGAGACTCTATTTTTCCTTGTATTGCTCTTAGGCTTTAGTCTGCTGCTCCTAGAGGTGCTTTCTAGTCTGTAGAAGGTAAGGCACACGCATTAGGATTCACATTTTATGAAAGGAGGTGGTTTCAGCTTTCTAGTCTCTTTAGAGTGCTTTTCTAAACTTATGGCATTTGATCCATATGTTTTAGATGTGGAGGCGCGAGCATTTGTGGTACTCATCTTAAAGGCCAGTGCTAAAACTTTTGGTTTCTCGATAACCGCTTTTCCTTTATCAACAATTAGTTTAGGCAAGCGTGTGTGTATGTGGTTTTGATGAGACATTTTCTCATTGACTTTTGGAGGCATAGAAACATACATTTTGGTTTGGAAACCGGTTTGGGATCATTGCTTTCTCCTCGGTCAATGGTTTTGTAATCACGCTTCCACGCCTTTCCTTTTTGACTTTCCACCGAGCCCTCAAAAGATCATTTTCGCTTTCATGTCATTGTAGGCACGCCATATCGACAATTTGTCATATTTGCATTCCTCGCTTTTCGATCAAGTTGTTTAAAATATGACACATTTTCTTTTCAAGTTTTTCAAGTTTTCAAGAGCTTTTCATATTTTGAAACAATTTGGAAGTCTCGGTGAGTCTTTCATGATCTTCAACGAAATATGTTTGCAAAATGATTGACATAATATCGATGGTCGAAACATCTTGAAGAGAGAATAATTTAAATTTTCCAAAACTTTGATGTGTTCAACACTTTCATTAGCTTGCTTTACTGTGGATTTATGGTCCTTGACAAAGTCATTTGTTTTTTAAAAATGCTTGTTCAAAATGAATTACCCTTGAGTTGATGTTATTCAATTGAGGCAATTGAGTTTCAAAAACTTTTTACGTTCATTATCAAAACTATTAAACCGGATGTTTGTTGTAATATTGGTTTTAGTTTTAACATCTCTTGAAGATATGCAATTCTAGTTTTCACATTTTCTAAAATACTTCACATCATTTGTGTTAAAAGGATTGTTTGAAGACATTTGTTCAATGTTCGAAAGAGATTTGGATACAACAACCGGTTTTGAAACCGATTTTGAAAACAGTGTTGACACTTTGTTTGAAACACTTGGTGTGGTGGAAAACGTTGATTGTTCTTTATGAGAAACAAACGAAATACCATTAATTTTGTTCCATTTGTTATAATCAATTGGTTTGATTTCCGGATGTTTTGTTTCATTTTTGATCTACTCTCTCGAGATAGTTCCAACGTTTCAAGAGAATCATGAACAATTATGGGTTCATGCAAAGGTTTTCCATTGTTCAACTCATTCCGTTTTTCTCGAGCTTTCTTGAGGAAACAAGGAGGTGAGTTACCAAAACCATTTATGCACATATGAAAAATCGGTTTACTTGATTAGAAAGCATCTTGTTTGTTTTAGCGGAATGACCCGTTGTAAGAAGCAAATTATCCAATTTTTGATAGTTTTATTTTTTCAAGAATTTCATCAAGAAGAGAATCTTCTCGTTTTGAAAAATCGACAATCAACTGCTTCTTCTCTTTTCAAGATCGAAAAATAGTGCTTTTTGTTTAGAAAGTTGGTCATTTAGTTCGAAATTTCCTTGTTTAAAGATTTTATTTTCAAGTTCAAATTCACATCAAGTGTGTCATACTTGAGTTGCAATTGTTTTTCTCTTAAAAGCAGAATCTCGATAACCAATTTCTAATTCGATAGTTTGTTTTGTATGAAATTCAAAGGCTCTTTGCGTTCTCTTTGTAACTCTCAAGCTCGTGTCAATTTAGCATTCGCCGCCTTAACCGCGATTGACCGTTCTAACTTTCTCAATTTCAATGCCACGCTTATTGATTAATGATTCAAAGTAAGCACGTGTTTCCTCATCGGTCTGATGTTTTGTGCCACATAGCCTCCACTAGGATCCACATCCGGGTTTGAGTTAGTATTGCTACAACTCGGATTGTCCGTATGTATCATAAGTAGGTCTTGGCGTCCAGAATGTTGTTCGTCATGAGTAAACACATCAAATATGACATTGTTATAGCATGGATCAATGATTGGTATCTCGAGATCTTTGCGTTGGCGTCATAGACAGGAGGTGCGTCGATTCGATGTCGACTTAGTCTCCTCAAGATTTGCCATGAAGATGCGATTCGCATTGATTTCCTCGAGGTCTTCCAAATCATCCACAATAGCGAAAAATCATTTTCCTCGGACTCAACCGCATCCCCGCTTGCTTCGTGCTAACAAAGATAGCTTCTCAAGAAACTCGAGATTCTTCTTGTGTGGCTTAGTGGGACAGTTTAGGTGCCATGTGACCCCACTCCTTGACAGTTATAACACTTAACACGATTACCACGATTCACATTTCCATAATTCCCAACGATTTGGGCGCAACATTCCCATTCGATTACCATCGCTTATTCCCAACATTCTGCTCCATCGATTTCCAACATTCGACCCAACCGATTACCACGATACGGAGCGCTTTGATTACCTATGCGAAATCTAGTAGCATATCCTGCGATTCCAATAACTCCAACCATTTGTCCTTGATTACCCATATTCACACCCACCGTGCAATTTACCTGTTCAGTGTTTGATGAAATCCTTTGGTTGTTGTTAGATGGTGTGGAATAGCGACTTCGAATGCTTTACCAAATAAAGAAAATACACGTAGCAAGGCTTCTTCTTGTTCGGGTTTAGGATCGGCGATTCCTTGTTCTGGTATTGTGGATATTGTTGTTGTTTAAGTACTTGTTGTTCGGTGGATAGAATTGTTGTTGAGGATAACGACTTGTGGTTGTGGAATGTATTCTTGCAAGTTGTTGTTGTTGGAAGATGATGAAGCTTGTTGTTGTGTATTCACCGAAGGTTGAGTCTTTGCAATAAGAGCCAATGGATCATGATTCTTTGCCAATCTTTCTTTCCCGACTTCATTCACTTGACTTGGTTTTGTTTCGAAAATCGTTTAGTTGATCAAAGTTCACCGATGTAAGTCTTTTGTTTGGTTGACAATAGTGACATATCGTCCCCATTCTTCCGGAAGATTGTTCGGGAACTTGATGTTTTGCACGATAGTCCTTGGTGCTAACTTGTTTCGATAAGCTCATTCATCAAAGTGCAAAACCTTCCATAGTAGGATTCAATGGATTCTCCCGAGTTGAAGTGAACTTTTCCCATTCGGTTAGCGACTTGTTCTCCATGTCTTGTTGACCAATTTATGTTCCATGACAAAGCCGTCTAACACGTTCCCACATATCGAAAGCAGTTTCACAACCGTCTCTGAAGAAAGATGTCTCTTGGTAAACCAGTTGGACAATATGAATTGCCATGTCATACGCATCGACTTGTTTCGATCCTCTTGATGTATTCTTATTCATTTTGAACACGAAGATGGTGGGATGGGAGGTGTTGCATCAGCATTTCGTGGATTTGGACTTGTCGAGGCTTGAAGGGTCCATTCAATGGATTGAATCATCGCTTTTCCATTAGGTTTGGTCTTGATGTAACGAAGCATACGACTTGTCCATTCAAGATAACCACCTTTTTCCAACATAGGAGGACGGTTTCGCACCGCTGCATGAATATCTTGTTGAGTTGCCATTGATGAAGGTATGATCGATAAAGTTGATGTAGGATCGATTCAACGATAAAGGAGTTGTGTTTAATAAGATATTGTCGTTTGAAGTTTTTAGAAAGTCGTTACTAGTGAACTTGGTTCTTAGGCCTAAAATTTTTCTCCCAAAATTTGAAATTCACTAGAAAAATCAATTCTAAGGTCGTATGAAAATTTTGAGTTATGACAATTTTGACGCCAAATTTGACCGAAAAAATTTGAATTTAGGTCCAAAATTTTGAATTTTTTGACCAAAATTTTCCAAGTTATACCAAAATTTGAATTTCGCGTAAAAATTGAACGTTTAGTCTCCTCAAAGATTTAAATTTTACTTAAGTTTTCCCGCCAAAAACTTATTCGACGAACTAAAGACTTATTCGACTTGATATTTTGTTGTCCTATATGTATATACTTACGCACTTCCATTAGCCGATGGTTGCTAAACTATTTAAATTTCAATGCTGCCACACAAACAACAATAACATAAACACCCTAAAAACTTTTGACTTATTTAAACGTTATCTAGTCAAACATAAGCATATAAACTAATACTTGCCATACTATTATAGGTTGTGTGTCGGTACTGCGTACTCCTACCATTTGACTTTACGCTATTTCAGATTTCTTCACTGAGGTGAGTTCGTAGCCTCGCTTTTACTTATTTTCCAACCCCCGCGAGGGAGATACATGCTATAAAGTAGAGCACAAGTCTTTTGCAAATGTATGCTTATCTGATTATTATTATTGCCTAAGTACCTTGCCAAAAGACCCCTACATCATGAACCATTAGTCACTTACGATTGAACGCGAATATTGTGGATAGTACTATGAGGATTAACGACCCCGCCTTGGTTGTCGGAAATAACGGGGCGCACCATATTTGAATGTCATTAGGTAACTGGCAATTACCTCTTTCCGGGGCAACTACCACGTACATCACTATTAGGATGTATGCAGTTGAGTTTTGGTGTCATGAGCTTAGTACAATAATAATTGTTTTCTATGATTAATTGTCTTCGAAGCAATTGTCATTATTTATCTTGTGTTCAAATGATTAACTATAAACCTATGGATTCACTCAACATTTTTGTTGACCTTTTTAGCATGTTTATCTCAGGTAACAACTAAGGAGACCCCTGAGGCACGGAGTGGGCAACCAAGACTTCCTAAAGTGGTGTAAAAATAAAGTTATCATTTTCCATAAACTCGTGAATCAAATTTAGTGTATCTTAAACTATGTGGTGTTTCTCTTGTAACCAAAACAATGTGTTTTCTTGAATGATAACAACTTTTTATCAAAACGTCTCTTTTATAGTCGTTTTCTATGACTTATGACTGTGATCCTCTAAGTAATACCCCAATTAGCCTTCCGCTGCTATGTTGAGATTTTGGGGGTGTTACAGTCAAAACGTATGGGTTGTGTAATGGGTAAAAAAGGGCCTCTTTTATCAAGTTGATTATGCAACAGTTTAATAGAGGCGGCAAAATGTTTGGGTTGGGTATTGGTAAGAGCAAAAAACATGCTCTCCTAGTGAAACAAAGACATTAGGATCACTTGAATAACATATCACGACATAAGGTGTAGGACCTTACAAATATCAACCTTATCACAAACCCACTTAACGAACACAAGTATCACCACGTGAAACCACGCTACGCGTAGAACACGTTCAACACAAACACAAACGTTAAGCTTAGAAGAAAGAAATAAAGATGAGAAAGATGGTGACTTAAGATGTAAACCGTGTATGTATGAATGGAAAGATGAAAACAATATGTTGTATATTCCAAAGAAAACACACACACACACACACACACACACACTCAAGCACACCCCTCAAATGAGACTTTGAGGGGTTTATATAGTACAAGTAACATGATGCCCTAAAAGGCTTTCTATGGGCTTCGTGGGCTTGGACATGGGTTGGATTGGATGAAAGGAAAGCTTAACATAACTAGTACCCATTTATCTTAGTCCAATCCACGAGCCCGTTGACTATTCTATCACGATATCTAACACACGATATAAAGTTCCTAAATGTGAATGACCATCACTTCTAATAAAAACTATTAAGGCTAACATAAGGATCACTTGATACTTTGAAAGGTTGACATATAACCATGGTAAGTTTCATAATTCAAAAATGATTTAACAATTAACCTCTTAAAAAGTGAGTAAAGTCAAGTTCCTAACATACCCTTGCTAGCTGGAAACCATGTAATGATGCACATGAGTAAAAAGGTTTTGCTCTGAAAAAGCGAGGATATATGGAATACATTTGATTTGTTTTCTGACCCGCTATACCTTCTTTCGTGATTCCAATATAAGATATTATCTTTTACGTACTTTGGGTATGGTAGATAAGTGTACTGCCCAGCGTCGTACCACCTTACAAGCAAACGCTTCCGCTTAGCATCTAGCAGGAAAAACATTGAGTTGGGAATGGTGGGCCACAATTATATTGTAGGGGTAGTAATGTCACACACTCTATGATACATGGACACTATGAAGGTGATATGAACAAAACAGTGGAAGAATTAAAAATACAAGATTCAAAGGAAATCGAGTTGTACAACTCACTTGCATTTAAATACTCTAATAAGTTATTCCAGACTTATCACAACAAAGAAGTGAAACTATCATAATGTAGATATGATATGGACATTATGAGGTTAAACTATCCTTCCAGATGAAACTGCAAATTTAGCAAAGACACCCGAAATAGCATGTTCTTAATAACAATCAGGTAAGTTATGTGGGCGACCAACATGTTTTGCAAGCAACATCAAAAACAAAGCGTTTATCGATATTTTTAGGGGTATTCGGGTTTGCCGCGAAAATTTACTTCAAATGGTCATTGGGCTGCTAGAAAGCGTTGGGTATGGAAGTTGTTGTATTTACGGGTTTTTGGATATGCTGATAACAATTTCTGGGGTATAATCATTTGTACGCGATAAATGGAGTAGGATATGTTTTGACTTTGTGCTTTTTAGAACGGTATGCTAAATGTATATTTTTTTTCTTCCAAAAATGCTAAAACCTCCTACAACTTCTTCTTACAAAACATCCTACTCATAGACAAATGTCAGAACGGATGGTTTTGATGCAGAGAGAGAATGAGAGAAAAAAAACTATATAATATTATTGTGTGTAGGAGGATTTGTAAGATGAAATGGTAGGAGGTTGTAGCAAAGCACTTCTGTTTTTACGCTATGTATTTTGCAAGACAAATTGTTTTTTTATAGGATTTGTTTATATTTCAGTTTATTCATGCATTTTGGGTATCAATTAAAGGATTGTTTTATGTATATGTTATATATACTTAAGTGTTATCGTGTTATATGTCAAGTTCAACCGTTCAAAAGAAAAAAACAGAATTTGCTTTGGAAACCAAATCCAGAAACCCATAAACATGTAAACTTTAAAAAAATAATACAAACTTAACATCTAAGACAAATTTGTTTTAATCTGTCATCAAACAAACCAAAACTAATTTAGAACAAATATCAGGTTTAAATTGGTTCCGCCACAACGTACGATATCTCAATTACTCCGTTATCAACATCTCCAGACAATTCCATTTTTAGACCACATATACTTAACTAGCTTATAAGACCCGTTGACACCGGGTTATTTTTAAAAAAAATAGATAAATGAGATGATAATAAAAGTAATAAGATGAAAAAAGATGTTGCAAAAAGATGAAAAATTAGTATGTAAACAAAATAAGAAAAATAATGAAAGAAAACAAATAGTGAATCTGTTATTTATTAATATGAAGTCATAAGTAAAACATTTGTGCGAATTACAATAAACATGTAAAAAACAAATCCATATCACATTAAGTGAATATCCGAACATACATGTTGATAACTGATCAAAGACCGTGAAGAACCTCTTTATAGACTACATTTATAATAGTCTTCAATAAATTACTATCGGCATCGAAATAACAACCTTCAAACCCTTTTTGCTTTTTACGCGTGAAAGAGCCACATATAATTGTCCGTGTGTGAAAACATGACGTGGTAGGTATAAACCAACTTTCGAAAGTGATTGTCCTTGGCTCTTGTTTATCGTCATGGCAAAAGAAACGATCAGAAACTATTTGCGCACGATCTTGAGTGGTAAATGTTTATCCGATGGAGTAATTTTCAACCTTGAAGTATAACCGTATTCCCAAAATGTGTTCCGTTAATTATTTTGGCTTGAATAGACGACGCGTTAATTTAGTCACTTGAAGCCTTGTCCCATTACATAAACCTTGTGATTGATTAATGTTTCTCAGCAACATTATTGGGACACCGAGCTTCAATGCGAGCCTATGGTTTGGGACACCCGAAAATTTTAAACCGTTGATAAATTCCGGTGAAAACACGGCTTGGTCTATAGCACCACCACGGTCATTTTTACCTATGTTGTCACAACTAAGATAAACCATTTCTTCACCAGGAAAGGTTTGAAGCAAATGATCGTTAATACTATCAACCACTTCATTGGTTGGAGCAAGAATGGCCTTTTCCTGCAAGTAAGACGGATCACCTATGTTATCCAAAATGTTTGGGTAAGTGAAATCTATAATAGATTGTACGAGATCATTAGTTTCATGTATTAGAATATCTTCAGGTATATCTATCAAAACCTCTCCGTCGTGTTGTCCTCCAATATCTCCATCTCCTACTTTCAATATCCATTCGGCAAATTCCTTTATCTCAGGTACATCCTCAGGCCGTGATCCGACCGTAAGGTGCATATTAGCGGTTAATTTTAAGAATTTGCAATGATCCCACAAGTACGATTGTTTTAAAGATGCATTTACAATGTCTTGCCGGGAACCTTTTGGAATAACGGCAAGACCGCCTAAAATCACCGCCAAATACTACGGTCGTATTACCAAAGGCGCATCAAAATTGTCGTACTGTTCTTATGCAAGATATCTCTCAATGACCTATCTAAAGCCTCAAAGCACGACTTATTTGTCATGGAGCCTCATCCCAAATAATAAGCTTGCATTTCTTCAACAACATGCCGTGTCACTTTATGGAGTTATTGAGCACGAGAAGTCTCATCAATATTTATCGAATATGGAACCTTGAATGAGCAATCAGTCCACCGACATCAATAAAGATGCAATGCCACTTGATGCAACGTTTATGACTATGTCACCATTTCTTCTAATCCCGGCAGCAAGGGTTTTCCATAAATATGTCTTACCAGTCCCTCCGTATCCGTATACAAAATAATTTCCTCCTCTACCGTTTGTAACGGACGTCATGATGGTGTCATATACATTTCTCTGTTCCGTGGTTAACGCGGCATATAGAGTCTCGTATTCAGCCTGTAACTCTGATGGATTATAATCTCTCTCAGCAAAGATTAGCCTGTTACCAAAGTCGGCGATGTAAGTGTCATCTAGATAAGGAAGTTCTGGAAAAGCCTTCAAAGTGGTGCCTCTTGAGCGCATAAGTTGTTCGATATAGAACAAACAAACATTCTTTTTCTCGTCGTCGCTTAGTCGTAAACCTGTATCAAATTAGCCATATATGAGGCGTATATGTTTTGCACAACCACACACCTCATTAAAACGGAACATCGGATGATTCTAATTTTGGCCTTTTAAGATACGATTGTATCCTACTTTTTTTTTTCTATTTGGTACAACAATTTTTTCTACCAATTAAGGAAATCCATACCAATTATCTTGCAGAAAGGAAAAAGCATAAGCCATACCGGTTAGCTTATAAGACCCGTGGAATCCACGGGTTTTAGAAGATATTGCACAAAAATAAAAAATTAGTGTCTAAACAAAATAAGGAAAAGAACGAAAGTAAAGAGGGTGAATCATTTATTCAAAATTAATATGAAGTAATAAGTCAGTTATAGTATAGAGTAAAATGCTTGTAAGTAATAATGTAATAAACGCCCATGCACGTGAGCTCCAATCTTGACCGTCTTTAAAAAGAAAGTGTGTGTAGTGGGAAGTTGATGAAGTGATAAGCCAATAAACATTTATTGACAACCTAATCAAGTATAAAAATAAGGTGTAAGTAAAACATTTGTGTGACTGATAAAACATGTAAAAAACAAAGGCATATCACATGATATGAATATTCGTACATACCTCTTGAAACTTGATCAAAGACCGTGAAGAACCTCTTTGTAGACTACATTTGTAGTAGCCTTTGATAAATTACCATCAGAATCAGAAACAACAGCCTTCAAACCCTTTTTGCTTTTGACGCGTGAAAGAACCACGTATAATTGTCCGTGCGTGAAAACATGACGTGGTAGGTATAAACCAACTTTCGAAAGTGATTGGCCATGGTTCTTGTTTGTCTTCATGGCAAATGAAACTGACACAGGAAATTGTTTGCGCACGATCTTGAGTGGTAAACGTTTCTCCGATGGAGTAATTTTCAACCTTGGAAGTATAACCGTATTGTAGCAAATGTGTTCCGTTAATTATTTTGGCTTGAATAGAAGTTCGTGTTAGTTTAGTGACTTGAAGCCTTGTCCCATTACATAAACCTTGTGATTGATTAAGGGTGTTTATGGCCTTTCTCGTAGTAGTGCCACTATAACTCAAAACGGAAAGTAGAATAACCCGTTGCTAAATCCACCAGCTCACCCATTTGGCCACCCATAACGATAGATAGAATATATGTACATATGTTTAGTAATTGCAAGTATCATATGCAATGTACATAGCAACAATTTTGAGACTAAACAATATTATATAATGGGGTCAATGTTATTATATATTTAACTCATGGATTATTAGAAAGATCAATTTCTGATGGCGTATCTATAACAGTTAAGTTGATATATCCATAAAGTACTGTTTCAATGGTGAAAGTATCTGATTTACTTATTCTTGTCTTTGGGAAAAACTGCTATTGTCTTATTTTTGAGTACAAAAGCAAATAAATTATTTAGGATCATGAAATTTTTGAAAATCTTTGTTTCGCATAAACTACTGTTTCAGTCGCCATTTGATTTTTACTTGAATGCCATATCTCGACCACAGCTTCATTTCATGTTCATCTGGCATTTTATATAAAAACCATTAAGAAACACCACAACAAAGGCCCGATGGGCGGGCGAACCTTGTGAGTTTTCAAGGAATAAATTAACGGTTAATGAATTACGAACATTGTAAAATATTTATAGTGAATAAAAAATGAAAGAAATGAATGGTAATCCGATAAGAGAAAATAAAACTTGATAAATTGTCCGCCATTACAAAGTATATGTTTTTAGTTCAAATGCGAAATAAAACTTCTTTATACATAACGTTGGTTGTTGAATTTGTATAATTTCCATTTGAATCACAACAAAAATCTTAAAACCCTTCATGCTCTTGACCCTTGAGACAGAAACATATAGTTGCCCATAAGAGAAAACCGGTGTCTAAAGAAACAACCCAACCTTTGACAACGTCTGGCCTTGACTTTAATTAATGGGCTATTGACCATACGCGTATTGTGCAAATAGTACCAACACTCCCACCTAAGTAATATATTTGCGCATACAAAACTTGCTAAATATGAAACGGGTCAAATAGGTCTCAAGTCTCAACTAAGTTATATATTTGCCATACAACCTCGTGTCCTTCACAGTGGTATCATCATTCAAATATCATAGTTTTTGGTAATCATAGACTTTCTATTTAAAGATTTTAAACTTGAGCTAAAAGTGTTTAAAATTGGACCAATTCATGATGAAGGAACTATTATTCACTTAACCCATCACCGCACACTATGGCACAAAGTCGACTAACCGAGATCCGATGCACCCGTTAATAGCATATAGATAAATATATATATATATATATATATATATATATATATATATATATATACCTATAAATATTATGATTGTTACAACATTTAGCACCGAACTAATATTTGGTGGCAATATTTTATCAGTACTCCACACCAAAAGTAATAATCTAAATCTAAATATATGAATATACATGACATGGTACAAATTACTCAATAAATTACTCCATACAAAATTTTGACTGTCTGCACACATTGCCTTTAAATTCATAGTGCAATTTCCTAACTACAACTTATAATTACTCAAGAGCATGCCTGAGAAGCAAAATTTCAACTTGGAGATCTTTCGTTAGTGGTTCTGGTTTCAGGTTCTTTTGGTGGTTTATTTTAGGGCAAATGACAAAAAAATACATCGAACTTGACACTTTATGTGATTGTGTGTAGCTAACTATTTTTCTTCTTATTGTATGTACTGAACTTTCAAATTTCGATCATTATGTGTATTTTGTGACTATTCTGTCATATAAAATGACCATTTAACCCTTCAAAATTTGAAAAAATTGAGGGTAAAATGGTCACAAAATACACACAATAATCGAATTTTGAAAGTTCAGTACACACAATAAGAAAAAAAAAAATAGTTGGCTACACACAATCATAAAAAATGTCAAGTTCGATGCATTTTTTTGTCATTTGCCCTTTATTTTATGTACCAATTATGTTCTTTTTATCACGCTACAGTTGTGTAAATTTTCAATTTCTGAAAGGTCATTGGTAATTACATGTTTAAAGTGTTCTTGCCATGTGTCAACAAAAATCGATCTAACTAATCAAACCATTAATGAAAAATGAAACAGCCAACATCAAAACGTAATAAGTAAAACGTAATAAGTATTGGATAAAACTCAGAATAAGATGACAAAAACATAAACTCATCAAGATGAATTCATACAAGTCAAAAATGGAGTGTTACCTTTTATGTACACTTGCATAGATTCATCCAGCTTCCACCTTCAGATATCAAGTAATGTCTTCTACATACTAATATTGTTCGCTACTTGGTTGTTTTGCAAGATCCCTACATCAAGAAGTATTTTACCTTATAACGCTCCAAAGCATTTGTGATCGCAACCACGTCACCTTTACTCCCGTGGAAAATGCCAACATTAAGTAGATGCCCTCTAACTCTGTATTTTAGCAAGTTACTGTTTAGAGATTGTCGTGCTACCTCTTAGAAAAATCACTATTTCTAATATGATATCTGAAGAGACATATGAACAGGTTATAAACTGAAGTTAAAACACGTGGGCATGAAATAAACTTAATACCCAAAGGTCACAATTTCGAACCATTACTCGTAAAAAGATGATTCTCTGCTGAATTTCATCGCAACCAAGTAACATGGGTTAAACAAAAAATTTTGGCTTCCAGGAATGCAGGGCAAACAGGTTGAGGCCCAAAGTCAATGTTTTTTATGCATACAACCTCCTAGACCATTTTATTCTAATATTTTTAACCTTCAATCATTACTGAAACAATATAGTTTTGGTAATGATACTTTTCAAAACAATTTATTTGAAACATAGTTTACAAACTTGTACATGTACTAAAGTGACTCATTTTAAACAAAAACCATTTTGATTTATTAACCAACTCGCCCATATTGTCAAATCTAGTAATAATACATATAAAGAGAAGTATGCTTATTGTTCCATCCGAAATGAAAATTGTGCAATTTCACTTACAATGATTCGCTGAAGTAGTTACTTCTTCACCTTGAAAAGATCAACAACTTTATCATACTACGCAATGGCTCGCTCTAGGTTCTGCTCTTGTTCATATAATTCAACAATTTCCTGCACAGAGTAACGATAATTATGACCAATCATCCGCAGGTATCCATTACGTTTGTATATATACATGTGGACATTAAATAAAGGGTTCATTTAAGCCACTTTGAAGTTCTAGTATATCATATAAAATAATTTAAGAGGGTTCTTCAGAACATTTTCATAACTTGCTTTACTGATTAAAGGAAAAGTCAACTTAAGCTCTTCTAAATTCGAGTTTTTGAATTGAACTGCATACAACAGTTTACTTTCACAACAACTTCAGTTCAGTTCCACTTATCACTATCTGAAGACTGCGATAAAAATGCTAAGCTAAAATCGCTTTATATATCCAATATTTAGAGAGCTTAACTAAACATAATCCATTATTTTTTAAAACATTGCGTGCACAATCTATGGCTAGAGGGGTGTGTTTGAAATAACTTACTATAACTACTTATGTGCTCAAATTCTGGAAATACTCTTTTGATGATTAACCGTAGAAAAATGATAGATTAAGGCACTATTGTAATTTCTAAAAATGTATCAAATTCTTTGATTAGTGAACAGTTGAACCAACTAAATGGTATATGTTTGAATCCAAGTGGCATTTGTTTTTATTAGTTTGTGTTATGCTTCATCTTTGAGGGGCCAAATAGATTAGGCATGAAGACTAAGCAAGGAAATGGATCAGGCGGGGTCAAAAGTAATCCAAAGTATATACAATTATACAAATGCATAAACATGCTTAATCTTTTTATAGAAAAAATAGTTAATATGCTTTTTCATAATCGTATCTAACCACACTTTTTGATACCTCTCCAATCATATATTTCCACAATCACAATGTCAGCCAAGAGTGTGGTGATATACCATATCTTCATCATCGCCACGCCATCGCCACATCAAGCATAATATGACTCCACAACTAAATACAACAAACCCGCTCCCTAATAACAAACTTGCGTCTTCAATTGGGCCCACCACTACCACTTTATTTTTTTTATTCAAATTTTCAAATAAACTAAATTTATTTCATTAAAAATAAAAATACAATACATAACACAATAATAATAAAAATAAACACGATACGAAAAAAAAACGACATGGGTAAAAAAAATACAACACATACTAATGGATCAGATCTTGACATCCCACTTCAGTAATTTTTCAAAATCTCAAACGTGAACATCTTGAACTCCTTTCCACCAAATCGTTGCTCAAAGTTTAGTTGCGCATTCTCGAGATGAGTGTGGTCATTTCACCACTTGACGCGCAAATGTTTGTAAATAGCGTTGAATTTTTGCAATCAACGTTAATCCTCATCCATTTTCCGTGATTGAATTTTTGATACGATGGTCGTGATAGTCGATCGTTGAACATCTCCATAACGTCGTTCAAAAAAAAATTGAACGGTTATTTTCCATATCTAGAGCTTATGCAATTTCTATCCAAACTTGCAAAGCAACATTTCTTCGACTTGTTCCACTTCGGATTTTGAGACATTGTGTTTTTTGGAGCTACAAAGATAGAAAGTTTGAATTGATGCGAGATGTGAAAAAGCGATAGTTATAGTTTGTTATTTAAAGGGTTTTTTTTTTTTTTTTTTTAATACAATTCAAAATTAAATTCAAATTCAACTTTAACGGTATACTTTTGAGCGGGTTATTTAAATTCAAAATAAAATTCAAATTCAAAATCGATTCAAATAGAGCGGGATTATTTAAAATTCAAATGCAAATTTTAAATTCAAACGGTGTAGTTTTGAGCGGATCATATGTGCTTATATATACTCTACTCTACAGGTCAACACAAGTTACACACGCAAAATGTCTGCAAGGATTTTTCTCAAGAATTCCCAAGTCCAACAGTTTGGAAACAAGCTTTCAACTCCACCACAGTTTCTCGAACTAGCTTTCCAACTTCGAAGAAGTTGAAGTTTACTCAACACTACACGAAAATGTCTTCCGGTTTTTCAACCGAAAACGTATTTTTAAACACTCCACCGTGAACAATCCAATTGTTCGAACTCCACTGTGAACAGGTCGCGGTGGATCTTGAAAACAACCCATTCGGGTTAAGTGAGGCTTCGCCGTCAACTTGAATTGGACGAAGAAACTATAGGGAGATTATGGAAGAAGCGACGCGCGAGAAGCTCGCTCGTCGTGAACAAGCGAGGAAGCTCAATATCTTCAGGTAACTACTTTGACATAATGGAGACTCGGCTCGTTAATGGCGAGTTTTATTCTCTTCAAGTTACGAGGTTGGGACTCGGATGATTCGTTTATTAAGTTTGATGGTTTATTTTCATCAAGATGCATTGTAGTTTTAATGTTTAAGCGTGATATGTATTTCTTGTTTTCGCTTAAATGTTCAATGTAATTTGTGTTTTCATCATATGCGTTTATGTTTGCGTTCTTTTTCCTCCACAAACCTTTCAATTTAAAAAAAAACACTTCACCTTCAAAAATATTTATCATCTCCACAAATTAAAAAAAAAAAAAAAAAAAAAAGTACAACTTCAAGCTCGTTGTGCGAGACGGTGAAATCTGCGACGGCGAGGGGGGCGGTATGGTGGCGAGGCACGGCGAGCTTCCACCTCAGCCACGGCGAGCCACGATCCCTCCCACACCCAATGCTCTAAGCGTGACAAGCTTTGGGTGTAATCGATGTTTTATGGAATATATCACGCTAATCATGATAGGTGACATACTGACATGTTATAAGTTAAAGGACGTAAACAATATACATGGACCTTTTCTAGATGGTATTTTTCATCATGTTATTGCAAATTTTGATGAATTGTTGGTGATATAGTTGATTTCATGATAGAAAGGAAAAGACAATAAAAAAAAAAATTCTAAAACAGAAACTAGCGATGAGTACCAATCTCCAAGATTAATCTGCAAGGTTAGACTTGATCATAGTGGGTTGCAACTTTAGAGTGATAGAGTTCGCTCACTCGCATGCCCACTACTTGAGGTGATGACTCTAGCCACATGTTGGCGTCATTCAATAGCCATGATGTTCTGTAATGTAGGACACCTCTATTTCATTCACTTCATCAAAGTAACGAGCAGGGCCGACCCTGTTAGCTAATAAAATTAATTTACTTTACCATTTGTTTAAATTTCGTTTAGTTCTTGGGGTTAGGTTAGTTCTTTTTATATTATGTTTTGTGTCTTTATTGTTTAGTTGAATCGATTAATATAATTTTCATGATTCTTTGATTTTCGCGTAGTATCGAGAGCTGAGTCGAAATGATGAAAAAAAAAAAAAAAAAAAAGTTTTGGTCGCTTGATTGATGCCCGTTGCCGAATGTTTGATAGTCTGTTAATCGAAACACTTTGATTCGTAAGTTTTCGTTGGTGGTAAAAGGTTAGATCATGAATATTATTTAATTGATTATGGGACACGAAGAAATAAATTGATCCAATCTTTGTAACTGGGATTTGTTTGTTTTGTTATTTTGGTCATACGACTACGTCGGTTTCGCATATGGATCAGTTTGGGTTTCGATCTTTCATTTGTCTATTGGTTTGGATTTTTAGTGGGTCGGTTGATTTATAAGTTTGGATTTGTTTATACTATGAACATGAGGAAAATATTATTATACGTGGGTTTGAAATTAATAATGGAAGTCTTTGTTTGCCTTGGTTATAGACCCGTATTATTTGTGATCGTCTTTTCGAAAAATTAGGTTTGATTTGGTTTCGAATATGTTTGAGTTTCGATGGTTGATTGTTCGTGAAATTGGTATTGGTATTCACACGTGGTTCCGCATCTGGTTCCGCCTGGTTTTGTCTGAATCTGAATCTGTCTGAATCCGAATTTGAATCTGTCTGTTTGAATCTGCCTGTCTGAATCAATCCGCCTGAATCTGTCTGCCTGAATCTGCTCTCGTTCAGCTCCGTAATTGTGTTGCTCTGTTCTGAGTTTGCACCGCGTTTGCACTCTGGGACCATCTGCTTTTCGCTTGATTTTTAGTTTTAGTTTATTTTTTGTTTGGCTTAGTTTTAGTTTATTTTTGTTTGTGAACTACCGATGTTCTGTTATGAACATTCATGGGTTTGAGAGAGATGTTATTAATAAGGCGCATTGGCTCGTACATTTGTTTAGGCGTTTAGTTCTTAGGGTTATGTTAGTTCTTTTCATATAATGTTTTGTAATCTTTATTGTTTAGTTGAATCGATTAATATAATTTTCGATATTCGAGAGCGTGTCTGACGATGATGGCATGTGGCCACCAAATTAAAAAGGCCTCCAGGTTTACATATAAAGTCCAGTATATAACTAAAAGAAGTCTACAATTTATGAATACTTTCCTACATTTTTCATTTTACGAGAGTGACAAACTGATTCTAAAAGGTGGCCCTCATTAATTATCATTTATTGATTTTCTATTAATCTCAACGATTAAATCATCTAATACTGAATGTGTGAAGTTTGCTTTTCTTATTATAAAAACTTGCACGATTTACAAAAGAGAAAAAAAAAACTATATTTGTTAAAAGAAAGCACTTATAAAATTTATCTTATAGAGTATTTTTTTATATAAAAAAAAATCGTGTTTTAAGGGGCCTCTTCTATCGAATTGGCATAGGGTCACCAAATTTCACGAGACGGCCCTGGTAACGAGTGGCTTATAATTGGCAGTTCGATCGACCGATGCTTCTAATTTCTCTCATTCCCAAATCCTTAATGTATTAGTAGCCATTAGTCATACAAATTGCTAAAAATATGTCAAAATAACATATCTGCTTCATGTGTATTTACTTTTCTAATATCAAAAGGATAGTAGTCACTATTCACTACATTTATCCCTGTTAACTGTTTCGAAGTTGTTCGACCTCACCTTCGTGTGAATATTTAGATTTATATATTTTTCTATGTACAAAAAGGCTCAAAAGGCCCATATATGTTTATTAATGAATTGGGATTTATTAGGGGTATATTAATAAGCTAGAAAAGCCCAACACTTTATACTCCATTCGGTGTAAGACTTTAAAGCCCATACACAATGAAATACTCCCTTTCTACGACTCTCTCGAGTAAATGAGTAATGAAACAAAATTACGATTAGTTATGTTTGGTTCTTTAAACTAAACCGAAAGTATATAACAAATGGAAATGGGCCTAGAGCATTTATGCTCACTGCTCAGTCTTTATCTGAAGTTTAACTAGTCAAAGGTTTGGTGTGTGTAAATACATATAGGGTTGTTGCATTTACTTCTTAGTACGTTTTAAGTAAAATCGCGCAGTGTATGATTTTTTTACCACAATAGACATACGTCTCTTCAACGAGCTTTTAACTCACTATCTTTATCTTGTATGCCATATTTAGTACTGGAACTATTATTTGCCAGTAATTATGATATTATAGACTCAATAAGTTTGTGCATCGAAAATAAACTAGTGTTTGAGGTACATTATGTTCTGACCTTCGTTGTTAAAAATTTAAACTCTAAAAACTAGGGTTCAACCTACATATTATGAGTCATGATTATAAATTGCAAATTATTGCCGTTCAAAAAAGTTGCAATTTATTTTCTTACATGTGAATTTATATGAAATTTGCCTTCTTTGAATATTATTTTAAGACTAAGGGGTAGGGGTCCCGTAGTATTTAACAAGTGACCCTAGAAGTGAAGGGCAGGGTATGCAAGCCCACTTGTTTTCAAAGTTCGCCATAAATACAATAGCAGTAGTACAACATTAATAACCTATTGTCTCCACACACACACAACCAAACTTCTAACTTAATATGGTACTCCGCATTTTTTATTAGCCAAAACACATATTACTATTTCAAATTTGGCCAACTGGATTATTTAGTATCCTAAATTATTAAAGGTGCAGAATCTTATTTCGAATTTGATAAACTGAAATTACTACTATTTTATAAATTAACTCCATAACTTATTATTTTTTAATTTTTTTCTAAAATTTGTTTACTAAAACCTGATGTAATAAAAATAATTTGTAGTTAAACTTACGACAAATAATTATATTTTAATAAAAATTTAGTTAATTTCTTTTCTCATAATTAATATAATATTATATGTAGTTATTGAGAATAAATAAATATTTGAAATAATACTTTTTAAAAAGTGAATCTACTACATTTTTATATATAGATATTAGTATTATATACTAAGTGTTTGTTTCAAATATTTTGAGACCATAACAGTTTAACCATTTTTTTATATGCATATGTTAAATTAAAAATTACAAAAGCTCATATACAGTTAGTTACTAAGTTATTCTAAATATTATTTGTAGCAAACATTTTATAATATAATATGAAGATCTAATAAGAGTAATGCATTAATAATATTTTAAAATAGATACTACATATATACTTTTTATATTCAAATAATCAATTAAAATAATATATTAATTTACAGAAAAATGAAAATAATTAAAATTTAAGAATAAATTTATTTATCTAGACAAAGTTTTATTATAAATTATTTATTAGAAAAGACTTTAATTAATTAATATTTAGAAAGAAAAAAATAATTAATTGTTGAGATAATTAGTATCGGGTACTAGAAATTTCATTTTGTTAAGTTTAGAGTATCATTCGGCACCCTTACAAGTTAAGAGTACTAAATGATCCAGTTTGTCAAGTTAAAGGTACTGATTACGTTTGTTAAAATGTATTTTAAACATTCTCAAAGGTTTGTTAAATGATTTGATCATTATGCAATATAACAACCATATTCAACATGTGTGAAAGCATGAGAAGACTCGAGATGTCGAGAGTTGTTAACGAATGCATGCTTTAACGATTTATGATTACGACTAACTTACCTATTCTACGTTATATAATACTTGTGACATGTTTGTCAAAAGACCGTTTAGTTTAAATATCTTCATCTTTGCCTAACACATGTACATACTGATCGGCATATATTCTCAGAAGATCAATAGATAAGCCAAAACTAAGCTTTGCTAACTGAATAAATGTCAACAGGTAAGTGGATCTTGATCTATATATCTAGTTTAATATTATACAAAATGTGTTTATTTTAGTGTTTACCAAATGGTATATATACTCATGATAACTATTTTATGCTATTATAATCATTTATATACAAATAAAGATATTACATTTTCCATATACCAAGTGATATAACAAGTACAAAAAATGAAACTTGGAAAAAAAACAGTGTTTTAGTATCAATTTATCAATTTGGATATCAGACAATTAATATCTAGAATATGACGTGAAACTAACAGCTTTGAATGCTTTCTATCCCCATCCGAGTTATAAATGCTCTTCTAATAATTCATCACTACTATTTTCGTTATTTTTCTTTTTAGTAAAAATTTTTACGCCCGATGAATATATATTACTTCAAAAGTTTTTTTTATATCATGCAATTACTATTTTTGTTATTACATATCAGTTAAATGTCAGATATTATTGTTATCATTTCATGCATAATTTTTTAATCTTATAGAATAAGATGTTGAAAATACAAATTTTTATATCTAAGTTTTGAACAAGTGTATGTTCCTCTTGTATATTTCTAATAAAAAACTTGTAAAGCAACACAAAGAGTAATTTTAAGTTTCTAAATTTTTTAATTACTTATGTGTTTCGATATAAATATTTACGGGCTACATACTTATCCATTCATATTGCATTAGTAACATTATTAAGACTAAATAGTTCAAGACATTCAACTTAAAAGTTTCGAGTGGATTGTGAGAAGATCCGGAAAGAAAAGTGAAATAAATTGGCAACAATGGCTTTTTGATCCAATTAAATGTCGTGTTTGAAGATAAAATTTTATAAAGTTTTTAAGTGTGAAGAGTTGCTGAGAGATACAGTTTTGAATGCTATGTTCAATGAGCAGTGGTTTGAAGAGTCTGTGGTGATGTCCGTTCTACCTTTACTACCTGCAACATGGTTCATTTTGGATAATTTGTGTTTGGGTCTTTAACTCTAATGGGCCTAGTCATCCGTGAGATATTGATGCCACACTTTTCTGATTTGTGGTTGTAGCATTTGGTACTAGTAATTTTGGTTGTATTTTGTTTTAAGTTTTTGTCTAATGGTTTCTTTTTAGGGTCCACTATTTTAATCATCTTCTTGTTATAATGGATGCCTTTATTTGTATCATCATGCTCTTTGCTTTTTTTTATATATATATTTTGCCTGTAAAAAAAAAATTATATCCAACGGTCCTTGTGTTTCCTACCGAGTCTCCTTTATTAAGACTAAATAATGGAAAGAAATGCATGTGAAAGTATAGAAAAAAGAAGTAAAGAGTACATTAGAAGCATTAAAATCAATATTCAACACCATTTTGGCATTTTAGACCATAGCTCTCTTTACTTTTACTGTACTTCTTTTCAAAAGGTTGTGTTTAATTTATGTAAGGAAAATTGTCGGCTTGGTACAACTAAAAGATAACATAAACTCTTAATGAATCAAGAACATATATGATTTATGCAGTGAGTCTCAAAGAATCCTAGAGATCAGTTATAACTTATTATATAGACGGTTTTTAAAGGTAAACAACAAAAGTTTGAACTATTACACAATCAAGCTATTGGCAACTCACAAAACCCTAAAAATCGACATGTTTCTTACAACACACTTGCAAGCGTTTCAACGGATGCCTTGGTCGAAAAAAAGAAGAGAAAATGTGTGTGATCGAGGCGATTTTTTAAAACAAAGGTGGATCTTGTAGTGAGGAATTCACCAAATTGAGAATGTTATTCCAATAATTTTTGTTATTGTCTTCGTAGCAAGTAGTGTTGTTGTTGTTGTTGCTGACTCCATTAGGTTCGAGAGGAGTGTTTGAGTTACCACCACCTTGTGTATTACGATTATTACTAGTGCCTGAACTGCTCAACAGAAGATCCGTAAAACTTTCTAAGAAATTGCCATTAGGCATGTGTCCATTGCCATTGTTGTTGTTGTTGTCTATGGATGACATGCTAATTCTGTTGAACCCTGGATTAGAATTTTCTATTCGATTTTCGTCTTTGTATTCCCATTCCTCTTCACATTCTTCACCCGTGGTTCCATCGTCACAAGACCCTGATGAATTCCCTCCAACAAGCTCGATCAAATTCGTGGAGCTTTCTTCATTTCCCGTAGTGGAAAGTGTAGAAGTTGGTGAGTGCAAATCTTCGTTTCCATTCCCCTCATGACCAACATCATTGTGCTTGGTTCCCCAAACCTTATTCCATGCATTTAATATATCGAGACACCTATTGGGTGCCAACACTTTAGCAGGGGTACCGGTCGATGAGGATTCAGTCGATCCCATCTGCTTTTCAGCTGGGCCCGTGCATCGAAGCTTAGATTGTTTGGCCAATCTAGCTTCAGCCTCGAGCCGAGCACTCTCCCATTGTGCCATGTGGCTCAAGTTAGCCACGCTCTTTGATTGACCATCAGTACACGATAGGGTGTCGTTTTTGGCTTGTGGCTCACCGGATCAATCCCATTTTGTCAACCTCTTCTTTAGATGCGTATTCCAGTAGTTTTAATCTCATTATCTGTTCTCTTAGGCAAGTGAGTTGCTATCGCTGACCACCTAAACACAAATATAATCCAATAAAAGCTAGCTTGTTATATGATAGAGTAACTCGGTAGACATTAACAATGGTAGGTAAAGATCAATACTCACTATGCACCTTAATTAGCATGAAAGTCTAGTAAAAGATTTCAAGTTTCTAGCTTTATAACAAGCTCTTTTGCAAAATGATTTTATCAACTACTAGTACATTATAAGTTTAATTTCATACTGTAAATTGTCCTAGACTTGAAATTATGGCTCAAAAGAAGTTGTTAGACAATAAAGATACCTATTGCCTAATAGTGCATGAAGTTGAATGATGGTTTGTTCCTCTTGAAGACTAAATTTGCCTCTTTTGATATCTGGTCTAAGATAATTCGTCCAACGTAACCTACAACTTTTCCCACATCTTTGCAAACCTGTTTCATGCATGTTAATTATATTATCAACATTTTGTATGACTATATATACAATACAGTATTCTTGTTAGAATCAAACATAAAACAGAAGTAAAACCAGCTTTGGTAGGCAAAGCGCGCCAACTGCCATGACCATGTTCTTCAATGTAAGCTAAAAGCTTTTGATCTTCTTCAGGAGTCCATGGTCCTTTCTTCAAGCCCACCTTATCGCAACATGGAGATCGCCCCATTTTTCGTATTTATATCGGAAAAATTAAGACGAAAACCGTCGCAAATCACCGTTCGCTAGGCAATATATTGGTGATGTTAGGAGGACAAAACGGGATACAAAGTGTGAGCTCTTTCCCTTTATATACTAGCAACATATGCCCATAAGGGGCGAGCAAAACAAACCGAAAAAACCGACCGAAACTAAAAATCGGTACGCTTTTTACTTTTTAGAAACCGAAAAATACGGTTCGGTTTCGGTTTTCGTCCAAAACCAAACTGCAAAAACTGAACCGGTTTTAATATATAATAATATCTAATTAATATAATATAATTAAATAACTAAATAAATCAAATTTATAAATTCATATTCATTTTGTGAGTTATTTATAATATATTTATCTTAACGTTTATATTTATATGTGTATTTATAGTGTCGCGTGTTTTGTGTGAATATATCAATAAGTATTCAATAATGATTATACTAAGTGTATGTTCACTTGTATGTGTATGTCTCATTTATATGTTTGTAATTGTAGAATTATGCAATAAACATTATTATCTTAGATTGAAAAAAGTAAAAAGAATAACTAATTTTGTCGTAAAACAAGTTTGTTGGTATAATTTGGCATACCCAAATATTAACGGTTAAAACCGAAAACCGAACGAAAGCAGAGAACAAAAACCGAGCGGTTTCGGTTTTGGGTTTACAAAACCGAACATTATGGTTCGGTTTCGGTTTTATCAAAACCGATCCAAACCGAGCAGTCACACCACGACTCTACATGTTCTTAATGGCTAGCAAAATAACGGCTACGGTAAAGCGCCGATAAATTAATAACATCGATAAAATTAATAATTTGTCAGGTCTCGATTTGAGATCCGTACAAATTTCAACCGTCGATAAAATAATAAGATAATAATTTTTTTAAAACTTAGCGTATTATTTATTAGTCACGAAACTATAAATTAATAATTACTTAGTATACGTATTAATTGAAACTTTTTTTTGAATTTGAAACTTGTTTTCTAAGATAATTAATAATTACTAGTATAAGATCATAATTTTTGAAACCCTCAATATTTATTATAACTTGTTTTTTTTAATATATGTTTTATTTTAACTAGTATACATTATAACTTAGGGTGAGCATATGATCCGAATAGACCGGATTGGACCGGACCGACCGACCAGCGTTCGGTCCGGTCCGTAGATCTCGACTTTTAGGTTAGTCGGTCCTCGGTCGGGATTCGGACCAAACCAACAATTGGCCTTGTTGGACCGGACCGATCGAAGGACCGACGGACCGACAGGACCGAGACCAAACCGACCACGTTCGGTTCGGTCTCGATCTAGGATTTTTGCCAAATCGGATCTCCGGTCCGGTCCGGCCTTGGCCGGTCCGGTCTGGTTTTGGACCGTGCACACCCCTATTATAACTAGTATCTATAAGTAACACCATCATATAAGTTGTTTTTTTTTTTAATATATAATGTATATAGGGTACAAACTATAAGGGTTTTTATTAAATTAATAGAGTTATTCGAAAACATGAAAACTCATAAGGTTAATATAATTTATTTAAAATTTAACAAATGAAGTTTTATTACCTCAATTTCTTTTTAAGTTTTTCTTTTTATTTTTTTTTGACACATTAAACTTTTGGTGTTTTTAATAACAATTATTTACTTTTTTAGTTATAAATGTTGACCAATTAGTTTAATTTTGACTTTTTAATTAGTCTCAGATGATGTGAATGGGCCATTTTAAATTAATTATTTTCTTATTATATACAAGATTTGTGTAGGGGTGAGCGAAGACGGATGGATGGACCGGACCGCCATATTCGGTCCGATGCCGATGCAGGGTTTTCTTGGGATTCGGTCTTGGTTTGGTTTGGTTTTTCGATCCGGTCCGATTTTCACCGATGAGCGACCCTAGATTTGTGTAACAAAGTTGTGGATTACTTTATTTAACTCGATTGATTATAACTAGCGGGAAAGGATCAGGTAAGAAGAAAAAAACTAAAATGAGAAGAATTTACACCACGTTTTCAAATAAGTGAGAGATTTTCAAAGAAGATCATCTATTTTAATAGGTGCATCGAAATCTCTGAAATGTATGATTGTGATTTCTTCTTATACTTTTCATTTTAATTTTCATTCTTATTTGATCCTAACTAGGGTGTCATATTTCAGGCCGACCGGACCCGAACCCGACGAAGGATATTCGATTGGTTACTCAGTCAAAATCAATTCGGTCAATCGGGTCAACCCGATTAACCCGAGTCTGAACTAGGGTCGGTGTCGGGTTCAAAATATTTGAAAATTCGGGTTGGTCGACCCGACTAACCCGACAATTTTTTTTTTTTTTTTTTAACTTTTCCCAATCTTTATTTAATTGAAGGCCCAAATTAGTGCGTGAACATATATTGCTTCATATATTTGGTTTTATATTCGTTTTCATTCATATAATTGACCTCAGTTGAAAACAAATCATTCTGAAAAGAAAATGTGTAAATCCAACTATAAAATGCATGTATTAGTCGTTCTTTCTCTGGTATGAATATAATAACCTTTTAAAACCAATGAACGTTATATTCATAACGTTTGGTTACTAAATTTAAGAAATTAAATTCTAGAATTATATAAATGGACTTGACCCGACCGATTTGACCCGAACCCGACCAACCCAATTCAAATAGGGTCGGGTTGAATATATTTTTTTAGCTTGACCCGACTTGACCGACCCGACCGACCGAACCCGACCGACCAGACCGAATGACACCCCTAATCCTAACTCTATAACTATATATTATAAGATCATCCTTAATATTTCAAATGAATTCAAGCTTAACACTGTACATTTTAGAGCATGCCTGATCATAACGTTATAACACCAATAGCACAGTTCGCGTCGGTACATCGCCTTTTAACATTTAACATTAACATCCCCAAAAAACACCCACAACCATAACATCCCAATAACATCAATAACATTTCAACCCCTAAACTAAAACAAACACTTCATTTATTAAAACACATATCACATATAACATTTAAACACCAAGTACATTAAACGTTAAACACGAATTACATTAAAAATTAAAGATACAATACTGACGAAAACAAAACTACTAAAACTTAAAAAAAACGAATCATCTGAGTCCCACCCTCGAATGGTTTGGGAGAATTAAACTTCCCATTCATGTATCGACGCTCCATCGTATCAAGTAGTTGTCTTGGAGTCTTGAGCTTCCGTCTTCTTGCTCACGACGAAAGCGACCTCTTGGCGTTCACCTTTCTTCCATAATCTCCCTAACTTTTCTTCATCTTGTTCTAGTCTTGGGAAGCCTCACTTAACCGGGGGTGGTTTGAAAATCCACATGTGGAGTGTTCACGGTGGAGTTGGAACAATTGGGAGGTGCGAGATGTTTCAAAACCACCGGAAAGACATTTTCGGTGGTGTTGAGTAAACTTCAGGTTACAGTAGAGTTGGGCGGTTTCCGCAACTTTTCGGACTTGGGAATTGTTGAGAAAAATCTTTGCGAGGCATTTTTGTGGTAGAGTTGTGTGTGTAACTTGTGTGTGTTGTGTGGTCTAAACAACTCTGTAGAGTTGTATATATAAGCGAGTTGATTTTGAAATTGAATAAATCCCGCTTTTATTTGATTTTAAATTTCAATTTGAATTTGAATTTATCCATAGAATTGATGAAGTATAATTTAAATTTGTATTTGAATAGGTTGAGGGGTGTAAGTGAAAGTTTATTTGAAATGATTTGGGGGTGAAATGATTTTTTTTTTTAAACAATAGCGCGTTAGCACTGTAGCCTGAGGTAGCGTGAATATGGTGCACTTCGAAGGGCATAACGCAATAACGGGCATTGTTTGGGGTTTAACGCCGTTGGGGGTTAACATTGAATATGCTCTTATAGCTTGACATGTATCCTTAAGTATTTTAGCAACAATCTAATTTGTTAATCAGGTTTCTTTTTTCTTTTACTCTTCTTACATAACCTTACTACTTGTAAATCTCTATGCTATCAAAATTACATCTTAAATGACCTTAAAACCTTGATACCTTTTACAACTTGACTTTTAAGTCATTAAAGTCTAGTGATAGGAATTGACAATAGAAAGGTGCATTACCTCAAAAGAACATCTTATGTCATCCTTAGAAGACCATTAACCCGTATTTAAAGGTCAAAAACTCCACTTAGCCATCACATGTATGCATCAAATCATGTCACTTTCCGAATAAGCATCTTTGTTAAGGTCGAGTGGTATTAATTACGAAAAAATCGATTCTAAAACTCGTATATGATTATGAGATGTCGTGATATGAAGATCATTATCTTTTAAGGTCGCCTTTCAGGTTTAATTATTTGATTAGTAAGTGTGGCTGCCGAAATAGGATTCAAAGAATGATATACATTTAGTTCGAATAAAATGTTTCTTTTTGAATAAAACTGACAACAAATACACAAAAGTTTCAAATAATATCTTAACATTATTGAGCTCGAAACCTTTAGCTTTTGGAGATGACATGATGTGGTGCTAATCAATTGTACAAAGTGTGGAGGACAAGGGTAAAGCAATCAATTAAAAGACCTCAGTAAATGCTCATCATGTGGATTCAATATCACTGGACTAAGTGTATATAATGGACCCCTACTCATATATCAAAACAGAAAACTCGTAAAATAATTACAAAGAAAGTTATATTAACTTGTTACTTCTTCTAGCGATTAGGTAGCACCTAGCTTACAATAAGAAATCATCATATATAAGACTAGGGCAAAGTGCGTATTTTGATGATCAATATGGACCACAAGCCGAGAACTCGCATTTTAGGGAGGAGGGAGTGCCGGGTAGAAGATTCGAGATCTTTACCCGAATGCAGAACACCGCCACCACCCAAGGTAGAAAAATCGGGTATGAAAATCGGTATCTGACGGAGCTTGAGAAGTGTTTGCATTTGAAAAAAGTGAACGTTGGGAGGGTAACTGCTAGTTTAGCCACGAATAAAAAAAAAAAAAAAAAAAAAAATTTTAAACCAAACCTTTTCAACTCTTTTTTCAAAATAAAAATACACAAACCACAAATAAAAACACATACTAATCTTTCAAAACTCAAAACATGGATCCAAGAAGAGTAAAAACTTTCACCGCGTCGAGGTCGGTCTCAACCATCCCCGAATCAACCACAACAAACTCCGTTAGGATTTAATAATTTTATTCTCAACCATCCTCGAATCAATTTCGTTCCACAACCCCAATCTCCACAATTTTACCAATATAATATGGGTCCTCCTCAAACGAATCCACAACACTACAACATCACTACTAAGCGAGTTCTCCCTGCTCGAAAACATTGATGAAGGCGTGAGACGCGACCAAACACAACCACTACCAAACGAAGAAGGCGAAGATGAGGAAGTTCAAGCAATCGATCCGAGAGGAAGAAAAAGCATTCGGGAGGAGGCCCGTGAATTTTGGTCACCGACAATAGGAGGCTTTGGCGAAAGCATGGATTCAAATCTCCGAATGTGGTGTTGTCGGTAATGAACAAAAGTCAAGCGGTTTTGGAAACGGATTCTCAAGCATTACGAGGCAACTATGGGTTCGAGTTCAAGAATGCACAACGGAGATGAAGTATTTTTGGGCCGCGTGATCACATTCGCGATCCCGCTATGTTGGAATTGGTTCTAACCAAAACGTGAACTGCATACCAAACACGGATGGTTTCAACTTGTTTAATTTCAACTCATGTAATGTTTTTTTTTTTTTTTTTTTTTTTTTTAAGTTGTAGTTTCAATTTTAAGTTGTAGTTTTTAAGTATTATGTAATGTTTTTTTTTTTTAATGAAATGGTATGTTTTATTTTAAATATTGTATGTGATTTTATGTAAAAAAAAAAAAAAAAAAAAAAAAAAAAATCGGTCTTAGGTGACCACCCTCTCTTAGGGTAGTGTTAGGGTAAAATTGGGTAGTTTTGAGTTGGAAGGTTTTTATTGGATAGAGGTGATGTGACACCTAAGGTATTATTTCATTAAACGGTAAAATAATGTAATCTATCATGCCGTTATAAATCAAAGCAAAGACGATTCATATATCTTCACAATACCCTTGCTATTCGAAAGTTACGTATATATATATCCTACTAGATACACTTGGTTTATGAGCTCGTCAATTTTCTTTTCGAAAATATATTTAGAGAAAACAAACTTCTGATATTCTAACGAAAATTAAACAGTTGGGGAACGAAAGTATTTATTATGTACAACTGATGAGTCAATATGCAGTAATGATAGTACCCTGGCAAAATAAATGAGATGTGGTCTCTTTTTTCTCTGTTTGCGATAAGAATGTCTTTTTCAACATACACAAATGATTCACTTTATGTTATTGCATTCTTATGGAAATAAAATTAAGGGTAAAATGAAAGTATTACACCGAGATGATTTTGTTATAAAAACAATAATGTTTACGTTTTTTAAAGCTTGATTATTGAGAGCATTGTTCATTAATTTTGTTATATTTCTTGTTAAGATCTTGCCACCGAGGATAATATTGTCATTTCATCCTTTTTCATTAATTTCTTTCATTTGTACAGATAGTTTCTAAATTTAGTCATTTAAAGCAATAGTTTATATTTGTGTTTTAGTTTCTTCCATGAACATTAATGTCACAAGTAAAATTAAAAGATCTTGAGAAGGGTTAAGTTTTAACAAAATCGCGTACACAGTACCATGATCCATGATTTAGGAATCATTTATGGTAAGGATACTCTGTTTCATTTGGTTTCTTCCTAGTTTCTACTATTGTTTCATTTGGTTTTCCTAGTTCCTACTATTGTTTTATTTGGTTTCATAAAGTAGAAGACACAACTAGATTGCTTCATATAGTAAAACAAAAGTTTCATTAATAAAATTTTTGGGTTTTGATGTAAACAGAAAATAAAACAAAAGTTTCACTTCTTGATCTTTTGTTTGATTCGACATTGTAAACTCTAAAATCCTGATGTTTGAGTTGTATTTGATAATGTATAATGCAAAAAATTTAGGGGTATTTATTGTGTTCATACACACCTTAGATAACCAAAAAACGATGAAATTGAAGTTATTGATATTTTATGTGTTGCACAGATTTGAATGAAACCATGTTTACTTTGCAAATCCATCACAATGGTGAATTTACCTCACCACCAGGAAGGAGATATATATATTTTGGAGATACAGATTGTTTTGACGGAGTTCACTATGATATTTTCTCAATGAACTTATTGGACGAAATGTTACATGATTTAGGTTACACGGATCGTACCCTTATGTTTACTCATTTCAGGATACCTGGGGAGGTCATTGGATGTAGGTTTTCTATCACTAATGTCTAACAAAGATGCGATTAGACTTGTGGAGTATGTTCCTAGATTTAGAGAATTGAAGTTGTATATTGAAACCAGTGTTTCATTGATAGAGTTTCACATGATGGAGCGAATGATGAGTAATGGCAAGGGCGTGGTGATAGAAGAATTGTGGATCGTCATGTCAATGATGTTGTTGGAAAGGATCGTGATGGTACTGGAAACAGTGGGAAATTACCATTGTTAGAGTGGCACAAGACAAACTAACATGTAAAGGATGGACCTGTTGATGATAATGATTCTGGTGATGAGTTTCCACCAACATGGGGTGTAGAAAAAATGCGTGCAAATCATACAAAAAGGCTGAGTGATGAGTTTCAATTCATAATTTTATTGGTAGAGATTGTGGAAAACTAGAAGGGGGGGTTGAACAGTTTTACCAATTAAAACTTCCTTTAATCTATTTAGATCGACTTATGTCAATCTATTTGGTTGTGTGTGTTGGATGTTGATAAATAAGCATATAAAGATATGTAATGAAAAGATAAGAGTAAGAAGCACAAAACCACAACGCGTTCTTTCACTCCAAGGTGAACCAAACCTACAAAACGTCGCCTACCCTTTATAAGATACTAGGATAAGTACCTAGTTCTTTCACACCAAGGTGAACTACACCTTCACAACGTCGCCTACCCTTTATTAGGTACTAGGCTAAGCACCTAGTTCCATTGCAATGGAGGAACTACTACCACACTACACCAACGACTAATCCCAAAGGAGATCTACTCCTTTACAACATCATCAAGGACATCAATATCCTTGGATCTAATGCTAGTCTATCTAGTACATCGAAACACACCATATCGAATGTACATCTAAGGCACCTTCGTTAATGCCTTTGACTAGATCTACAAGACACCTTCACTAATGTCTTGTGTCTTCACTTCTAAGCACCTTTCACTAATGCTTCAAGTCTTGACTTCCAGCACCTTTCACTAATGCTTCTTGTCTTGACTTCTAAGCACCTACCACAAGTGCTTATGCTATAGACAATAGATACTCTTCACTAATATCTTCGTCTTGACACTCGAGACACCTTTCACTAATGTCTTCAACACTACACTTCTTTGAAGAAATAAAGGAATCATCAACAAGAAGACTTGAAGGCCTTGATGATGAGGAAGCTCGACAACTCATGGAATTGAGCTTGCTCGACTTCAAAGGTGGTGATCTTGCCTTTAAGAGGAACCTAAAAGATCACACAAAACAAAACTACAAACATAGATCTCTTGGATCTAAGGTTAGTGAGATTTAACTTCGGGGAGAAAGTGTGTTAGAGAGGGTGAGGAATAATGAAGAAATGGCTCACTATTTATAGAGGAAAAATCCTCTCGGATCCCACGGATCCCTTCCATGAGGATCCGTCTAGCGTTAAGCTAGGGATCCGTGGGACGCTCCCTTTTACCTATGGGTATTTTGGTTATGGGTCATGGGTTGAACCATGGATCTTTGGCTAGATACAATGTATCTTTGAGTGCAATGCACTTGGTCACTTGGGTATGGGTTGATCCATGGGTTATGGATAACATCCATGTATGATATAAGCATGATGTCATGCAATGGGTTATGGGTCAAGATCCATGGGTTATGGGCTTTGGGTTGTACCCATCTACATTCAATGTATTCGCCCAATGGGTTGTGATACTTAAGTTTCTACCCATTTATATTACCCAATATACTACATACTAGTTATGTGTATATTTTATCCAAATATGTAAACACTAGTTGTTGTACATATGTATTACTTAAATCATAAAATCACTTATACTTGTTTTAGTGTTTTATGTGAAAATGTGAATATGTTAGAAACTATTAGTTCAAACCATTTACGTATTTTATTTGTTTCGTTAATATGATTTTACGTTTGTTATCGACAAAACATTAGAAGATCGTAAAATATAAATAAACGTTTTACGGCTTATTTGTATTAACATAGATTGACCAAGAGTTTGGGTTGGAGAATTCAAGTGAGGATTCCTTCGAGTATACAGATGTGATAGATTTTGATGATGTGAATTATGACACAGATGATGGTGTTACCATTAGTGGAAAGGAAGGGGATCTTGAGACTTGGATTAGTGATGAAGAGGTGGATCAAGGAATAGATGTTGAATGGCAAGGTGATCCATACCATTTAGTTAATGAATCTGAAGAGCATGAAGAGATTAGTGACATGTTTGCTGAAATTGATCAAGCATTGGATGAACTTGATGACGTAGTTGCAACTGAAGAAGTAACAGAGTTGTATGCAATTTTTGCTGAACCAATTAATTGTTTTGTGGTTCCACTTGAGGTCCTTGCTGAAGAAATGTTTGCAAGAGAGGCTGTTGATGGTGATGATGGTGAACAATTAGTTTCAGATAGGGTTGTGATTCTAGATGATTTGTGTGCTGAAGTAGTTGGATAGAAGGGATTTATCTCAGCTATTGATGGAGCTGTGATTCCAGATAGTGGTTGCTAAACAGGGAGATGACCCGAATGACGTGCTTGCAAAAAAAGGAGTTAGGCAAGATGCAGTGGTTGCAGACGAAAAGTTTGAAGACCAACGAAGATCAATCAAGAGGAGAAGACTGATGGCTGACAAGAAAACTAAGGATGATGCTGAATAATGCTTATGCTTTTATGTTTACTTCAATAAATTGTTATACTTCTACTATGGTGTTGTAGTGAAAGTTGAAGACAATATCTAGTTGTTCTAAACTTTATCTACTGTCTGTGTAATAGTTTACTAGGGTAAATGCTTGCATAACCTTATTCTCTAATCTAATGAAAGCCAGCAAATTAGGCAATTTTAGGTAATTTTGTGCATTTACATTCATTTGCAAAAGTCAAACATGATAGTCGTAATACTGCCACAAGATAACAAGTAACCAAAAGATCAGTTAAATTTGCATCCATAGAGTTAACCACTAATCAAAAAATAACATTAACCACTACAATCAAAAGATATACATTAAGCTAACCACTACAATTCAGTTAAACTTGACATTACATTAACTGTCACAAAAAGGCCAAACACCATCCTCAAACCCACCAAGCCCCAAAAGTGACATAAACTCATTTCCTTCAAATGGAACCATCACATTTCCGGCAGCATCCACCGGTGGAGGCGGCACCAAACTCCGGTACTCCACCGGAGAATAAGTGGTAACATAACTCGAAGTAGGGTTGATGAGTTTTTTCCGTTTAGCTTTTTTACGAGTACCACCACCAACATGGATGTCATGGAGAACGCCACCATGATCCAGTGTCTTCGACAACTTTTGCAAAAGTGACGAGGCTGTGAAGTGTTGTAGTTGTTGTAGTAACAGAATTTTGTGTTGGATGATTGACAAAGCGGACATGGACGTTGTTGTGGGAATTGTCTTTTTGTGGTGGTGGTGAAAGTTGATGTTTGTTGGTGGTTATTGGTGGTGGTGGTTGTGGTTATGGTGGTTGTGATTATAGTGGTGTTGGGAGAATGTGGTGGTGATTGCATTTTGAAATACCTGTCTTTTTTTTGTTGTCGAGCTGTGGTTTCAGAAGGTCGTTTGTATGGGGTTTATGGGTACAAAGTTTAACACTTACTTTGCAAATTATGTCATTGAAGTCATGTCGCATTGATATCGCAAGTTTGGTGACAGTTTAATATGTATGAACAGTGAAATGACAATACTAATTTCAGTGACGAGGCAACTTAATGAGAAAAATAAGGAAGGTTAGTGAACAGTGCCTTTCGGTGGTTATTTTGCAAAAAACGTAAAATTAGTTCTTTTTTTTCGCAACAAAAATCGTCTCGATATAATCCTTGCGTTTTCGTGAAACTTTATAGAACAAATTTGCAAATTGCAATTTACCTTAAAATTAAATTGCATACCCAAAAAATGAACTTTCTTCCATCTACTATCAATGTACTCGTATTTGTTAAGGTGTACTTGGAGATATGCCAATCTCTAAACTTTAGATTCATAAATTCTTAGATATATCTATTCATATGGAACACGTACTTTAAACAAAGTGACAAACCCTCTATTACCTATACTTGTACCACGATGCTACAATTTACAACTACATCGACATAACATTATGTTTTGCGTCGACTGTATTGTCGATTGTATTTATAGATCACGTTCTACAGTAGTACTTAATGTCTTATAATTGATGGTACACGGGACCAGAAGAGTTTGATTCAGTTTCACGCTCAACTACGTTGCAAGATTACGCTACGATGTGTTATGATTCATATAGTACTCGTCGTTTAATCTATTTCACGAAAAAATGCTACATCCGAATGATGATTGAGGGTCTTAAGTTTGTTAGGGCAAATGACGTAACGTATAAGGAACGCGGCTATTAATTCATATGCTTTTAAGAATGGCAACTAATTATCAAATGTCAAAAAGTTTACATGCATATTTACCTCATTCTTTTAACCTTAAATCATCATAACATATCAATCGCACATTACAGTTGATATTCTTTATACATAGTTAAAAGTTTTCACTATACGTATGCTAACACCATCTAATAACGTATGAATAACTAGAAAAGAAATATATTCTCCTCTGTAGATATGGTTTTAAGGAACAAGGATCTTGTTTTCTAGCGTTATTCGTGTGGTGTGAGATGTTTTTTAATCAAGCAGCTAACTATATATGGATTCAGATTTTGTCTGAAACAAAATTTTGATATATTGATCGCTATATAATGAGGGTAATGAATTATGTTTGAAAAAAATGTTACGAATTGATAAAAAGACAGTGACTAATGATGACATAGCGTTAGCAACTCGCCAACTCATAGAAAGATTGTATCATCCTCACCGCTGTAATAAATTCGTAACAACCCAAGTAGGCCCTCATCAAATAATAGGCTAAATATTGGACTTTCAAAAGCCCATTTATGCTTTCTTTTACTACATCAATAATGCACGACATAATCTAAAAAGTGGTAAGTTCGATTCTAAGTCAAATATTGTGTATCATTTTCTAATGTAGACATCTAGGAATGGAGCTGAGATTGATGTGATATTATTCAGCCTACGAGTAACCTAGTTTAGTTTCTAAGATTTTGAGTTTGAGGACGTTATACGTAATAATACTCGTTTATCTAGACATGCATTGTTCAAATGAATATCTAGACATGGATGATGAAGGACATGCTTAGATGCAGAATTGATGAAAAAGTGACTAACTGACAATAAAAGCATAAGAACAGGATCCGACCCTAACAAGTTTAGAGGGTAAACAGTTAAAAACTATAGTGATGTGACATTTGTGATACAAATTAGAGGTTTTTGAATAAATCAGTAGTAGGTTGGTTAGTAACTACTCACCATTATCATAATATTGGGTGCAGGTCTATAGATACCCAACTCGTTACAGGAGCATGACACATTGGATATAACTTATATATCTGTTACGGGGAGTCTTGATCGAGTATTTGCAAATGAGGAACGAAAAGCATTAGTAAAGAAGTTTGGGAATGACAGGATTAGAATGATAGAAACCAAGCACTACCCAAATGTCAATTATTCATGCGAACTATATTTACCGAGTAATTAAGCCTTTAAGCCATTCATGTTGATAACAGGTAGTTGAACCAAAGTAAGCCCATTAAAGCGATTTAGTTAAACCCAATAAAGGCTTGAAACAGCCCATTACGATCATTCTTAAAAACTGCATAGCTATTTTAACAAAGTTTTAAAAAGAGTTCGGGTATGTTTGGCAAGGAGCGGTGTTGAGCTTTTTTAAGCAGTGAGCAACGAGTATTTTGATTTTTAGTAGTCGTTTGACAAAGGAGCGGTGAAACTTTATTTTTAAGAATCTTTCATTTTTTCAACGCTTTAAAAAAAGTGAAGCGATGAGTGATGAACAGAATTCATCGCTTAAAATTTCATTCTACTTTTACCAAACACACTCTTCATTTGTATGACATATGCAACAAATGTTTGTCTAAATAACAAAAAGTATATGTTCTATTTTATTTTATTTTCTGACTTTTTTTTTGTACCGTGGTTTCTGACTTTTTGGCCGACTAATCCACATGGTTTGAACTCATCGCTACACAGATTCAAACAAGGTAAAGCCCTCCTTTTTCAGGTGGTTGGTGTTACCACTTCAGGATTGTTTGCATCTAGCGAAAATTGAACTTGAAACCTCACATATATTTGAGTGACATTTGACATACTAATTTAAGAGTTTGAGTCCACCACCACATAAAAAGTGGCCGTTAGACTGATGTTAATAGGAGTCGCCCCTCAAACAAAACCCCCCAAAAAGCAACGCTTCCCCTACCCTAGCCACATGCGACGCGACGCTTGGCAATTTTCAAAGTTTTGGTTGCTTGGCCGACCGAAACAATTGAAACATATCACTCCATTTTTTGACCGTTTGTAATTTACTTTTTGAACTTTGGAGGCATTTTTGCCTATTTCAAACAAAAAAAATCTTTTTACTCAAGCACATTTTATTGAACATACACATTTGATTGAAGATACGAATATGAACTAAAATACAATACGATTAATCTGAATGCTCCCCGATGCAGAATCATAATCAGGAGACTCCCTGCGTAGAAGAAAATCATATTCAGGCGACAAAGCATATGTAGGATAATCCACATACAACTCTTGTTGACGCCTTGCGTTTTTTGCATCAACCCTTGCTTGCTCTTTCTCCACTTCTCTTAATTAGTATTCATCTCGCATAAGATTATATAGTTGTGTCTCAGTTAATTCGTGCGCATCAATCGATTCCTCTTCAGTGGAAATGAAGAAATGGGAGACATGGGTTCGTGCGTTGCTTGTTGTGATGACGAACCACCCATAGTGTTTTCCTTATGCATCCAACGGATTTTGTCACTTATGTTATCGCCTATTTGTGACACACATTTCCCCAACGTTTTCTTGATGTCGGAATCTTTCCAACCTTCCTCGCAAAATTCTTGAATGACAGCACGTCTTTAAGGCGAAATGTCAATGCAATTCGCATACTGTTTCCTCAGATCAGCTTTCAAGCTACTTGCATCGCTAAACATCTCGGATACCTCGTAAACTTTTTCCCTGCGAAATTATCGCTGTCAATAAGTTTTTGAACGTCATCCTTAACTTCTTCGATGGTGTGTGGGAGATTACAAGCCATGGTTTGAAAAAAGAAAGTGTATTGAAATTGTGAATTGGGTTAAATGTATGGAAAGTATGTAAAAGTAATATGTGAAAGTGAGTATTTATAGGGTAGTTTGAAAAACTAGCCATTTTGCGGGAAGAAAAAAAAGAAAAAAAGTGTGTGTTTTGATTTTATTTATTTATTTTAATTTGAAAAACTAGCCTTTGGAGTCGCTTTTTGATCACCACTAGCTAGTTATGGTTATGATAGAGTTGTGGAGAGAGAAAACTGAGATGAAGCTAAAATTACAAGATTGCTTGAATGAAAAAATAGTCACCACTAACATTAGTCTTAATACATCACTAAAATATCATTTCTCAAACAGAGATACATTAAATATTTTGTCCGACCATAACCATTCTATTTTGTTTTTATATGTACAAGACTGAAACCTTCTTAGGGCATCTCTATCATATCATCGCCAAATCAACATCTTATTATTTTATACAAGACTCTACAATACATTGAACTTTACACACTTTAATACATTTCCACATCATCATATTTAATATTTTTTAAGATTTATAAAATATCTAGATGAGCATCCAATGCACTAGTCCACTTTAAAATTAAAATAAATAACAGGACACATGCTTTTGAAGGTGGCCCTACATCCGTACGTATCACAAGGGTGTGTTGAGAGAGAGATGATCTTTCAATACACGAGCACATGAAATTTTATAACGCATTAGATGATGAGTAAGCACTCAATGATCGATTAAATCGTATCCATTGTGGATGACCTTACAAGTTGTTTGCAGTTTTCGCCATAATGTCCTAAAATAGTTTTCGCCATGATATAATATTGATCAAATGGGCATTGGAGTTCTCTTCGACCATGATATTAACTGGACAAGTAGTAGATGATGTTGACTGTTAGTTACATTGTCAGAAATATACACAAGTTGCATCAAGCCATCAAAACATTCGAGTGACAAAAAGATCATAAATAGATTATATGTGTATACACTTAAATTATCTAGGGAAAATTGCATTAAAAGTCATCATACTTGACACTTTTTGTCATTGTATGTAGCGAACTATTTTTTTTATCATTGCGACACTAACTTTTTGGGAGCGTGCTATTGTATGTACTGTTTTACCGGTTGTGTCATTAGCCGGTTATATCTTCATTTTTTTTACCTTTTATTCACCTTTTCATATTCCACCTCTGAAAAATCATTGACACGTCGAAAATCATTGTACCGTTTGATATCCACTATTAACCTAGCTTATCCCCAAAAAACACACACTCCCCATATCTCTTTTTCTTAAAGCGGTCCCAAACCCAATTATTAAAATCCAAATTGACCATCATTCTCTAGTGTTTTTATGTAATTGATTTGTGCGAAAGGTATATTTTACTTTATTATGTTTGTATTATACTTCAATTTAAATTTTTATTTATCTCTCCCATAATATGCATGCTGATTTAGGGTTTATATTGAGTACTAATACTATATATATATATTCTTTTTCTATACAGTATGGCGCCATCTGGTTCAGATTTTCTGTTCTTTGATTTACATTATGACGGGGTCTTCTATTTCGTACCACTAAGGTATGAAAACGGTGTAGTTCACGAGTTTAGGGTTAATAAGGAGAGGAAGTTTGATTATGATAGTCTTTATGAGTATTTGACTGATAGGTATGAGTTAAGTTTTTATGCCTTGTTTTTAGATTACGAAATGTGAGTTAGATGTTGGGTTAAAAATAGTTGAGAATAATACAGATTTGGAGACAATGTATGCGTTTGCTGAATCTTATGGAAAAATAGATATGTATTTAGCCCACATTCCCCAAAATTTGTATGACTATTATTATAAAAATTTGGTCTTTGATGATTCTGTTAGTGATGCAACTTCTAAACTTAGATTACAAGGGGTTCGGGTGAAGGATGCTGGGAACATGTCTTATGATGAATTAGTTTCATGGGCTGAGGAAGAAGCGCAAAAGTTAAAAACACCACCTAAGCCTAGAACTGTAAGTAGAAAACATTGGGATAGTGTATCAATTGAGGTTGATGTGGATCAAACTGAAGCACCACCTATTAATCTAGAGAATGAGGCTGGTGCACCATCTGATGATGAGAATGGTCCATCTGAACCTGTTGATGTTGACACTGGTCCATCTGAAAAGGTTGCTGATGTGAATTCTCCTTCAGAACATTTTCATGATGACATTTGGTCCATCGAGCAGTTCTTGATGACATTTCTCCATCGGGATATGTTCATGACAATGATATCCTTGGGAAGGTGGTGGATAAGGGTAAGGGTCCATTGATTGAAGAAGATAGGCCAATTCATGCTAAAGGCAAAGTGTTAGGAACAAGGGTATTGTTATTGAAGATAATGTTAATCCAAGGGTTATGGATGATTCTTCTCTTGAAAGTGATCTTGAAATTCGACTACTCAATGTTATCTGATGATAGTGATAGTGAAGTGTCCGATAGATCTATAGACTACTTATCGGAGGGTGAGGATGAGTTGATAGAACTTAGGAAAAGAATTTATGAGTCAAAAGGGCACTAAGGTTAGAAACCAATGTACTCGGTGACCAGTGGGAGGCAAGTTCATCAAAAAGAAAGGTAATGGTCTATGTGAAAAAGCGTCCAAGAACATGAGGAATTCCTTGATGACTTCTTGAGGAAGCTCGAAGGTTGTGATGATGATGTACAACTTACGGATCCTTTCAAAATGGTGGAGACTAATGTGGAGGGTATCACATACATGATCGAATACTGTTGGAAGATCAGAAACCAAAGGTATGACACATTCCATCCCAAATATTGTGCATACTAATCAAGTTACATCAATTATTTTCAGTAATACGTTTATGTTTTCTTTTCAGGTTGGTGAAAAGTTTGTAGATGCTGCTCAGGTGAGACAATGTGTGACATACTATGATCTAGCAAATGGATTCAACATGTGGTTTGAGAGAAGCTCAAAAACCAAAGTAATTGCTCGTTGTGGTTTACGTCTTGAGAGGATCAAGGATGAAAAGAAGGGGAAACTAAGTAAGTTCAAAAGGTACCCAACAGAAAGGGATGAAGGCTCTACATGCCCATGGAGGTGTTATGCAAGGCAGTTGTTTAAGGAAAGGTCTTTTCAGGTGATATCAATTACTGATGAACATAAATGTGTTAGAGATTTTAAGTATGGATCATTAGTTAATTACAAGTGGATTGCTAGTCACTTTGGTCATAAGATTAGAATGAATCCGAAATTAAGTTGCATCAAATTCTTGAATTAGTCATGAAAAATACAAGTGCATAGTTAGTCATAGTGTATGTAGAAGGGCTAAAAGTTTGGCAATAAATGATGGGGAAAACACATTGGCGAGATCATTATGGTTACATTAGGTCATATGCAAGAGCCATATTGGATTCAAATTATGGTTCCTTTGTAAAAGTTGGGGTTCTGATCAATCCGGTGATGAAACTTTTTCGATAGGTTTTATGTTTGCTTTAATGGATTGAAAGAGGTTGGAAGAAAGGGTGTAGAAGGGTTATAGCTTTGGATGGATGTTTCCTCAAAAACCAAATGTGGGTGAAATACTTACAGCTATTGGGAGGGATGCTAACAACCAGATCTTTCCTGTAGCATGGGCTGTAGTCAATGTGGAGAACAAAGATAACTGGTCATGGTTTTTGGAATTGCTTGGACACGATCTTGATTTGCCAACTGGAAATGGTCTAACACTTATGTCAGACCAACACAAGGTATGATTAACTTTCAATGCCTTATTTTTTTAAGTGTCTTTCATATTCTAATTGTTATAATGAACATGTTGTAGGGATTGATAGAAGTTGTCAAGGATGTAATGCCCAATGCAGAACATAGACAGTGTGCAAGGCACATCTATGAGGGTTTTAGAAAATCATATAGTGGTGTGGAATTTATGAATCTTTTTGGGGTGCTTCAAGGCTAGTTACCAGTGCATTCAACAAGATTATGGAGAAGATCAAAATAGGTAACGAATGCATATCAATATTTGCTTAATAAAGATCCTAAGACACGGTCGAGCATACTTTCAAATTGGTAACAAGCTGTGAAGCTGTTGAGAATGGATTCAATGAATGTTTCAATGCTGTGTTGTTAAGTGTTACAGATAAGCCATTGATTACAATGCTTGAGGCAATGAGGGTGATTGTTATGGAAAGAATGAACATTATGAGAAAAATGATGGATAAATGGAAATACGACATTTGTCCTAACATTCAGAAAAGGTTGGAAATCTTGAAAGATCAGCAAAGGTATGAATTACACTACTTATATCATGATTATAATGCTAGATATCCATTAGCGTAAACTAATTATAGCTTATTTCTTTGTAAGGTTACGGCATGTGATACCAGCTGGAGGAAATGTATTTGAAGTGAGAAATGGTTCTGAGGCTTTAGCATTGATGAACACCACAGGACTTGCAGCTGCAGGATGTGGCAACTCTCAGGTTTGCCATGTAGTCATGCCATAGCTGTTATTTTTAAGTTAGGAAAAAGGGCAGAAGAGTACGTGCCAGATTGCTTTAGAAAACAAATGTTTCATGATGCCTATCATCAATACTTAACCCCTGTTGGTGGAATGACCTTCTGGCCTGATTGTAGTGACTTGTCTAAGGTCTTGCCTCCTAAACCAAAAAAAATGCACAGTAGGCCAAAGAAAAAAAGGAATAGAGTGCTCATGAAAATAAGAACCCCATAAGATACCTAGGATTGGTATTGAGATGACTTGTTCAAATTATTTTCAAAAGGTCACAATAAGAAGGTTGTAAGAACCAAACAGTTATGAAACCACCTAAAGCACCAGTTAAAATGGGTAGACCTAGGAAAACCACAACCACAGGTTTGGTTGATGAAGGTGAACCCTTAGTTGAACCATTCAGAGTAACACCTGAATCTATCCCTATGTCTAGTGAATATGATGTGGGCGGTTCTAGTGCAAGTGTCAATGCAAAAAAAGGTAGGCCGAGGAAAACAAAAAAAAACACAACCACACCCACAGGTTTGGTTGATGAAAATGTGACCATGGATACACCAGAAGCACCAGTTAACACAGTTGAAGAAAATGAGACCTTAGGTTCTAGTGTATGTGAGTTGGGTGGTTCTAGTGAAGCTGCACCTAATCACAGACAAAAAAGGGTAACATTTGCTGATGTGGGTCGGTCTAGGGCATTCAATGTCAGGGGAAGAGGTAGAGGTAGAGGTAGAGGGCTTAATAGTCTTGGAAGATTTGGAAGGTTAGGGAGATGGTTTGGCATTGATGAAAATGAAAATGTGTCTGATCCAATTGAAAGTCTTGAAGATTACAATCTTGAAGAAAATCCTATTCACAACCATAACTCATGATCGCAACAACTCATACCTCAAGGATGCGCACCTACCAAAGACTCCTCATGTTGCACCGATAAATGAAGTTCAACCAAGACCAAGAGGAAATTTGTCATGCCAAAGCAAAGAGGAAAGAGTGAAAGAATCACGAAGATCAAGCGGCTAAGCAACACCAAGGCATTGGAAGCTCGAGCTCAATGCTCTCAATTGGAGTGAAAACAAATTAGTATAACTAAACTTCTTTAATGTAGTATAACTTTAATGTTGTGTAACTTAACCCATGCACTTCTTTGTTCATATATGTGGTGCACTTAGAAACATATGGTATTTGGTTATCATGTCATGTAACTTTAAACCTTCATGGAATGCCCGCTTTTATGGCGAATGGGCATGAACTTGTGAAAAGTAATGACATTTACCATTTGTATTATGAGCTGTGTTGAATAACTATTGTGAACCAAAACAAACCATTCCATTAAACATAAACCAAGACAAAACATTGTCATATTACATAACTCTAACGGTTCTATTGATGGATACAAACACATTACTTGCACAAAACAAAAGCTACAAACACAACCAACAAAGCAAACAAAACAACAAGTTTGTCATGAAATTGGACTTTTGACTTTAGCAAAGTCATATCTGCCTTCAATTCAACCATTTGCAAATATGTGCCTTCATCTGATGTGAAGCTTTTGACTTCAACGGATTTTGAGCAAATCTTATCGATGTCCTTATTCTTTTGCTTCTTCAACAATTTCAGTTCCTCATGTTGTTTAAAGAACAACTCTTTGTAGTAGTCACTAGGTAGCTCATCATCAATAAAGCCATAAAACTTACACTGCTCTTCCCTATCCTGTCAATTAACAAAAGTAATATAAGGCATTACATAACGAGGTTCATTAACAAACGAAATATTATCTTACATATTTTGGACAACCCTTGAATCTTCTCTGGGGTTGTAAATGGTCCATGAGACTTGCTCTTCCATGAGAAATGACAATCGCATTCGATCTGACAATAACTTCTTCCTTGGTATCTGGTTTGAATGTGGTCCTCTAGATCGAGAGATTGAAGAAGAAGATCTCATTGGTTTGTGGTAGGGATAAAGGTTAGTTTGGTGGGGATAAAATGATTGGGTGGTGGGGAGGTGAGAATATATATGTGGATACAAAAATTGATTAAAAGAAAGAAAAAAAATAGGATATATTGCTTGGTCGAGATAAAACCGGCGCCACGTGGGATCAAAAACACAACCGGGTAAAGCGATACATCTGATAGCGCTCAAAAAAGTTAGTGTTCTGATGATAAAAAAATAGTTATTACATCTGATGACAAAAAGTGTCAGTATGATGACTTTTCATGCAATTTTCCCAACTATCTACTCATAATAATTTTTCAAGGCAATCAAGTTAGAGAATACATAACTCCAAAAACTGGATATACGTCCATGAAAATTCGAAACTATATAGTGAATCATTTGATTTTTTGCATGAACTAATGGTTATTGTCACAATAATTGGTTAATAGACAGGACCTCAAGGATATATAAAACATCTGGGTCCATCAGCTTTGTGGAGACAATCATCTAATTTATAGTTACGATCAATGGCTGCTATATATTTTGAAGTTAGGTTAGGATGGAGATTGAACCCAAATGAGTTTAAAACAAAAACCGATGTTTGCCATATATGTCACGATATGTACTTGTCGAGGGCTGTTTATGCAGGAAGTGCAACTGATGCCATTGCATAAGGTCGATCATTGTTTGATGATGATCATAAAATTTCACGCATTTAGTTATACAAATACAATACGAGGTTCCTATCTAATTACTTTTTGTGTATCTAGGGCTAAGCAATCCCGACTGATGACCGATCAACGCCTGACTTCCACCGACACCGACCGACACAAACCGACCTTAACTCGGGTTGGGTTTTCAGCCTTGTCGGAACTCGAGTTGGGTCGGGATAACCTAAAGAAAACCATATAAACCGGTTTTCTTTCGGGACTCGGGTCGGGATTTAGGATTACCCAAAGTAAAATCGGATCAGGATTGATAAGGATTTTCAGCATTGTCGAGTTGAGATGGGTCGAGATCGGATCGTATGGGTCGATTTCGCCCAATGCTCAGCCGTTTGTGTATCATATAAAATATTTCTTTTGTATCGCAAAATTAGTTAAAAGTTTTCTTTTGGGACTCGAATTTGGGATTATTAATGAAATCGGATCGTGTTTATAAGGATTTGTGTCGAGTTGAGATGGGTCGAGATCGGATCATGGGTCGATTTCCTAATGCTCAGCCGTTTGTGTATCAATGTAATATTGTAATGTATCGCAAAATTAGTTAAAGAAAATCGTTTGGTATTAATGAATACACGTGTTTAAATTTGTGTCTAAGAGGGCTATTTATGGTTATGGCCTAGGGCCATGTAATACACAGGCAGCCTATGCATGCAAGTGTAAATTTTTAAATTTTTTAGAAAATAACGTTTTGTAACACTAATATATTTTATTATTTATAACCTATGTTTTAGTGGAAAAGTTAGCTATTAATAAAACTACTGACATAGGTTGAATCATCTAAACGACTGGAAGTTGTCTAGAGCATATTTAAATGCTCACATGTCACAAGCTTGTGTATCGCTTTATAGTGAAAGTACAAATCGATAATCTCATGGAGATGGCATATATTGATTTTGTTCATGGTCGTTCGTTTATATATCGAACAAATATTTTAAATTTCTCTATGGTTACTAAGGCTTTTGATTCGTTTAGTGCATCTAATATGAGCCAATTAATGTCCAAGGTTTTGGGTTAGATGACTTAGATCCATACTAGGTGACGTACGTAATAAACCTAATTCAAAAACCTGTCGGGGACGTTGCAATCACTTAGATAGTTAGACACCGTTAGAACCCACTTGATTTATCTTTTAATGTTTGTCAGTTAACAAATGTGAAATTGTGTTTAAATCACATGGACAACATTTGTAACTAAGGTGGTGTTTGTTTGTGATTTAATATTAAAAAATTTAATTAATTAAGTCATATTAAAACTGTTTGTTTGTAACATAATAGAGAAAAATGACTAAAAATATTAAGTAATAAAACTGATGGTGTCTGCATTAAGTTCTCTTAATTATAAATGACTTAATAGAAAATTTTAACAAACAAGCCCTAACTCTATTTATATTAAACAAGTTGATTTGCTACGATTATTTCATCAGAGTTTATATATCATAATTTCACAATAAAAATCATATATTTTGGGACGTTTAAACTATATGATATTATATTATGTTGTTTTTGTTTTGGACTTTTCATCGATCATTACTAGATATTGATTGAATGCCTTACCTTTATTTTCAAACACTTCTAATTAACTGATTAATAGTGAGGTGATAGATTCGTGTAATCAGAAAAAGAGTAAGGCCATGATTTTTAAAGTCAATTTTGAAAAAGCTTATGACTCGGTGCGATGAGAATTTCTTGACATGATCTTAAACCACTTTGGATTTGGAGATATGTGGTTGTGGAGGATAAAAGGGTGTCTTGAGTCCTCAAGTGCTTCGAATCTTGTGAATGGGAGCCCTACTCAGGAATTCTATTTCGAGAAAGGTTTACGTCAAGGAGATCCGCCCTCCCCATTTTTATTTCTTTTGGTTATGGAAGCCTTGCATATATCTTTTGTTTGTGCTATGGATGGAGTTTTTTTTTTTTTTTTTTTTTTTTTTTTTTTTTAAGGAATCTTTGTAGGCTCTAGTGAGCGGTTCATATATCTCATCTTTTTTATGCAGATGACGCGGTGTTTATTGGGAATTGGAGGGAAGAGAATTTACGCCACTTAGTAAGTATTTTACAATGTTTTTATCTTGCTTCGGGTCTTAGGATTAATATTCATAAGTGTTGTATTATGGGTGTTGAAGGTGTGACGAACGTTGAGGTAAATAGAGGCGCTCAAATGATTGGATGTGAAGCTTCTGAAACTCCTTTCAAGTATCTTGAGATTATGGTGGGTGGTAAAATGAACCGTCTTCATTCATGGGACGTGGTTATCGATAAAGTAATGGCTAGATTATCTAAATGGAAGGCGGAGACTCTCTCTATTGGGGGTAGATTTACTCTTACAAAATCTGTTTTAAGTACAATTCCGCTATACCATTTTAGTATTTTTCGATGTTCAAAGTTCCGATAGGAGTTTTTAAACGTCTTGAATCGTGTAGAAGAAATTTTTTTCGAGGTGTGGAGCCTGGCACGAGGAAGGTGTCGTGGTTCAGTTGGGATAGCGTTGTTGCTAGTAAAGAAGTTGGAGGTTTAGGTATGTCCAGTTTCTTTGCTATGAATTGTGCTTTACTTTTTAAATGGATTTGGAGGTTCAAGGTGCAGCATGAAGCAATGTGGGTTTTGGTCATCAAGGCTATTCATGGGCGTGTGGGTAATTTGGATCGTGACGTTAAGGTGGGTAAGTCTTCAATCTGGCTCAATTGTATTCGATGTTTTTCTAATCTTAAAGAAAGATGTGTCGATTTATACATGTGTATGAAAAAGAAGGTGAGAAATGGTAATGACTCTTTATTTTGGCTAGAAAACTAGTTTGGGAAGTTTCTTTGGATGTGAAATATCCGCTTTATTTGCTCTAGAGGAAAACAAATAGGTGTCTATCCGTGATAAAGTTCACAATGGTCTCCTTCATGGGTTTAGAAGATTGCCAAGAGGGGGGGCGTAAGGTGTACAAATGGAAGATGTGTCTAACTTAATTGATTCGCTTGAGTTTATTGAAGATCAATAAGTGGGTTTGGAATCTCGAGAGAGACGGAGAGTTCAAGGTGTGTTCGGCTAGGCGCTTCATCGATGAGGGGCTATTTGATATGGAAGGGATGCATACGAGATGGATAAAATTAATCCCTATTAAAGCAAATATTTTTGCTTGGTGTTTAGCTTCAAATAAGCTTCCAACGAGATTCAATATGTCAACTAGAGGTTTGAAAATTCCGTCTATGGTTTGCCCGGTATGTAACGAAGGGGTTGAATCTTCTGACCACTTGTTCTTTTCATGTTCGGTTGCTGCTTCTATCATGGCTAAGGTTGTAAGGTGGTGGGGGATTTTGGATAGTGGTATAGGTTGGGTTATTTGGCTCAAAGGGTTGAGATTAAGGAAGGAGGTGAAAGATTACTTGGAAGCCACGTTTTGTGTTTCTTGGTGGTTCATTTGGAGTTATCATAATAAGATGATTTTCTCTTCAGAGCATAAATCTAATGCGTCGTTATTTGATCTTATTGTGTCACAGTCTTTTATTTGGTGTAATGCTAGAGCTAGAAGAAAACTAGATTGGTTAGGTGGGCTTAAAAGCCCAATAACTACTCTCTTGTAATTGTTGCTTTATAAGCTTTAGCGTCTTGCTAAACTCGTTAATAAATCCGCCGTTAAAAAAAAGAACTTAACTGATTAATAGTAAACACACTCTATTGATCGGTATATATCGTCCTAAGTGTGTTATATTTTTTGGGAAATTTTTTTTTTATGTTACTAAACGTTTGTTTAAAACGAATGCTGTAAATTAAAAAGTTTGAGCGGTAAAGACAAATAGTTGCCGTCAATCAAAAGGGCTGATTTGAATGTTATAATTTATTGTTAATGTTTAAAGTATTTTTAATAATTGCTCAATAACAAAAAAAACATATTATAAAACAACAAAACGTGTGCATTATTATATAATAGCCTATGAAAATTAGACAACTCTTTTTAGTTATATAGTCACTAACAAATGACTGTCGAGCTTTTTACTGTTTATGAATGCATGTATGCATCTATGACTAAATGGCTTTCAAAAGATAAAAGCTAGAACGAAATGAAACTATGAAACTAGCTTTGTTTCTACATGATGTCATTTATGTTAGGGGATAGATATGACCCGAGCCTGGTTGTGAGTTTGGCCACGCTCATCTTCTATTATATAAAATCTTATTTTTATTAGAGTAAATTACAACGTTCGTCCTTGTGGTTTGCGTTTACTGCAGGAGTTCGTCCTTTTATCAAAAAAGTTGCACCGTCCATCCTTAAGTGGCAAACGTTATGCATCGTTCGTCCCTCCATCCAACTGGCCCATCAATTTCCACTAACGTCAGTTAACTAAGGTTTTTAAAGGGGTATTTCCATCATTTCCCATTTGTGTATCAACTTCATCTTTCTCATCTATCCTCACCACCACTTTATTTTAACTTTATCTTTTTCTTTAATTAGCTTCACTTCTAACCACCAACATTTCCAACAATCTTCGTCTTCTTCACAAATCCCCAAATTCAACACCCAAAAACAGTGTACAAAAACTCTATTTTTATAAAATCAAACACAAAATCAAAACCAGTAAAACACTAACCATTTATTTATCACCATGTATCAAAACCCACATCAACTAACTCTTAAAAAGCTGTAACTAACTTTATAAATATTAAGATACTGCAAATAATCATCAAAAACTACAACCCACAAATCCCCCACACCTCCCGGATCCGCTGCCATCCAGATCCACCTCCAGAACCACCATCCAGATCCGCCGCCACTCAAATCAACATAACTAGAACATTTAAACAAAATAGACCTGAAGTCAGCTTGGTATGACACGACTCATAATCAACCCGGTATCAAACAAACACTCTTAAATCCTTTTTTTTTACCACATGAAATCTTTTAAAATGTTTTAATCCAATTTGTCCCACGAAAACTTTAACACATACATAATAATCGGTTTTAACAAGAAAAGAAAAGAAAATAACAATATGGCTAAAGGTGTCGACATACCCAAGAATGGGAATGAGCAAGAAGATAGGGAGATGATGAAGGTGTGGTCGCGATGGCTCTCATCTGAAAACAACCGAAGCAAAACCCTAGACCAACCCTACTCGCGACCTAGATTTAACCCTAAACCTGATCTAATAATCCCGATCTTCAGACCTTGCGTTGAAATGATGGTGGCAGCGTATGGTGGCTACTGAGGCGATGTGAGGTGATGGTGGTAATGGTTGTTTTGTGGCAGGTGGTGGTCGAGAGATGGAGGTGGGAGTCGGTTATCATCAAGAGAGAGGTGAGTGATAGGTGTGGATGGCTGTGTTGGTTGGTCGGAGGTGATGGTGAACAGACGGCGGAGGAGAGAGCAGGAGAGTGGTGGGTGGCGGTTGAGATGTGGAGAGGAGGAGGGAGGCTGAATTGTGAGTGTTAGGGTTTGTAGCAAATGGGTATATTTACCTTAGTTGTAAAAAATCACAGGTGACAGATTAGATATGGGCTTAGGATGTTTTGAAGTACTATAATAGTAGTTTAGGATTTAATAATAGTTCGTAGGTATGTATGGATTAATTAGTGTTTGTGGTTTTTGGTTTTGTCTTTGTGACAATGACGTGTGGGTGTTTATGAAAATAAGAACGTGATGGTGATGGTGATGGTGAAGAAGAAGATGAAGCACATAGTTTGAATCGTGGTTATGGTTTTAGATTCGAGATTGGTTTTCAGATTCGGGTATGAATTCAGATTTAGGACTGATTATGGTGGTGACTGGTTCGGATTTGGGATTGGTTGTTGTCGTGAAGATGGAGAGGATGGTGGTGGATGTAAAGGTGTTGTTGAATTTGGGGATTTGTGAAGAAGATGAAGATTGTTGGAAATGTTGGTGGTTAGAAGTGAAGCTAATTAAAGAAAAAGATAAAGTTAAAATAAAGTGGTGGTGAGGATAGATGATAAAGATGAAGTTGATACACAAATGGGAAATGACGGAAATACCCTTTTAAAAACCTTAGTTAACTGACGTTAGTGGGAATTGGTGGGGCCAGTTGGATGGAGGGAAGAATGATGCATAACGTTTGCCACTTAAGGATGGACGGTGCAACTTTTTTTGGTCAAAACGAACTCCTGCGGTCAACGCAAACCACAAGGACGAACGGTGTAATTTACTCTTTTTATTATAGTCAATTGTGGATTGCATTTTTGCTTGTAAACATGAAAAGTGAATAATTTTAACACTAATATCATACTAATATGTTAGGCGTGTTAAACATACTAACTTTTTACAACTTAGGTGCAGTTTGGATTGGGGTTATGAAATGAACACAAGATGAACACGTTAAACCAAACACACGTTATGCGTAAAGATGAAAAAATTAAGATGAGAAAGATGGTGACTTGATGTTATAAAACCGTGTATGTATGTAGAGAAGAAAGATGAAAACACAATATGTTGTATTTCCAAAGAAAACACACACACACACTCAAGCACACCTCAAATGAGACTTTGAGGGGTATTTATAGTCTAAATACAAGATGCCCTAAAGGGCTTTCTATGGGCTTGGATTGGGTTGGATTGGATAATATCATTATAAGGCTAGCTTATCTTAACGTCTAACCAATTAGCTTAGCCCAATCCACGAGCCCGTTGACTATTCTAACACGATATCTAACACACGTTACAAAGTTCCTAATCGTGAATGACCATCACTTCTAATAAAAACTATTAAGGCTAACAATCTCCCCAAAGGGTGGTCATTCAAAAGATGCTCCACTTGATTAGGTCTTTACTTTTCTTGAGCTTGAACTTTGTGTGTAGATATAGAATAGTCTTGATTCTTTGTTCCTTCATGCTTTGTGATCGATTAATGTGGTTGTATGCGCGTTGTCAACCGTTGGTTAGGTGTCTCCACGTCTTTCTCCACCATGCTCACACTTCTATTTGTCTTTTGGTTACCAATGATGTAGTTCTCGAGTCTTTAAACTTTGTAGATTCTTTGACATTGACGAAGAATCATCTTTAACTTTGTGTTGCCTTTGATTTTGATGAGAACTTTCATGTGTTGTTGGTATGAGCATGTGGAGAATCTGCACGATCAATCCGCTCCGAGCTTCCATAAGAAGAAAACATAAAAGCAGGTTAGTAATAAGCGGATTCGGCACTTACAAGTTTGAATTTCGAGGGTGTTATGACATAGTGTGAAAACACGTCTCTAATTCTTACAAAGGCCGTTCTGAGCTGAGTCCCACAAGTGAGATAACGCGATGTACCAAAGTACACCTCTGATTCGGATGAGTCATTGAGGTACACGAAGCATCACCCACGACGTTGTAGACCGTTTGAGACACACTAAGCGTAATCCACGGGAGTTACAGTGACTGCTTGTCGGTGCTTGATGTTGACCACGGCGGGAGTTTCCATTCAATCACTGAAGATCACGGATGTGAAACTTCTCATAAATGTTACGGCGGTTGCTAAGATCTGCGTGGGACTCTAGAATATATCACTTGTGTCCTTATTGATGAACAACAAGCGATGTCATGTCAAGTGTTCCTATGAGATCTTTTGATGAATCTCGTGGCTCTAGACTCAATAGTGCATTTTGGTTTTCTGGCGGAGACTAGGGAGAGGTCTCCTTCTTCAATATCAACAATCTCTAAGAGAAAGTCGATAGATTATGTAGGGTTCCCGGTGAGAATGAAACAAATCCTTTTAAGAGGAATTGAGTGGCTAGAAGGTTTAGTGCGATGCGTCCTTTGGGTCCATGGCGTCTTTGTCTTCAATACCGGTGTCATCTAGTGACAACCGTAGCATATGAATTGAACCGGTTTTACGCCTAAGGTTGATTATGGAGGCTATTTCTTTTCACCCTTTTTCATTACATTTCTTTTAATTCTTCAACCCTTCTTTCTCCTTTCTCACATTACTCCTTTTTCAATCATTCCTAAGGACTTCTAGTACTAAACTATTTGTGATGTCCTTGGGTAGATCCCTCCGACTCTGGCGGATCATAGGACAATTTCCTATCCTTAGTCACCTTATAACTCCATGGTGTCCTATTGTTGCCATAAAACCATTTTCTTGAAAATCTCTCAGTGTTTATGATAGAAAACATGTTTGAAACACTCAGTGAGTTTTATATTTTGAAAACACTCCCCTTCACATGTGCTTATAAGTTTTGATAAATCGCACATAGAGGGTAGAGTTCGCACTTTTGAATTGATCGACTTTAAATGAACTAGACCGATTCGAGACACGTTTACATCACTAGAGAACTAGCTTGAAATTATTACCCGTCTGGTCAAGTCCATAGAAAGTTTCTCGAGATGGTACATGATTCCTCGTCAATTCATTGGTTTCAATGAGTCGAGCTCATTTTGAGATTCAAACAACGATCATTAAACTTTTGATCACATTTTAATCACGTCTCCTCCCCTCAAAAATAGCATATTCGTGATATTTTTGATATCAACGGATTAAACAACATTTTAGAATCTTTTGGGGAGACAAGCGGTTTGATTTAAGCATGAATTTGGAACATTTTAGTTTTATACTCCCCTTTAATAAAGCATAATCAATTAAAGGGTTTTAGAGGAGTTATCTTGAGCACAAAATATTTTGAAAGATTTTGAAAATCTTTTGAACAATCTTGAAAAGGTGCTCAAGATGATGATGATTTCTCACCGATTTTAAATGTAGTGCCTTTGAGCGTACACTTGATTTTTCTTTAAAAACACGAGTTTTGATTTGAAATAATCAAAAGTCATCATTTTAGTCCGGGTTTCGTCTTGAAGTATCTGAAAGCCATTTTTGAAGAAATTTTGAGAAGCGACATGTTTTGGAAAACATTTAAAGAACTCTCGCTCAAGCATCATACATGCCCGTATCATTGTTGAATGACATTTCTAGAAGCGTCTGAATATCGATTATACAAGAGACATGTCGTGAGAAGAATATTTTGGATTTTGATTTTCTATTGTTTTGTATTTTTGAAAGTTTTATATTTTTATATTTTGCTTTTGTTGGTTTTCAAATTTTGTATTTTGTTTTCAAAAATATTTACTGTGACTTTGGAAAATCATTTTCAAGAAGATTCGAGAAGGCGTTCTAACTCCTCGGGGTTAGGCTTAGCATTCAATTCGTCGAACTAAATCGTCAAACCTTTCTTTTGGAAGGGCTTTAGTAAATATATCGGCGAGTTGGTAATGTCTTCACGAAAAATAATTCAACAGTACCTTCTTCCACATGTTCTTTTATGAAGTGATAGCGTGCTACGATATGCTTAGTCTTTGAGTGATGAGCGAGTTGCATGATATGGCTATGGCACTTTTGAGTCACAATACATAGGTATTTTATCGAAAGTAAAGCCATAATCGTGAGTTGTGTTCTCATCCATAGAACTTGAGCACAACACGCGAGATAGAGACACATACTCGGCTTGGGTTGAAAGTGCGATGCAATCTTGTTTCTTTGAAGACCGACTTACTAACTTTTCACCCAAAATTGTGCTCCTCTACGATGTACTTTTTTGTAACTTGGTCACTGCGTGGTCCGCATCGAAAAGGCAATTAGATCAAATCCGGTTCCCGGATACCAAAGACCCTTGTGAATGGATGTCTTGGTGCGAAAGATCCTTTTAACCTCTTTGAGGTGCGATTCGGTGAGCTTTGCACGAAACCGTGCTAATAAGCAAGCGACAAAATGAATATCGGGTCGACTAGCGATAAGGTACATGAGAGAACCAATCATGCTCGATATTTCTTGGATCAATAGGTTTCCCAAACAAATCGGCTCCAATTTTGGTGAAGTTACCATTGGTGTTCCAACAGTCACAATTATCCATACCATGATTTTCAAAATCTCGGTTGTATATTTAGCTTGATTAATAAAAATTCCACGTGGGGATGATGTATTTGTAAACCAAGAAAAACTTTAGTTCCCCATCATGGACATTTCAAATTTGCTTTTCATGAGATTTTCAAAATGTTTTGAAAGATTCGGATTAGTGGACCCAAAATGATGTCGTCCACGTAAATCGAACAATCAAAATGTCGTTTTGCATTTTGTGTAAACAAGGTAGGATCAACCGTTCCTTTGGTGAAATTGTTTAGGATAAGGAAAGAGGACGATTCGTCATACCACGCTCTCGGAGCTTGCTTTAAACCATAGATTGCCTTTTTGAGTTTGTAGGCGTAGTCGGATGTTCCATGTCTATGAAGCCTTGGTGACTCACGTACACTTCTTCTTTCGAGTTCCATTCAAGAACGCGGTCTTAATGTCCATCGATAAACCGTGATGTTTTGTGAGTGCATAGGCTAAGAAAATCTGACGCCTCAAGTCTAGCTACCGGTAGCGAATGACTCTTCAAAGTCTATCCCTTCTTCTGTCTGTATCCTTTGGCCACAAGGCGAGCTTTGTTGCAATTTACGGTCATCTCTTCATCCCTTTTGTTCTTCCATAACCATTTGAGATCAATGGCGCGAATGTCAATTGGTCTTGGAACCATATCCCAAGAGTCATGTAGGCGGTATTGGAGAAGTTCCTCTGCATCGCTTCTATCCATGCGGGTTACGCCATTGCCTCGCGAATGTTCTTTGGCTCTATATTGCTAATTGAGCAAAGGTAAATGCATAAGTCGCAATCGGTGGCAAGTTGGCGTCTCGTCGAATTGGCCTTGACGGTTCACCAATAACTTGTTCAATTGGATGGTCTTTAGTCCACTTGAGTAGAAGGATACCGTAGATTATCTGAGTGCGAGTTAGATGGTTCTCGTAAGCTTGAAGATGATTCGGTGATTCCGTAGCAAGCGGGTTTTCAAATAAGTCTTCATCTAACGTTGCATCGTTACGGTTTTGAGTAGGTTCTTCTTGAAATGATATGTTTTGGTTTTGCTCATCAGCTGCTTGGTAAAATTGTTTGAAGAATTGGAGTTCTTTGGAGTAGATGTAGATGATGTTGATGGAGTTGGTGCATTGGTTTCGACCGTTGTAGATGCATCTTACATTGGTGGCGGTGGTAGATGATTTTGGCGGGTGCGGTGGAATGATGGTTTGATGCATTTGTCGAAGTTCCACCATAGTATTCATCGAACATTAACTCAAAGAATTTCTCCCATTCTTGTTCATGAGGAGTGCCGGCAAAGTTGATGGAGCTCTTTGATGTCTGAGTCTGAGCGATGTGTCCGAGTGCGGGTTTGGTGCGGGTTCTAGGCGAGTCTCTCGAAGCCATTTGTGAAAGTTCATCAAAATTCACATTCATCGTCTCCATGATCCTCCTAGTTCTTACATTATACACCACAGATGCCCTCGAGCTATCTGAATATCCAATGAAGATTCCAATATCACCTTTAGCTTTCGGTTTCCTAGATCTTCTCATCGTTTGTCGGATAGCACAAAGCGCCAAACACGTGAAAGTAAGAGATATCGGGTTTTCTGTTGTTCACTATTTCATATGGGGTTTTATTGAATCTTGGATGGATTAGGGATCGGTTACGAGTGAAACAAGCGTTGGCAACAACATCGACCCATAGAAATAACGGTGCACTAGAATAAATTAGCATTGTGCGGCGACTTCCACAAAGTACGATTTCTTCTTTCAACTACCCCATTCTGCTGTGGAGTTCTAACAAGCGATGTCGATGAGTTATTCCAACATCTTCAAAATAAGCTCTTAACTCACGATTTGTGAATTACGTGCGTTTATGCATTCTTACAACTCTTCTTGGAGCTTGAAGAAGTACTTGAATACGTTTGAAAAGGTGATGATGATGCACGGTGCTTCGTCTTTTGATCTCAAAACCTAACCCATGTATATCTTGAATAATCATCGGCGATAACAAGAATATACTTTTTCCGTTAATGCTTTCAACTCTCATTGGGCCACATAAGTCCATGTGCAACATATGCAACCTTGCTTCGAACTAGGTGCGGTTTGGGTTTATATGATGCTCTTTTGCTTTTCCTTGTTCGCATGATGGACATAAGTGATCCTTGGTGTATTTGAACTTTGGAAGTCCATTGTGATGTTGTCTTTGGCAAGTTTGTTGATGGTGTCGAAATTGAGATGGGATAACCGTCGTGCCACAACCGGGACTTTGTTCGGATGCTCGTGTCATAAGACATATTGGTGATGAAGAGGCCATTTGGTTAATGTCGATAGCATACAAGTTTGTATCACGATTCCCGGTTAAGAGATCGGTGCCATTCAAGTTTCTAACGAAGCAAGCATTTCTCCTAAAAGCAACCTCTAAATCGCATCACAGGCGCCCGTTGAAAACAAATTGTGTCCCAACCCTTGACATAGTAAACCCGAGTGATCAAATAATTTCCAAAGGTAGATCTCCATAACCCATGATAGCTGCTACATGATCATTTCAAAGCGTCGGTTCCATGAATTTCAAGCGAAATTGATCGGCGACTTGATTCCGGTCATGTGCTTGGAGCAACCAGTCGACGATCCAAAGACATATTTCGATAACACGCCAATAACGAAAGAGAAGATTTTGGAAACCGTTTTGATTTTGGTTCCTTTGGGTTAGAGGTAAAATCGATCACACTCATAGAAGTTATCTATTGGTAAGACGGGTTCATCACTCATTCTACCATTACGGGTGTGAAAGTTCTACCGTGGGTTTCAAATGTCATCCCTAAAGTAAACATTATGCTCCCTATCGGTAGTGTAAAGCCTAAGTCTAGCAACTAGTCTTCTATTCGTTTAGCATAAGTTCTTTTGGGAACATTCTTCTTAACAAGCTTAACAATCTCATTCTTAGAAACACAATCATCATGAACATTAGTTAAAGATTTCTTGCAAGTTAAACAAAGAGATTCAACACATTCATTAGACTTAGCAAGTTTCATAGGTTCATTACATTCAGATGAAATGTCTTTCTTATTACAAAGCGGTAAATTCCTAGGGTGTTCTTCTACTTTCTTCTCTTTATTCAAGCGACTACTCTTAGAGGCAAGCGAAACTATATTGTTCCTTGTATTGCTCTTAGGCTTTAGTCTGCTGCTCCTAGAGGTGCTTCCTAGTCTGTAGAAGGTAAGGCACACTCATTAGGATTCACAATTTTATCTAGAGAAGTGGTTTCGGCTTTCCTAGTCTCTTTAGAGTGCTTTTCTAAACTTATGTCGTTTGTTCCATATGTTTTAGATGTGGAGGCGAGGCGCATTAGTGGTACTCATCTTAAAAAGGCCGGGAGCTAAAACTTTTGGTTTCTCGATAACCGCTTTTCCTTTATCAACATTTTGTTTAGGCAAGGCGGTGGAGTGGTGGTTTTGATAAATCATTTTCTCATTGACTTTTGGAGGAGGCATTGAAGCAGACATTTTGGTTTTAAAACCGGTTTGGGAACATTTGCTTTCTCCTCGGTCAATGGTTTTGTAATCTTAGTATCCATTGCCTTTCCTTTTGACATTCGGTGAGCCCTCAAAAGATCATTTTCGCTTTCATGTCATTGTAGGCACGCTCATCTGACAGTTTGTCATACTTGCATTCCTCGGTTTTCGATCAAGTTGTTTAAAATATGAGACATTTTCTTTTCAAGTTTCTCAAGTGCTTTTCATATTTTGAAACAATTTTGGAGGTCTCGGTGGAGTCTTTCATGATCTTCAACGAGAATATGTTTGTAAAATAATGGACATAATATCGGTGAGTCGAACATCTTGAAGAGAGTCATTTAAATTTTCCAAAACTTTGATGTGTTCAACACGGTCATTAGCTTGCTTTACCGGTTTATGGTCCTTGACAAAGTCAATTGTTTCTTTCAAAATGCTTGTTCAAAATGAATTACCCTTGCAGATGGCATTCGGTGAGGGGCAATTTGAGTTCAAAATACTTTTTATTTTCATTATCAAAACTATTAAACCGGATGTTTGTTGTAATATTGGTTTTAGTTTTAACGATGTCTTGAAGATCCATAATTCTAGTTTTCACATTTTCTAAAATACTTCTCGCATCACTTGTGTTAAAAGGATTGTTTGAAGACATTTGTTCAATGTTCGAAGAGAATTTGAGACAACAAGCGGTTTTGAAGCAGATTTTGAAAGCAGTGTTGACTCTTTGTTTGAAACACTTGGTGTGATGGAAAACTTTGACTTTTCTTTTGATTAACAAAAGTAATTCCGTTAATTTTGTTCCATTTGTTATAATCAATTGGTTTGATTTCGGATTTTTTGTTTCATTTTTGATCTACTCTCCTCGGATAGTTCTAACGTTTCAAGAGAATCACGAACAATAATGGGTTCATGTAAAGCATTTCCATTGTTTAACACATTACGAGATTTACGAGCTTTCTTGAGGAGCGAAGAAGGGTCGTTACCAAGTGCCATTCTATGATTAGTATGAAAGCGGTTTACTTGATTAGAAAGCATCTTGATTGTTTGAGCGAGAATGACCCGTTTTAAAAGCAAATTTTCCAAAGTTTGGATTTTTCATTTTATCAAGAATTTCATCAAGAAGAGAATCTTCTCGTTTTGAAAAATCGATAATCAATGCTTCTTCTCTTTTCAAGATTAGAAAACATTTCTTTTGTTTAGAAAGTTGGTTATTTAAATCGAAATTTCCTTGTTTAAAGATTTAATTTTCAAGTTCAAATTCACATCAAGTGTGTTATACTTGATTTGCAATAGTTGTTCTTTAGAAACCAAATTTCGATAACCAATTTCTAATTCGATTCTTTGTTTTATGAAATTCAAAGGCTTTTGCGTTCTCCTTGTAACTCTCAAGCTCGGTGGTCAATTTAGCATTCGCGGCCTTAACCGCGATTGACCGTTCTAACTTTCTCAATTTCAATGCCACGATTATTGATTAATGATTCAAAATAAGCACGTGTTTCCTCATCGGTCTCGGTATTTTGTGCCACACGGTCTCCACTAGGATCCACATCGGAGTCTCGAGTTAGTATTGCTACAACTCGGATTGTCGGTATGTATCATAAGTAGGTGCGATGTCACGAGAATCTTGTTCGTCATGAGTAAACACATCAAATATGACATTGTTATAGCATGGATCAATGATTGGTACCTCGAATCTTGCGTTGGCGTCATAGGCGGAGGTGCGTCGAGAATCGATGTCGTACTTAGTCTCTGAAGATTTGCCATGAAGATGCGGTTTGCATTGAGTTCCTCGAGGTCTTCAAATCATCCATAATAGCCATGAAGTCATGTTCCTCGGCACTCAATTGAAGTCCAGTTGTTCCTTTTGTACCAACATGATAGCTTTACGAAGATCGCAAGATCCTTCTTTTTCGGCTTAGTTGGACAATTCCTTGCCATGTGACCCAATCCTTGTGGTTATAACACTTAACTTGATTACCACGATTCACATTTCCATAATTCCCAACATTGGGCTGCAACATTCCCATTCGATTACCATTGCTCTATTCCCAACATTCGACCCATCGATTACCGATTGGAACCGCTTTGATTACCCATGCGAAATCGGTAGCATATCCTGCGATTCCCAATAACTCCAACCATTTGTCCTTGATTACCCATGTTCACACCCGTTTGTGCAATTTGCTGTTGCAGTGTTTGATGAAATCCTTTGGTTGTTGTTAGTTGGTGTGGAATAGCGACCTCTGAATACTTTACCCAAGAATGCAAATGCTTGTGACAAAGCTTCTTACGGTTCCATTTCAAGATCGGTGATTCCTTGTTCTGGTAATGTTGTTGTTCGGTGGATAGTTTTGTTGTTGAGGATGTATTCTTTGCAAGTTGTTGTTAGTGGAAGATGATGAAGCTTGTTGTTGTGTATTCACTTTGAGTTTGAGTCTTTGCAATGAGTGCCAATGGATCATGATTCTTTGCTAATCTTTCTTGCGACTTCATTCACTTCATTTTGGTTTTGTTTGAGAAAATCGTTGAGTTGATCAAAGTTCACTTGATGTAAGTCTTTTGTTTGGTTGACAATAGTGACATATCGTCCCCATTCTTACGGTAGATTGTTCGGGAACTTGATGTTGCTCACGATAGTTACGGGTGTCAACTTGTTTACGATCGACTCATTCATTAAAGTGCGAGAACCTTCCATAGTAGGATTCAATGGATTCTCACAGGTGGATGTAAACTTCTCCCAGCGGTTAGCGACTTGTTCTCCGTATCTTGTTGACCAATTTCGGTTCCATGACAAAGCCGTCTAACACGTTCCCACATATCAAAGCGGTTTCTGGCTGTCTCTGACAACAAAGATGTCTCTTGGTAAACCCAGTTGGACAATATGAATTGCCATGTCATCTGCTTGACTTGCTTGATCCTCTTGAGTATTCGATTCTTTTGAAGGCGAAAAAATGGTGGGACGGGAGGTGTTGCATCGGCATTTCGGGTCTTGGACTTGTCGAGGTATGAAGGGTCCATTACGAATGGATTGAATCATCAATTTTCCATTAGGTTTTGTCTTGATGTAACGAAGCATTCGACTTGTCCATTGAAGATAACCACCTTTTTCCAACATAGGAGGGCGGTTTTCGGCACCGGTGCATGAATGTCTTGTTGAGTTGCCATTGATGAAGGTATGATATGATAAAGTTGATGTAGGATCGATTCAACGATAAAGGAGTTGTGTTGGATGAAGATTAAGCTCGGTTGTTGTAGTGAAAATTTGGTCTAAAACTTAAAACCTCAATAACTTCTTTTGAGCGTTTTAGGACTTGAAGGTTGACCCAAATAACTTTAGTTTTTATTCGGTCTATTCTCCTCGTTCTCACGGTCGTTTTGATGGGTAGATCGCTGAAAGCAGATTCTGGTTCAAAAGTTATAGCCGTTTGAAGTTTTGCTCAAAATCTTACTCGTAAAAGCTGTTCTTAAGCGTGAAATGAGTGCTTATCGTAGGATTCTTATCGTAAAAGCTTAGGCGTAGGATCCCTTATCGTAAAACCCAACTTCGCGTAACAATAGAGTTATCGTGGACTAAAAACTTAAGCGTAGAATCCTTATCGTGGATTTACTTATCGTAAGACAAGCTTAGGCGTGAAAATGCTTATCGTGAAATTATCTGTAAGATTTAGCTTATCGTAAATCTAGGTTAAAACCAAAAATCCTTTACAACATCACGGTAAAAAAGATATCCACAAGTCGAAGTGTTCCACAAACTTATCCAAGTGAGGAAGCGAGTAACCGTTGTTGCGAAGATTCTTCACCAAAAGTTATGCGTGAAAACTAGGGTTTTGACTTTTTGACCTTCTGGCGTAAAAATTCCCAATGATTCAAACAATTTCTCTTGATTCACACACACAACCTTAAAAACACTCAAATAACACAAAAGTTTTGACCTTTTTCACCCAAAGTGCTTAGATAGCTTATGCGTAGAAGCATTACAACATAAAACATCGAGTTTAAAGCGAAGAAAAACACGTAAAGCTTGAACTTTTTCCAAAACTAGACTCTTTAACACTATAAAACCTTAAACCATAAGAATCTTGAAGATTTTAGTGCAAAAGTAAAGTTTTAAGCAAGACAACTTTGAGAACGAAGAGTCTACGCGTAACCACTACACAAAAAACTTCAACCAAACACTCCTAAACCATTGTTAGGCGATTGATACCAATTGTAGGACCTTACTTTTACACCAACCTTATCACAAACCCACACCTTATCACAAGATGAACACGTAAAACCAAACACACTTATGCGTATAAGATAAAGAAGGAAAGATGAAGAAAGATGGTGACTTGATGTTCTATAAACCGTGTATGTGAAGAATAGAAAGATGAAAACAATATGTTGTATATTCCAAAGAAAACACACACACACACACTTCAAGCACACCCTCAAATGAGACTTTGAGGGGTATTTATAGTACAAGTAACAAGATGCCCTAATGGGCTTTGGCATGGGCTCGGATTGGACTTGGATTGGATAACATACATTGATATAAGGCTAGCTTAACAACTTCTAACCAATTAGCTTAGCCCAATCCACGAGCCGTTGACTATTCTATCACGATATCTAACACACGTTACAAAGTTCCTAATCGTGAATGACCATCACTTCTAATAAAAACTATTAAGGCTAATGAACTTGATTCCCATGTTTCTATTAGACCACCTTCATGCAAATTTATATACTCAATAACTCCAAAGACAATCAAGCTCCACTGGTCCATTTATATCTGTCGAATAATCTTGAGCATGACCCATTTCTATTCTCGGGTTTTGTAGAATGTTTGAACGATTATCGTTATCAATCAAGAACCTTAGAATGGAAGGGTCCTGGTATTGCAAGTAGTCCATGTTTTGAACCATTTGGGTGTTTGGAAACCACATAGGATTGTCGTTTATCGTAGGCATAAACTCAATCGATTTGTTGAAAGCTTCATTCAAGTCTTCGTTTTTAGGCATTTTTTCTTGGATTGCATTAGGGATTGTTTCACTTTCGGACCTCGAGATGTCCATTAATTGAGGTAATTTTGAAGAATCGAGATCATCGACGCAACCATCATAATTTTCGCTTGAAAGGCCATAAATTTGAATCTTCTTGCCTCCACAATTCTTTTCGAAAACCTTACTAATCACCCATTCATCCTACAAAAACAGAACAAGATCAATAAAACAGAGCAAAAACAGAGGAAAAAAACAGAGGAAAAACAGAGCAAAACGGTACCTTTGTTGATTGTGAGATATTTTCGATAGCTAACTTTCCTTCTAATCTGAATTCATGCATGATCCAGTTAGTCTTTTCGCCTTTCGGAGCTCTACCTTTGTAAAACACAAGTGTTTTCTTCATCCCAACAAGCGCTTTCGCTTTATAAATCTCTTTATCTTTACCCGTAGCTTTCCAATACCCCATTTCTGTAGCTCTATTCGTCCTCAAACCAGTTGGATATTTTCGATCTCTGACACAAAAGAAATACCATTCTTTCTCTCCGAATTTCGCCTTCACTTCATTTCCAATCATAAGTTTTTGATTAGCATGTCAAATTGTCAATCAATAAAACTTTTAGAACACTAAACATAATATGTAATAATATAAAACTTACATGGAAGATCCCATGGCTCAAATTTGTTCAAATAAACGTCTCCGATGGCTTGACTAACAAAAGAAGCATCAACTACCTTTGGATATAAATAATGAATTATAAGTTCATTATCAGTTGGATGAAATCGAAAGCCTGGAGGCAATTCTATTGGTTCTTCATGATCATAGTTGCTAAAGTTGGTTTCCATTGCAAGTTTTCTTTTTCGTTTTTGTTTTTGTGTGTCAAATATTAGTTGAAACTCTTATGGTTTGAAGATTTAATGGTGTTGTATGGAAGAAAAGAAGATCAAGAATCTATAAATAGGGTTTATGACAAGTGGTGTCTAAGAATTATTGGGTTGTTTTCTTTTTGTTTTTCTGTTTTGAGGAAGACAACTTGAGGTTGTTTGATTTTTTGCTTTTTTGCCTTCTATTCTTGGGTCCAATACATACCATAAGTAGGTACTTTATTTCACTTTTTATCATAGATAATGTATTCCTATATATGTGCATAAAATGATATTATGTTTTCTTATTGTAGATTTTAGCACAACTATTCGTTTAGATATGCTAAGACATAACAAATAGTAGCGTTCAAAAATCAAATCACTAATACTATGTAACATTAGTACTCCGTATTACGAAAAAGTTATCATAAGATGTGCAAAATTAAAATTGTTGCTATTTCGGGTAGTCGAAGTTTCAAAATTTCGTTGCAGTTTCATGAAAGTCAAGTTTCAACATTTTGTTGCGCAATCGTGATTTTGGTTTGACCTTTTATGCAAAACTTGCGGGTTCAATATTTATAAGACCACCCTGTGTTAACTTGTTTTGAAAACGTGTTTTAGAACTAAAGATTTTATTGATTTTTTTTATTTATAAGTGGTATTATAAGAATGTGTTAAAATTAAAAGACCGACCTATTTATGTAAAGTCAAAACCTTGTTATATAACAAGGGGTAAAATAGGTATATAACATTACCCAAAAATTAAGGGGTTTAAGAGATTTATACATGCTTTATAAGTACTTAAGATAATGTGAACCGATTGTTTTCAAACTAGAGATGATTATGATTGCAAGCTAGACCTGACCAAAATATGAGCATTTACATGTAACTAATTAAGCTAGGATTCTAATTAAGAGCAAAGAATACATCGCACATGGTCCGAATTAAGGGATACTTGATTAGCAAGTGATGGTGAAACATGGTTCAAAGAATCCCATTCAATCCCTTGCCATAAATATGGAAACCAGCAAAGTGAGTTCTTGACAACCCTCAAGATATCTTCACAATTAATAGTAATAACATTGACCACTTATGATATGCTTGCACCAATAATTTAAGTTCAAGCGTAGCCGCGTAGGCATCCTTTACTATATATGTGATATGTTCCATTCATCAATATAAACAAAGGTTTGACGCTTTACCTTAACCCGAATGAAAAGATATAGAATGGAAGACTATCACAAAGTTACTCTAATGTATAATATAGATACATGAATACTCGACCCTCTTATAACAAAAAAAGTTCCAAGTTCCGACATTATAAAAGTTGACATGTAAAGAGTTACCTATATAACGGCGTATGAGATCATTAAGATTAGAAAGTTGCCTATATTTGAGGGTGGTAATGTGTAGCCGCTAAGAGGGAGTCACCGTTTGAATGTTGCACGTCAGATGGATATGAGATGTTAAATACCGAAACATGATAATCTTTATATTGAATGATTTTGTGATGGAAAAATTACAAAGTGGCTAACAAATTAATTCACAGAATCATATGTATGTTTTATTCTAGATTGTAATTGCTATATACTAGAGTAGATTAAAGATGGGTGATCAAGTTTGTGGTACAACAATGTATGTTTTTATCTATTATTAAAAATTAATTATCAGATTATTATTCATAAAAACAGGTCTACCAAGTTTAGCAGAAACTAGAAAACATCTAATTCAGAGATAGTAATGTATTGGAATCGATTAAAAAACATATGAATGCACAAAACTAATGTTAGAAATAATGGTTACTGTTCCCACATCGCCCAATAAAGAAACTTTATAATAGTTTATAAGAGCACTAAACAAGCCCATCTTCACCGGGCTTGGTAGCGCTTGCCTGTAACTCAAGTGAGGGTATCAAAGTGGTTGGACTTTCTCTTGGTGCAGTTGGTTGGGTCTGCTTGTGCAGTATATGGCTTGCCCATTCCAAGTCGAGAGGTTGGTTCATGTGGCTTGGGCGAAGGCTTTGGTCACTTGGACCCTAGAGTAGGGGGCAACGCGTTAGGCTGGTTTCACAGAGCTGCGATAACCCCTCGCTTTCGACAGTGGAAGGATAACAAGCCTAAGCTCATCAGACTCGCTTGCCAACTGGTCCGAAACAAATGAACAACCACTTTTTGGCTTTCTTCGACAGTGGAAGGATAACGAGTTTGGGCACTTCAAATGAACAGCCACTTTTTAACTTTTTGGTGTCAATATGAAATTGCTTCTTGTTTCATTTCAAATCTTTTTAACTTTTTGGTGTCAATATGGTATTGTTTCATGGCTGGTCAGCAGGACTAACAAGTTATAATTGATCCAACTGGTTGCGAATACCAAAATGCTTAGGGGCTCAAGTGCTCAATGCTGGACTAACAAGTCAGACTATAGTATACATCAAATAATTTCTTTCTAATGTCGGAGGTATGGATATTGTGGTCACACGTTACAACACTTAGGCTAAGATCCATTTAGTTGTGTATCTCATGAGAGCCAATTGATAATGAGCTTGGACTAGCGCCGAATGCAATTTACCATGAGCTTTGCTAATGTCTGGTTTGTCTATATGGTAATTGTGTTCTAACTAACACTACAAAGAAAAAAAAAGAAAATTATGGTAAAGGTCTCATTCTGCAACGAAACTGATTAGATCAAGACAAATTTCATGACAAGATCACAATGTAAAAAGAACAAATGGTACAACTTTAAAAAAGTCACGTTGTGTAACAAGAAGAAAATGGGAAAGAAATCAACTTCAACGAAGAGCCATACGCGGAAGCAAGATCAAAAGAATCAAACACAACTACTCCACTCGATTGGATACCCACATTTTACATTTTTGGTAACATGATTCTGATAGCCCTACTTAAAGAAACCTTCTGTGTAAGATACTCAGCTAGTTTTCAAACCCCGCTTTGCTTTGTAACCCAAATGGAGAAACAGCACACTGACTGACATTGTCATTACTATTTGGTTTGAGATCAAGACAGACACTAATCTCTATGAAACCCAAAGGCTGAAAAGGCTAGTGATTTCCTTCTTACATCCATTGCAACGTACAGAAAATCAGACCAAAAATTTCACCAGTCATTCGAAACATAATATACTAACTACAAGTAAAGTTTTGTTTGTTCGTAGTTTGGGGTACATACTTGTCATGTGGTGGTTCGTTTCTTATAGTTATGCCAACATTGAGTTTTAAGCCTATGTTTCCTTGATTAAGAAGAACTTATTAGTGTCATGCAACAAGATGCACTATGAAAACTTACAATTATATGAATGTAACACTGTTGTTGAATCACCTAAGAGGGTGTTTGGCATTGTGTTTGAATCACCTATAGTGTTCGAGTATCGTGGAAATTGATTTTTCATATTGTGATTATTTTATGTGAGACCTAGTAAATTATGGCACTGGTATTGGTCTCATTCGATTCCACATACACAATGATAAGAAACAAAGCTGATCAAATGAACACAAACTCCATCACAAATATCACAATGTGTGAATCATATCAGAAATAATAATGAAATATACACGAGAAACGAAATGGAAAATCAAAAGAACATACAAGTTACAAAAAAAACTCGAAGTACTGAAACAAGGACCAAATGGTAACAAATCAACGTCGTGATAGAGCCACACCCGAAACCAAATCAACCTAGTGTAATAGGCTCTTCTGGAATAAGGATCCGTGAGAAGAAAACTTGAAATGAAAAGAATGAAAAATAACTATAACCATATATTTGAGATGCATCGACTTGAATTAGATGCATCTTTATTCATTTATATGCATTCCAATTAGTTTCAAAAGTGATTTTAAAGTGAAAAAGATGCAAAATAGTAATAGCAACAAATTTAACCTGGAGAGGGCAAAAAATACATAGGATTATTCTAACTTGATGAAATGCATCTAATATTTAGCTAGAAAATATATTATGGTGCATCTAAAAATTTAAGAATGCATCTCTAATGTGTGGTTATAGTTATTTTTCATCTTTCTCATTTTAAGATTTTTTCTCATTTGATTCTAAGTTTTTTAATAATATCAACTCGTAATAGAGTATACTTCATAAACATCTAACAAGTAAAGATCAACCTGTAGTTATGAAACAAAATAAATACTAGTGGTACAAAAAAAAATAATAATAAAAACATTGATTTTCGAGTCTTATAGGGTTTACCCGATAACCCGATAGCAAAAATTATCTAACCCAAACCCGACCCAATAACAATGTCGGGTTATCGGGTTCAGGTCAAACTAACCCAATAAGATTTTTTCAACCCGATTTGACCCGATCCTATAAGGCTTATCGGGTTCGGTTCGGGTCAACCCGACCCTACTGACACCCGAATCACCCAACCCGATAACCCAATTTCTTGTAGGGCCGGGTTGTGGGTGAGTCTTTAAAAAACAAAACCACTCAACCCGACCCGATAACACCTCTAATTATAACGAGGTATAACTTAAGTTATATTTGGTGATGAGAGATAAAAATGCAAATTTTCCTAAAAAAAAGGCCCAAAAGAACCAATGCGAAAATAAGGAATCCACCAAGATTTGTTACCATTTGGTCATTGTTGGTTCTTTTGAGAAGAAAACTTGAAATGAAAAGAATGAAAAATAACTATAACCAACATATTCTCAAAATGGATGATTGTTGGTTCTTCCAATGGCCTCGTATGCGTCTCTCCTTTTGTTGAGGATGGTGAATTTTGTAACAAATCCTTCGACTAGAGATTAGAAAATTGCCTATGGCTCCACTTCTTCCTAAGAATATCGCATATGCACTATCTTTGAGTTTTGGTTATGATTCATCCACGATGATTATAAGGTTGTAATGGGGATCTACAATAATAAAATGAGACACTTATCCAAGTATCATTAAAATCAAATATTTGAATTTGGAGTATTAAGGATGCCCGGTATTTTATTCAATGGTGCACTTTATTGGTGCGGCAAACATATCATTCTATCGGCTCCTAATGGCTTTCAAGTTATGATCATTGCAGTATTAGATTCTACTAGGGCAGAGATCATTCATGGACAAAGAATAAAAGGTTTAAAGTTCCAAGAAGATGGTTTCATGAAGAGTTACTCATTTCTCACGATGAGTCATTTATAGCCATTAGAGGGTCTTAGTGTAACTTAATCTCCTATTTAATAAGTCCCTTAATCTAGGGTTAGACACACTGAGTGTGCGCCTTTTGTATCACTCTCTTCTCTTCTTTAGATCATTTCACCGATCTTGTCTTGTCTTTACATTCATATGATTATTGTCTCATTGACACTAATCTAATCTTGTAACATTTGATACTATTAATCTAAGTCGACTATTGCGCCTTAGATCCGAATAAAGGTTCTCATTGTTTATCTCATCGCTGCCTATACTTTCGTACATGGTATCGAGCTTGTGCTCATTGATTCTCTTCGCAACTATTGGTGGTTTGGGGTTATTGCTATTAGCGTAATCACCGGTTATCTTCTACTTACAATTAGCCCTAGACTAAGTGAATCTAGGGTAATTGTGATTTGTTCTTCCACGCATATTTCTCTCGTAAGTCTATATCTTGTCTCTTCTTCAAACATACAAGACTTAAGTCTTTGTGGGTGCAAACGGTACACTAACATCTTGATCCGCCACCTTTGAGTGGTACGAATACCGCCTCTGTTTACCCTAGTCCATGTGCTTGGTGCTTGTTGTTTCTTAAATTCAAAGTCTTACTTATCTTTCTATTTGGTCTTATTATTATCTCTGTCTGTTTTATTTTTCCGTCTTACTGTCTTTATTATGGTTGATGGTGATAGTGCTGGTGGTGGTGGTTCCACTGAGAAAGGCTTATCCTTTGGGGATGCTTTGTACTTACACCCTAATAACACTAATGGGACTCCCATTATTTCTATCAAACTCACAGGAACTGAAAATTATAAAATATGGAATATGGCCATGACCTTTGCCTTAAGGAACCATAATAAGTTAGGGTTTATTGATGGTACTTGCATAAGAAACGATTCAAACCCTAATCTTGCTAATCAATGGGATACTTGTAACTCGAGTTGTGGTTACTTGATTCTTAATTCTCTCACTCGAATTATTTGTCAGGGCTATCTATGCCAAACCGCTTATGAAATGTGGAATGATCTTAAAGATACTTATGATAAGGTTGATGGTTCACTATTTTCAATTTGCATAAAAATATAAACTCTCTTAGTCAAAGTGGGTCCTCTCTTGATTACTACAACAATCTTAACTCTTTATGGAAACAATTTGATTGTATGATTAGCTTGCCTCCTTGCACTTGTGAGGTCGCAAAACATTTTGAAAACATAATCGCCTAATCAAGTTAATGCAATTTCTTATGGGTCTTGATGACTCCTATGTTCCCATCAAGCAATATTTTAACCGAGACCCTTTACCTAATGTCAAAACCGCTTTCTCTGTTGTCTCGGAGAAGAGTCTCACGAAATGTATCATCCGGGAATAGCTCGCTAAACCCAATGCTACGACTTTTGCCGCAAAAACTTCGATGGTGGAAAATTTTTGATAATAAAAGAAGTTTTAACAACAAAGTTTATGGTCATAATAATGGTAATGACTCCAATAGCAGAGGACCAAACATGAACCTCAAATGTACCAATTGTAAAAACCCGGTCACACCATTGATAGATGTTATGATCTTGTTGGCTATCCTGCCGGATATGCTAAAAGAAATTTTAATGGTAAACCTTTCAAGAAGAATAATGTTTCACTGAAACCAATCTTGTCACCGATAATAGTGCCAAGAACTCTCCTGCCTCCTTGTCTAATGAATGCTCTCAAGACTTATGAGTCTTCTCAATGACAACAATGTGTCATCTCGCTAATGCCAACTTAGCGGGTAAAATTTTTCAGAACCTTCTTTAATGGCGTGTCAAGTTTAATATAAACTTCAATAAGTTTTTAACAACAACACTAAGATATTATCCGAAACATCGCCTTGGTTGGATTGTTGATTCGGTGCAAATCAAAGACATGATCGTGTTCGAAAATTTTTAATCAATGTTGTTAACATTTCAAATCTTGGTTTAACTGTTGGACATCCCAACGGTACTCGTGCCTTAATTACAAAAATTGGTGATTTAAAGATCAATAATGATCTAACTCTTTTGATGTACTTGTTGTTCCCGAGTACAATGTTAGTTTGCTATCTGTTCATAAATTGCTAGAGACAACAAGATGTTTGTCGGGTTTAATGAATCTAATTGCTATATACTGATTTACATCAAAAAGGATTGTGGGATTGGTAAACAACACAATGGGTTATATATGTTTGATATTGATTCTTCATGTAAGATTATTTCTAATAACCGCATATCTGCTTGTCATGTTTCAAAAATCTTTGGCATCAAAGACTTGGTCATCCTCCGACCAAGTCCTACACATACTTAAACCCACTCTTAAATTTGATAGTACATCCAAACTCGATCATCTCTGTGACACTTGTAATAAAGCTAAACAAACCAGGAACCATTCCTCTAAGTGAACATAAATCAACTAAAATTGGTCAACTTGTCCATCTTGATGTATGGGGACCATATAAAGTCACTAGCGAGATGGTTACAAATATTTTTAACTGTTGTTGATGACTATTCCGTGGCGGTGTGGGTTTATATGCTTAAGGGAAGGATGATGTTTATGTTTCCATTGTTAACTTTACTCACATGCTATCAAATCAATTTGAACACAATGTCAAGATCTTTAGAAGTGATAATGGGACGTAATTTGTCAATAATAAACTTCAACATTTTTTCCATGAAAACGAATTTTACATCAAACCTCTTGTGTTTATACACCACAACAAAATGGTATAGCGAAAGGAAACATAGGCATCTCCTTAATGTAGCTAGATCCTCATGTTTGTGGGAATTACCTCTAAATCTTTGGTCCGAATGTGTTCTAACTCACGCCTATGTCATAAACAGTTGCCTCTTCGCCTCTGTCTGCAAGTCCCGCTCTTCCTTGTGTATGGGCATGACCCTTCACTCTCTCCTTAGAGTCTTTGGTCGCTTATGCTATGCCACCATTCTCAACATCTCGATAAATTTGGTAGTAGGTCCGAAAAAGTGTCTTTATTGGTTACTCAAATGAGAAGAAAGGCTATAAACTCTTAAGCCTTGAAACAAAAATATCTTTTACCCGTAGATGTCAAATTTATGAAACTGTTTTCCCTTCAAATGAAAAATTCGTGTCAAAACCTTTTGTTGAAACCTTTGTACCAAAAGATTTAAATCACAAAATTTCTTTGACTCACAAATAAGTCCCAATGATGAAGGAGAGTGACATCCAATGATGATGGCACGGTGGTAAGTCATCCTACTAGGATTGACGAACCGCTTGCAACATCTATAGATGATAATACACACCCGAGGGCAACATATCACATGATTCACATTCTCACGATGCGCTTCGATCCTCGCCGATACAACACCGATTCTCACGAACAAGAAAGAGGCTTGCCACCATTATCGCTAGAAGGTCAACCGAGTTTCCAAGTTGCCCAAGAATCTTAATGACTTTATTATAGAAGGAAAGTAAAATATGGTGTTGAAAAGGTTGTTAATTACTCCAATCTTAACAAAGATAATTATCGCTTTGCATCTAGTCTTAATAAAAGTATTGAACCTACTCATATGAAGAAGCTATCCATGATAGTAATTGGGTTGATGCTATGAATTCAAATTGAGGCCTTAAATGAAAACCATGCTTGGGATATAACCGATCTACCTCCTAATAGAACTCCCATTGGTTACAAATGGATTTTAAAATCAAATATAAAGCCAATGGTGAAGTTGATAGATACAAGGCTAGATTAGTTGTTAAAGGCTATAACCAAAGGGAAGGAATAGACTATGATGAAACCTTTTCCCTGCTAGAAAATGTCTCATCGTTAGATGTCTTATTGCCTTAGCCGTAAAAACAAATGGCCTCTTTTTCAACTTGATGTTAACAATGCCTTCTTGTATGGAGATCTTGATGAGGATATCTATATGACCATCCCCAAAGGGTTCTGTAATGAGAACAATAAAATAAAGTTTGTAAACTTGTCAAGTCCCTATATGGCCTAAAACAAGCTCCCGTGAAATGGAATGAAAAACTTGTGAGTGTTTTAAAAGAAAATAACTTTGTTCAATCATCAATGATCACTCCTGTTCACCAAAACAGAGAATAACAAGTTTATTGCTCGCTTGTTTATGTGGATGATATTGTTCTTACTGAAACCGCATTGATGAGATAAATCTTTTAAAGAGTTTCTAAAATCCAAATTTCATATCAAAGACTTGGGAAATCTAAAATATTTCCTTGGCATTGAGGTTTTAAAACTGGAATGACATTTGTCTTTCTCAAAGAAAATACTGCCTTGAACTCCTCAAAGAATTTGGTCTTCTTGGTGCAAACTCTGTCCACTCCTATGGAACCCAACTCGTGCTTCCATACATTCCCACCGCCGATGACCCATTGCTTGTCAACATCATCGGTTATCGGGTTACTTGGGAAACTTATCTATCTCACCCATACAAGACCGACATCTCATACTCGCTTCATTGTCCGCACAATATATGCATTCTCCTTAAAATCTCATCCGAATGTGCCTCAATGTTCGAGATATCTAAAAGGAGCTCCGTGAAAAGGCCTAAGGTACAATTTCAAAGAACTCGAAAATCATCTTGAAGGATATAGTGATGCCGATTGGGCCAAATGCAAGAAAACCGTAAAATCATCACGTGTTATTGTGTTTTCTTCAATGATTGTTTGATCTCATGGAAAAGCAAAAACAAAACACTCTTTCAAAATCTTCCACGTAAGCAGTATAGATCTATGTCATCGCTGCTCGTGAAATCATTTGATTCAAAAATCCTAAAAGATCTAAAAGTTGATATCAATCTTCCGTTAATCTTTTTGTGACAACAAATCGCTTTACAACTTGTCACAACCCTGCTTTTCATGAAAGATCAAAACACTTTGAAATTGATGTTCACTTCATCGTGGAGAAAATTGCAAGAGGTGTTATAAGTGCTAAGAAGATTGGCTCTTCAAACCAAACTACGCAGACATTCTCACTAAAAATCTCCTGTTTATCAAAGATAAATTTTGTGTGAAAATTGATATTGTTTGATATGTTTGCTAATCGATTAAGGGGAATGTTAGAATTTGGAGTATTAATCTGTGGCAAACATATCATTCTATCGGCCTAATGGCTTTCAAGTTATGATCATTGCGAGATTCTACAGGGTCATTCATGGACAAAGAATAAAAGGTTTAAAGTTCCAAGAAGATGGTTTCACTGAAGAGTTACTCATTTCTCACGATGAGTCATTTATAGCCGTTAGAGGGTCTTAGTGTAACTTAATCTCCTATTTAATAAGTCCCTTAATCTAGGGTTATACACACTGAGTGTGCGCTTTTGTATCACTCTCTTCTTCTCTTAGATCATTTCTCTTGTCTTGTCTTTACTTAGATCATTTCACCGATCTTGTCTTGTCTTTACATTCATATGATTATTGTCTCATTGACATTAATCTAATCTTGTAACATTTGGGAATTCTTGCGAATAATCGCCATATGGTGTCTGCAATGCATAAGTTTAAGGATTCGGAAAGGAAGTATGATGATGATATAACTTTCGCTTGTGATGATAATACATGCATCTCTAGGACTCGGAATATATTGGTGCTCCTTTATTTGTGCAAAGCCTTGTATCTATTGAGATGAAATAGATTATTACGAATTACCTACTAACTTCACGGAATCATATCTATGTTTGTAGCTGTTATATAGTCCTACTAGAATAGATTAAACATAGGTGATCAAGTTTGTGCCCACAGCAATGTATTTACCTATTATCAAAGTACTCCGTAAGTTATCATATCATAAATATAAACCTACAAAGTTAAACATAGATTACAAATCATTAAATTTATATACCAGTGTGTGGAATTTATAAAGTAAAATACATAAATATACACCACACTAATGTTTAGAAATATTGGTTATTGTTCCCACATCGCCCAATAAAGAAAGTGTATACTAGTTTATAAGAGCGCTAAACAAACCAAGCTAACACCGGGCTTGGTAGCGCTTGCCTATAACTCAAGTGAGGGTATCAAAGAGGTTGGACTTTGTCTTGGTTCAGCTGGTTGGGTCTGCTTGTGCAGTATATCTAGCTTGCCCGTTCCAAGTCGAGAGTTGGTTCATGTGGCTTGAGCGAAGGCTTTGGTCACTTGGACTCTAGAGTAGGGGACACTGCGTTAGGGTTGGTTTCACAGAGTGCGATAACTCCTCGCTCCCGACGGTGGAAGGATAACGAGCTTGGGCACTTCGTGCTCGCTTGCCAACCGGTCCGAATCAAATGAACAACCGCTTTTTAACTTTTGTTGTCAATATCGAAATGCTTAGAGGCTTTTTGCGTGAATCTTGAAACACTTGGTTTTCAATTCAAATCTTTTATAAATTATTAAATTGTTTCTAGCACATTCACACGAGTTTTTTCGCTTGTGCTCGGTGTTGGGCCAACAAGTTAGAATATACTCCAGTATACATCCAATATTTTCTTTCTAATTGCGGTCACACATTTCGACACTTAGGGCTAATATCCATAGCTCAGTGTTGGGCCAACAAGTTAGCCCATTCCTTTTCGCCTTGATTCTAGATTACCTTTCTCGTGGGATACAAGAGGACATCCCGTGGAGCATGATATTTGCTGACGACATTGTGTTGGTAGCAGAATCGGCAGAAGGGTTGAACTCCAGGCTGGAGCTCTGGAGGAAGGCTCTTGAAGACAACGGACTCCGGGTGAGCAGAGAGAAGACCGAATACGAGATGTGATTTTAGTAGGAACGAGGTGGTCAACACGAGGATATTCGTGATCGGCGACTGGATCCCGCCTCCCAAAGAGTCCTTTAGATATCCGGGATCGATGATCCATAAATCGGGGAGGATAGATGAGGATGTAACCCACCGGATCGGAATGGTTGGGCGAAATGGAGGGCGGCTTCGGGAGTCCTCTGTGAGGAACGTCCCCTTGAAGTTAAAGGGGAAATTTTATAGGATGGCGATTAGACCGGCTATCTTGTACGGGTCCGAGTGTTGGCCCATCTCCAAGGCGCATGCTAACAGGGTGGAAGTGGCAGAACTGAGAATGCTAAGATGGACTTGTGGAAAATCTTTGCTTGACATGATCCCGAACGGAGTTTTCAGATCTAAACTTGAAGTCGGAAATATTATTTCGAAGATGAGAGAAGGTAGGTTGAGGTGGTTCGGTCATGTCAAGAGGAGGCCCAATCAGCGCCGGTGAGAAGGGTAGAGGCGCTTGTAGTAGATGGAGTGAGAAGAAGGGGCAGACCCAAACTCAGGTGGGAGGAGAGACTTAAGATTGATATGTCGGAGCTTCACTTGTTTGGAGGACATGACCTCGAGATAGGAAAGGGTGGAGAGATAGGATTAGGATCTGCGGCTAGTTTTTGGCTTGGGGCTTTCGGGATTAGGTAGTTTGGGTGGGTTTGGCTTTTAGGCGCCCGCTTGTTTTACTGCCTTTCTTAGTAGTGTTAGGCCCCTGCATTGCTTCCTTTGCTTGTGTTGTTTGGGCTTGCATGCTTTTCTTGCTTTTCTTGCCTCGCTTGGCTTGTGGTGCTTTGTTTGCCTTCTTTTGCTTTGGGCCATCGTCCTTTTATTTTTATTTTTTATTTATTATTTAATATTTTTATTTGTTGGCTCCCTTAGGTCTGCCTGCTTTCTTTGCGCTTATCTATGTGCCATGCCTTGTTTTTGCCTGTCTTCTTTTCTGCATGTGCTTGATGTTTTCTGTCTTCTGCTCTCTTAGGTCTAATTGCTTTCTTTGCGCTTATCTATGCTGCCTTGCCTTGTTCTTGCCTGTTTTCTTTACTGCATGTGCTTGATGCTTACTGTCTTCTGCTCTCTTTCCTTCTCTTTCTCACTCACACACCTACACTTGCCGAGGTCTCGTTGGAAGCAGCCTCCTACTTGGGTTTTCCCAGGGTGGGGTAGGATCTGTCTACATTTTACCTCCCCCATACCTCGCTTAGGCGGGATTGGGTATGTTGTTGTTGTTGTTGTATGAGAGACAATTGACAATGACCTTGCTAATGTCGTTATATAATAGATCCCTAAAGTGCTATATTTTTCTTTGCTTTACAGAACCGCATTCTAGCTAACATTGCAAAAACAAAAACAAAAAAAATAGGAAATTAATCAAATTATTGTAACGGTCTCATTCTACTTATTAGATCAAATGGATACTAAAAAGAACATACGGTACGTACAACATTAAAAAACTCAAGTGATGTATCAATGAGAACTGGGAAAGAAATCAACTTCAACAAAAAGCGGCACGCGGAAGCAAGATCAAAAGAATCAAACACAAATACTCCACTCAGCTGGATACACGGTCCTGATAGCCCTGCTTAACAAAACCTTCAGTGAAACACGCTCTGCTTCAAACCACATACCACATATTATAGATTTGCTTTTAAATCAAATCGAGAAACAGCACACAGAAAGTCATTGTCATACTTTTTGGTTTGGGATCAAAGGCAGTCACTAAGCTTTCTGAAACCCAAAGGTCGAAAAGGCTAGTACGTGGTTTCCTTCATACAGAAAATCAGACCATAAATTTCACCAGTTGGTCAATACATTGCGAGATTTTATAATATACAAACGTCTTGGAAAGCACACTTACGAGGTAAATGGCTACATATTTTACAATGAAGATACATATATATAGATATATGTTAATACTTACTCATACACACAAAGTGAGATATGTGTGTATGAATGTACGGCAGGTACATAATACACTAACTAAAGGTAAAGTTATGTTTGGTTGGGGATTGTGGAACTTAATTGTCATGTGGTGGTTAGGGTCTATCTTTTTCTTTTTTTTTTTTTTTTTAATGCCAAAATTGAGTTTTAAACTTATGTTTTCTTTATCAAAAAGAATTTATTTGTTCAAGCTTTGTATGATTCATGATTTAAGTTGAAGCCTTAGCAATTTATGAATGTTACACAATTGTTAAATCACCAAAGAGGGTGTTTGGAATTGCATTTTGAGGTGATTATTCGATTATTTCATTTTCCGGTGGTTGATAGTTTAGTGCTCCAGTATAGTCGAACTGATTTTATTATGTGGTTATTTTATGGTTCAAATAATCAATTTTGGCATTAGTAATGGTGTCACTGTGTTTCAAATGCGCGAAAATGAGAAATGAAGCTAATCAAATGAGCACAAATTTCATTACAAATATCACAATGGGTGAAATATTAGAAATATACACGAGAAACCAAATGGAAATAAAAAGAACATACAAGTTAGAAAAACTCAAAGTGCTGAAACAAGGGCCAAATGATAACAAATCAACGTCGAGATAGAGCCACACCAGAAAGCAAGATCAAAATGATCAACATAACAACTCCAGCATATGACCCGATCAAGGATCCAGAAACGCGTTTGCAGAAATCATTGTACTGTTGACAGATTGAGAACCAGTTAACCTTATTGTTGCCATTGTGTGCCAACTGCACTATAGCTGTTGCTGCTGCTGAACCAGCCATTAGTAATCCCATAGCCGCCTACATACATAAACACGTGTCAAGTAAGTAACACCCGGATTTGAAATAAAGGTTGGGCAGGTTCACTTATTAGTCAAAAGGTAAATGATTACAATAACTATACTATTACAACAATGATTTATATTTTTGAATAACGATAATTTCACATTTTTCACCACTTTAGACCCATTTGACCACTTTATGTTAAAACATAACTCAAATCGACCATTAATAAGTAAATAGGTCAAAATTGCCACCTCCGATATATTTAAGTCATGACCTCCAAAGTCGCAGCACTTGTAAGGCAGGTTTTAAAGAATTACCGTGTCAAGGAAAAGCAAGAGGACCCTGGAGTTCACCGCATGAGCCTTCACTATATGTAAGATCGAGATAGCTAGAGAAAGAATGAGGTATCGCTCACTATGGAACTTATGACCACGAAAAACCTGTTTTTTTTTACACATAGTTAATTAGTACATAAAACATCGTTAACTTGTATCCCCTTCATATATATATATGCATACATCAGGTTATGGTTGATGCATGCAGTGTATCAGATTAAGGTAAATATGCACTTGGCAGTAACATATATTTTTGAATGATGCATTGTGGCAATTCTAAACTGGAGGCTATTACTAATTGACATCATGTGATGATCGCAGTTTCCAAGCATGAGTGATGCAACTAACGATTACTTAAAACTTACGTGAAAGAGGGAGATCATTGAACTTGGCTCTAAACCGAACAAACTGAGAGAAAATGGAAGAGTTTGGTTGGTTGTAGCCATAGCTATCGCACTAGCTAGTGTTCCAACGATGGCTATGAGCCTAAGGAAGAAGTCGAGGATGGCAATGCCTCTATTTGCTGGTGGAGCAACACCAAGTTGTAGTGGACCAGCCTTCATTTTGTGATGTTGGTTTGAAAAAAAAATGTGGTTATGATATGATTTAGAGATGAGCAAAATAAGAGATGATCAAAAGCTTGGATTGATGCTGAAGTAATGCATGAAATGTGGTGTTATATAGACATGCAAATATATGTGTATTCAGGATAGAAGTAGGTTGATAATGTTAACCTGCCCTCACTAGCTGCAAACTTTTGGGAATTGTTTTCCCAAAATTGGAGTTGCACATTTTGGGCTAGTTTTTGGGAGGTTGAGTTGTTGGGTTCATAATAATAAATTGAAGATAAAAGAGTTGTTATAGGTAACTTTATTACACGGTATGCACACGGAGACACTTGTACATATATGTATCTCTATTCTATTCCTATATGAATGTTTCAACATTTTTTCATCCTCAAACATGCATATAGGCAATGGCTCCTGGCGAAAATATATTGGGTAGTATTGTTGTTGTGCATACAAGCTATTGGTTGGACGACATTAGTCTAAGTTCAAACTCTGCCTGGTAGCTCGATGAGCCTTCATGATGTAGGTACGAGCATATCTAAAGATTGGCTCAAAAAGCTAAAATATACCTATAAGTATAATACTTGAAAACCAAACTCATTTCAATTTTATTTAGACTTCTAAGAACAAACTTTCCCAACTCAAAATCCAATTCCAAATTTTACCAGGGTGAAAAATCTTTTTTACCAAAAAAAAATCCAATTCCAACATGTCTACCATGAACCCAATATATCTATGAACCCAAAGAACTACTGTAAATAAACTTAATAACGCCAAATCGTTTGGCTAGGTCTTTATCATTTTAATCCAAAGAAAATATGCAAAACATCTCCTATCATATTGGATAAATGTGCAAACTATTCCCAAAAGTTAGACTACTTTTCCAATTAGAAAGAATCTATCAATCAAATTCACATGCTTAACACCTAACCAATTGTGTAAACAAAGCAACCAATCCATATTGCCGATGTTTCCTGAACTGTCACCTAATCCATATATTTTAGAGTAAATAACAAATTCCGTCATTGTGGTTTACACCTTTTCTCACATTTCATCCCTAAACTTTAATAATCACACCACTCATCCCTGTGGTTGCTCATTTATAACGAACATGTTCTTTGACCGTTACTTCGTTAATTTGTCTACGGTAAAACCCTCGTGTAACCTGCACATGAGGGTATTTAGGTTATTTTTCCACAATCATCTTCAACCTTTGTATTTCTTTTTTATTTTTCAGTTTTCGTTCGTTTTCGCTTGTTTTCGCGTGTTTTCGCACTTCTTCGTCCGTTTTCGTGTTGTTTCATCCATTTTCGTGCGGTTTTGTCTGTTTTCGCTCATTTTCGTTCGTTTTTACGCTTTTACGCGTTTCCGCTCATTTTTGCGCATTTCAAATGCATTTCGTCTTCTTTTCACTCTTTTCGTTTTTTAAATCTTTCGCGTATGTTTATCCGTTTCGTGTGTTCTTGTTCATTTCGCGTATTTTCGTCTATTTTCGCGTGTTTTCATATGTTTCGCGTGTTTCGCCTGCATTTTCACGTTTTTCGTCCGCCGCGCGGTCTTGACTATTTTCGCCCGCTTTTCACGTGTTTTTTGTTTGTTTTCGCGTGTTCTCGTCTGTTTTCGCGCATTCTCATCCGTTTTCGCACGTTTTTGTACGTTTTCGCACGTTTTTACAAGTTTTTGTACGTTTTTCGCCAGTTTTTGCACGTTTCCGTCAGTTTTTGCACGTTTTCGTCAATTTTACACGTTTTCGTCCGCTCTTATTCGTTTATGTCCATTTACACGCGTTTTCGCTCATTTTTTCACGTATTCATCTACTTTTCACGTTTTTATCGTTTTCACGTTTTATGCGTTTTACGTTTTTCTACATTTTATACATTTTCATACGCATAAAGTAAGAAAATGGACAAAATGTTTAAAAAGGACGAAACGTGCTAAAAGCAGAAAAAAGCGTATAAAACGCATAAAACGGACGAAAGCATTTAAAACGGACGAAATCATATGAAATGGACAACAACGTGCACAACGGGCGTGGCGTGCAAAACGGACAAAACGTGAAACAAATGAGACAAAAACATGTAAAGCGAATGAAAACATGTAAAACGGACGGCGTGCAAAATGGATGGAAACGTAAAACGGATGGAAGCGTGTTAAAATGGACGATAAAGTGCAAAACGTACGAAAACATGAAAAAATCGAATGAAAACGTGTAAAGCAGACAAAAACATTTAATAACGGACGAAAACGTGTAAAAAAAGGACAAAAAAAACGGACGACAACTTGAAAAAAAACGGACGAAAATGTGTTAAAACGGATGAAAACGCAAAACCGGACGAATAATTTTCAACGTTTATATTCTTTATTAAAACGAATAAAAGAATACATTACCCAAGTACTTGCGAATAGTACTTGGGATTGAAATGACAAGTATGGTATAACTCCTCATAAAGCTTAGGCTAAGTCTAAGCACAACTACACAGAACCACCGAGCTATCTCGTGACATAGTTGTATTTGGAGGAGTGAAAGATTTCTTGTGTGTAATTCACGCTAGTGCACAAGCTTAAAATCTCTCACCCATCTCTTATGGCTATTTATACATATATGGTTTTTAACTATATCCTAAAGGACAAACCGACAGTTACGTAAGACAAAATACCGATGTATTTTCTCTCTATTTATAATGGCTATTTAGAGTAAGTGACAAGGTCGCTTTCTTCTTGTCGTTGATGACACCGAGCCCGGTAGTTAGCGATCTGTGGAAAGTTTGACTTTGGTTGATAAGGACTTCGCCTTATCTGCTCAAACTTATCCCGCCTTGTCCCGCCATTCTTCAAGATCTTTAGCCTTCGCCTTTATCTTCAAGATTGTCTTTAGTGATAGTGGTTGGTGAGGAGTTTTGGGATTCAGTGAGTTATTGTCATCACCACCGAATCCACGATCTTCTTCTTGACCCGCCTTCACCCCTTAAGTTTCGCCTTACCGAGTGGAGAGACTTCTTTTTGTCTCTTCGAGTATCCCGAAGACATCTCACCGAGTGGCTATGCGCTTAATTACTTGATAGTGTTTAAGGTTCTAAACACTTAGGATATTTTCTATTCAAATCCTAGAATTAAGGGTTTGGTTATTTATCGAACCCAACAGCCTCCCTATTTGGATATACAATAGCCTAAGTGTTTGATCGCTGTAAGTGAGCAAATGGCTTCTTCTTACAATGAATGTACTAATGATCATAATAAGGAACACCAATTTTAACAAAACATACATCGCTTATTCATAAGATTACAAAGTTCCTATCACTAGTACAAAAGATAAAATGATACAAGCTTCAATGATGTCAATCAAGGCGGATTCCCAAAGCTTCTAGCTTTGGCTTCTTGGAGAGTAGAGTTGCTTTGTCGATGATCTCTCACTTTGGCATTGAGGTCAAGAAAGAACCCGATGTTAACGGAGACCAATTTGAGAGGCAACTATTATGTAACTCAAAGATTGTAGCTACACCGCTCGATCGATATCACTCCACCTTTGAAATGTTGGGTTTCCATATACATTAATAAAGAAGAGTCCTCTTCGTGCTCTTCAATGACCAAGCAACCACAAACTTTACCCTTCAGAAGCTCCCTATTACACCAAAACCAGCACTTTGGCTTCAAGCTTAGATTCAACCCTTTTTCTTTTTCCTGGGATGATTGAGGTTGAGATCCTCGAGCCTTGTGAAGAGTCGAATGTATCCCAAGTCGAGCCGGTGCATCCCCTAGTCTTTCATAACGCTTTTCGAGGGATTTCATCAATTCATTGACCACCACATTTTTGTTCTTTTCAATGATGGGACCAAGTTCATCAAGCTCGCTGATCCCAAAGTCGTTGAACTTCAAAGGATCATGAACTTCAAAGTCCCTTTATCATCCCCTCAGACATTCATTGCCGTGGTTTGATTTAGGATGATGTAGACATCGAGATCTTTTCAGTGCCCTTCGCTTGTCATGGTCCAGCTTGTAGTGATCAATCCTTTCTTGTCTAATTGCATCATCCTTCTTAGCTTTTTCATCCCTTATCTTTCTAAAGGAAGTTATTTCAACATCCCGAGCTACTTTGAACTTTGGCCCGCTTGTCCTTTTTCAAGTTTCTTAGGATCAATCCCCAACTTCTCGCCTTCTTCGATACTACTTTGACCAGTGGCTTCTCTCGCTTTTCTTTTCCTCCTCACTGCTTTCTTATGCTTGTCTTCCTTTTCAAGGTAGGCACTTAGTTGATCCGAGTAAGCAAGTACTTAATGCCACCAATTTCATAAGGAATTTTGACAGGCTCATGCGTGGTTAGTATGCCTTTTCCTTTATCCCGAGCTGATGAAGAAGATGTTGACATTAGTGGGGGTGTAGTTGTGACTACTGGTGGTGTTGTTGTTGTTGTCACTGAGACTGTTTTTGTGATTTGTTTTCCTGATGGTGGGATTGATGAGATGGGTGTTGCGACACGTTGAGTTGGCTCCCCTCAAGGTGAGAGGAAGTTACTTCAGAGCTCTCCCCTCAACTGCTGCCGCAACGCAACGAGTGCAAGAGTTGGTTGCGACACTAAGGAGAAGGAGCAACTTGACCTTTGAAGGCTTGATATATCTCCGAGACCATGGACTTGATGTCGGATGTATCTTGTTGAAGACTTGTGACATTTTCTTCAAGATTGGTCTGAGATAATTCTAGTGCTGTCATTCTAGGCCCGAGATTCCAGGCCATAGATGAAGAAGATTGAGCCAGATCAACAACCGTTGTATCCAGAGAGCCCAGGGTGGACTGAATAGCCTGCATAGAGGAGGTAAGACCCTGAACATTTGCAGTGTTAAGCATGGTGATGAGTTCAGTGAGACTGGAGGAGTTCTTCATGTAGGTCTCCGTAGCCTCAAGCACTTTGGAGTTGAGTGCCGGGTCTTCCTTGATAGATTCCTTGATTTCATCCAGCTTAATGTGAGCATCCTGAAAGGTTTGGAGAAACTTCTTTAGGTTGCCATCCACTGTCTAGATGGTCATAGATTAAATCCATGTGCTCATGATTATCATCAAAGGTGGAAATCACTTCACTTTTAAATCAGCGTAGCTGGCAAGCAGCTTCAACATGTTGATCCCACAAATTATCACACTGAAGAGTATAACTTCCTGGTAGCCCTCTTTAACCACATTACAAGTTGCCTTTCAGTAAGAGGCTGAATGTTGTCATACTTTTTCAGATCCTCAGGGCAGGAGGAAGAAGAGTCTGAAGAGTCAGAGGAGTCATCATCATTAGGCTGAAAGGGTGACTCTTCAGTCTCTTTTGGATCATGCTGATGCTCTTGTTCTTGTGGTTGAACATCAGCATCCATTTCTTCACCAGCTGAAAAGATTTCTTCCTCACTGTCAGCAGCAAGCTCTTCATCAGAAAATAGAATCTCATTAACTTCAGCAACAATAAGAAGACCAGTGGGGGTGATGGGTTCCATATCGCGGTGGTTTTGTCCTCCGAGTCTTTGTCCCCAGGACCCCTCGACATCGATGGGTTTTTCCAAAGGTCTTCCCGAGTCCGGATTGGTTGTGAGTTCCAGACGGCGGTTGTTTCTTTCCTCCGAGTCTTTGTCCTTCGATGCTCCTTCAAGCACCGGTGGTGTTTCCTGCCATCCTTAGAAGCAAGGGCGCTGTATCCCTATCGGTGGTTGTTCATTTCCCCGAGTCTTTAGATCAATAGTTGTGCCCTCGCACAAAAGCTTTGATTTCGAATGTCCTCATCAGTCAGATGGAAGGCGCCCCCTACCAAGGGTTGTTTGTTTCCTCCGATCTTGGGGAGTAGTCGCTGGGACCAAGGGCACCGATCGTGATGTATCGCCCTTCGCTGTCACCAAGGTAGATGTTGCTTGGTCTCCTTAGGTGTCTTGGCGCCTGGGTCTTTTGGGCCTTTTAGGTCAGGTTCCGTGCCTCGTGGCCCCGAGACTGGGTTTGGTTTTAGTCCTAGTCCGAGACTTCCCTTCTCTTTAGTGAGCAGGGTTTGAGACACCGAGTCCCTCCGTTGTTTACAAGAACCATATGGGCCATCAATTCTATTTCAAAGGACAAGGGATGGGTCCTTTGAAAACTTGAAGGGCTCAGGTGCTAGGTAAAGCGCAATATTTATATTCCTAAGGATAATTGCAACCCAAGAACACTTGTAAAGCACAAGAGACAAACCTAGGGTACGAAACGATTTCGCCCTAGTTTTGCTCTATAGCTTGGTTACGAGATCACCGTAAATGATCTCCCTATGTCGACATTAGTCCCAAATATCAAGTCAGAGGCCATCATCAACCGAATAGAATTAATTGCTCAGTGGATGAGTGGTTCCTCACGAGAACCCGAATCACAAAAGTGAACAGGATCTTCCAAGCCACGGAAAGGAGTTCTTGGTGATCGAGGTTTTGTCCAAAATTTTGGATCCAAAACAATTTTACCTAACTCAACCTTAACAAAGGGTCGGGTCGTGTGAGCAACATAATTTCGGATTATAGTCAAGCCCCGTAGAGGTGCAAAAGTTTTATAGTCCATGGTGACCGATTGTTCCCATTTAAAATTGAAAATTTGATGAGAAACCACTGAGGGGTCTTAGGTCCGCCTCATCACTGAGGTTGTCGGGTCATAGGCCATCATAGAGCCCAAAACTCCCGAGGAGGTTTTGGTACAAGATAGAGGGGGACCGAATAAAGGCTTGCTTAAGTGGGCGCTGAGTAAAATTTCATGATTCCCTTATAGGTCGGGACATCATGGGGTATTCAAAATTGCCTATAACATTATTTGTTTTAAACTCAACATTTTCAAGATCTCCTACCCACCGAGGTGCAAACTCAAGGCTTTGTGTTCTTGCCATTTCCATTCGTAAAAATTTAGGGTTTTTAATAATTTTTTGACAAGAACAATCAAAGAGTTTCTTAAAAAGTTAGTGATGAAAACTTTGTAGATTGTTTCAAGGATGAGTTTTTGATAAACCGGTTTTGGTGATAAGAACACACAAATGTTTCGAGTTTTGAAAGGATTTTGACAGAGTTTAATTGCGTAAATCAAATTGTGTGTGTGTTTATGTGTTTGTGAGAGGGTATTTATAAAGTGGTGAAGGGGCAAAATTTTGCACATGCGAGGATTTGTAAAGTCGGTTTTGAAAACGCTTTATTTTCCTCATTTAATGCAGCCACTCTAGTACCCGCAGCTTTTCTCATGCTTTTCAAGGAAACAAAGTGGCACAAGAAAAGTGCATTTGCAGTTTAAAATATCCTAAGGATATTTGTTGTGAGAGAAGGCATTTAATGCCAAGTAGGATGAGGTAAGGTTTGAGGACCCATGACATGGATGATGTAAGGGTTAAGAGACATATATTCCTATATTAAATTGGTGAGTTTACCAACCTAGGACTTAAGTAATCGAAATACTTAGAGCATTTAGTTACTCATTCAATGCTCTTGTCCAATGTCAGGACCCCGAATGAGTCTTACTCATTCAAAGAGAAGATGATTTTGGGGTTTTGTTCAGGATCGTGACCATTTCGTAGAGAACATGCCGAGATCGTGATTGGTTATCGTGTTGTCGACTTTCAATGTCAAGCATTCCTAATTCAATTTTCGCCTCTCAAGGTAGGTTCATCCAAAGGTTTGGTGAAGATATCGCAGTCGATATTCAAGAGGATGAAATGGAGTTCTATGTCTCCTTTCATGATGTGGTCCCCGATAAAATGATATCCGATATCAATGTGTTTGGTTCTTTGGTGAAGGACAGGTTGTTGGAGATTGCTATAGCATCGGTGTTATCACAAAAGATGGGTACCATCTTGTAATGGATGTCATAGTCACCGAGTTGACTTTTCATCCATAACACATTGGCACAAAGACCGCCAATGCTACATATTCGCCTTCAAATCAAGACATAGCCACCGATTGTTGCTTTTAGCACTCCAACAAACCAACTTTCCTTCAAGAAATTGACAGACCCCGAGGTACTTTTTCACCCATGTTGCACCGCATAATCGAGTCGAATATCCTTTGAGGTCAAACCCCGAACATTTTGGATAGTAAAGTCCAAGGCTTGGAGTTCCCTTCTGTATCCGAGGATTCTTTTCGTCAGTGAGATGGGATTCTTTAGGATTGACCGATATCTTGCTATTAGACATACCGAGAATTGTATGTCTAGTCCGAAGCGCTTAGATACATCATTGATCCTACAATCCTCTAAAATGAGTTTGATTGACCGATTTGCCGCTGAGATCAGTCCAAGGTTATTTGAGGGACCATTGGTGTCTTCACCGAGCACAATGAGATCTCATATTTCTTCAAGAGATTTCGTATATTTCTCTTGACCGATGGTGATTCCTTTATCGCTTGTTGATTTGTAGTCCAAGGAAGTATGTGAGTTCACCCATCATGCTCATTTCAAATTTCTTAGTCATTGCTTTTCGAACTGCTTGCAAAGAGTATAATTTGTTGAGCCAAAGATGATGTCATCAACATACACTGGACTAGTATCACATCTTGTTTTGTCCTATAGATAAACAATGTATTGTCGATCTTTCCTCCGACAAACTTGTTTTGAATCGAAGGCCGAGAGAGTTTCATACCATGCTCGGGAGCTTGTTTAAGTCCATATAGGGCTTTGTCAAGCTTGCGCACATAGTCGTGGTATTCACTACTCTCAAAGCCGTGAGGTTGTCGAACATACACATCTTCCTTGAGTTCACCATTTAGGAATGCACTTTTACATCCATTTGGTAAACCTTGAAGTTCATGTATGTTGCATAGGCAAGGAAGATCCCGATGGCTTCCATTCTGCAACAGAGAAAATGTCTCATCATAGTCAATGCCTTCTTGTTGATCAGAACCTTTGGCTACAAGTCCGCTTTGTTTTTAATGACAAGTCGCTTTCACCGCTTTGTTTCGAAAACCCACTTCATTCCTATGACGATGACATCCCGAGGACATTTGATCAAGGTCATGACCTTGTTTTTATCAAACTGCTGAAGTTCTTCTTGCATAGCCCGAACCCAAATAGGATGTTTTAGAGCTTCAATGACACTTTGGGTTCTATTTCGATAGAAAATCAACATATAGGCATTCATTGGTCAAGTCATTGTTAACTTAGCAACCATGCTTCTTGTGAGCATGCCTTCAGCTGGTTCACCAATGATGTTCACAAGCTCAATGTCTTGAGATTTTGTCCACTTACTTTGTGGTCTAGGATCCGAGCTTGATGAGGTCACCGGAGACTCGTGAATGGGTTCGTGTCGGAACCACATAATCATTTAGATCATCTATTGAGATGCTTTGTTCAGTTGGGGTTCATGAATTACGTGTTCCTAAACATTTGGTTCAAGATACCTATCTCAAGTAGGGACCGATGGAGTATCAATAAATTCACCGATTGTTGGTTGAGAAAGGTTGTGAGGCAAGACATAGTATGAGATGTCAAGATCGCTTGATATGAGGAATTGATTTCGTGTTGAACTCATCGAGGGTATCTTGATGAGTCATCAATTCCTATTTCTTCCACCGAGGTATTGGTAAACCCGATGCTTTCTCGAACTTTCATCAAAGGTGACATGAAAGGTTTCCTCAACTTGTTGTCTTCTCGTGTTAAACACCTCAAGGCTTTGGATATCGCGAGTAGCCTAAGAAATATCCATCATCGCTTTTGCATCAAATTTTCCTAAGTGATCCTTATGATTGTGAATGAACACAGACACCCAAACACATGAAAGTAGTTGATATCGTGAAGTCTTCCTTCAAGATCTCATATGGGGTTTTGTTATGCCTCTTGACAATGATTGACCTGTTTTGAGTGTAACAGTCGCTTTTGACAACTTCAATCGTATGCTTTGAGAGTGCCGAGCCATTTAACATGGTTCTTGCAACCTCAATGAGAGTTCTGCTTTTCCTTTCACCTACCCCATTTTGTTCAAGGGTATAAGGAGATGAGAAATTTTGGGAAATTCATTTTCATCACGTAAACTCTCAAGCTTTTGATTTCGAACTCAAGACCATTGTCGGCCTGATTTGTTTAACAATAATGTCATTCGATTTTCAATCTTCCTAATGAATGACATTATGGTTTCAACGCCTTTACTCTTTTGGAAAGAAAGTATACCCAAGTGTATCTTGAGAACTCATCAACAATGACAAGTGTATACTTCTCATGTCGGATTGATCTTGACCGACAGTCCAAAGAGATCCATATGCAGAGGTAAAGGCATCTTTTGATGGAGAAATTTTGTTTTGTTATGAATGACGCTCTGTGATGTTTGCCTTTTTCACAGGCTGAGCATGGTTTATCTTTTGCAAAAACCAGTGATGGTAAACCAAGGACTTTGTTTTGTTTTGCCAAGTTGTTTATATTTTTGAAGTTTAAGTGAGAGAGTCTCTTGTGCCACAACCAGTTGATAGTTTCAGTGGCTTTGGCAAAGAGACATGTCCCATTCTGAGAGAGAGTTGACATGTCAAGAACATATACATCATCTCTCCTAGGAGCTATTAAAACAACTTCTTTGTTGGCATTGAAAATAGTACCTTGTTTATCATTGAACTGTACTATGTACTTAGCATCACATAACTGACTAACACTGATGAGATTGTATTTCAGACCATTGACATAAGCTATTCTAGAGAAAACTATACCATTGCGCCATCGAACCATAACCTTCAGTGGGACATGATGAGTTATCACCAAATACTACCTGGGTCCCGGTTCTTTACATACTTGTGTAGATACTCCTTAACACCACCATGCTTCTTGAACATCCACTATCTAGATGCCAAATAGGCTCCCTAGCGTGTCTCGCACAAATAGTAAACCCAATTAGTTTCTCTTGTCGACCCACTTACTAGTGGGCTTGGGTCCGATGGTCCGCTTAAACTTAGCAAGTGATTCATGGTCGCGGTTGAGTGCAGCAGCTACCACAAGTTTTGCATTGGCGACCGAGGAAGACTCATTGATGCGGGTTGTTTTGAACTTCTCCTTGCTTGATGACTCTATCATGCCGAGATGTCTCATGAGCTGGATTTCCACATATATCACAAAGATGTGTTCATGAGACACCATCGTGAAGATGATCATTAAAGCCACAATGTGGGCAAGGAGGAAAAGGTATTGCTTTAGGTCTTTGACCCTGCTTTGATGATGAAGCATACTGATGACCAATATTGGTATGACTTGCTTCACTGGATGATCTTACATACTGTAAGTGATCAGAAGTTCTGTGATCATCCTTTTTGCAGATCATGCAAAAAAGGATTCTGTAGCAATTATCAGTGGTATGGCTGGTATAATGGCACAGATCACACTTCTGTTTGGGCTTGGTGTTTGATTTTGACCTTGATGAACTAGAGGAGGCTGACTTAGTTTCCTTGATTGTTGAATCAGAGCTTTCTCAATAGAGTTCATCTTTTCACCAACTTCCTCACAAGTTCACCAATTGTTGATTTGACCTTCTTCAAGAGGAACTCAAGATGGGAAGTCTCAAGAGGAACCGAATCTTCGGGTTGGTTTTACGGCCTTTTCAAAATGGTTCTGCCTAGACCGACCTTTCTTTTGGAGAGTGAGGGTTGAATTGTAGAGGAGTAAGCTCGAGCTAGGTGCAACACCAAGAGGTTTCAGAGGTGGAAGGTGCTTCAAATTCACTTTAGACTCGTGATGTGTTCAAGACTACCGGGTACATCGTGGAGTCCAAGCATGCTCTTGAGAGCTTGACTCGTGCTCAAGAATCCTTCCAAATCGAAGTTTGAAGCTTACTCGTGGTTTACCCTTTCAACCCAATCACTAGACTTAGGCATTAACTCCTTTTGGAGAGCATGCCACAGACACAAATGGTTTTGGACTTTGGTCTTCACCGAGAGAATCAGTGAGATGATCTTCACCTATGATTCTCTTTTTTCTACTGGGCTTGAACAATATCAAAGACTCTAGGATTCTTAGCAATTCAACTTTCAATAATATCTTTTCCTTTTTAAGTTCTTCCCAAGAGCTTGATTTCTTTAACTAATTCAAGTGTTTTGAATTTGAAGTGTAACAAATTTCAAGCTTGGCTTGTTTTAAAAGAAGCAGCTCATCCCTACACTTGTTTAATTCAAAACTTAACTTGTTGTATTTTGAAAAAAGATTTAATCGTTGCTCCTCTACAAACTTAAGGTCAACATTGATATAGTTCATGAAAGACTGCCAATCTGAATCATCATCCATAAAAAGTAAAATGTTTACCTTCTTCATTGTGATATTGACCCATTCACCATTCCTAGCATGATTCTTCCCAACAACTAGCTTGTCCTCTTCTGAGAGAGCCATCAGTGCACTGACTTGCACCATTTCATCGTCTGAGGAGACTGGCTCTTCATCACACCAAAGACTTCAACTACTGTGCCCTTGTTTTTACCCCGCATGATTTAACATTGTTTGTTGTTTCGAGGAGTGGCCTCAAGAAGTGCTAGTTTAGCCTTGGCTTTCCTATACTTAGCTTCAAAATCGATGATTTGTTTTGGTCGACTTGTTTTGGAAATTTTGATGAGACCGATAGACTTTGGTTGAAATTTGCTAAAACCTAAGGACTAATTTGACCCCGAGGGTTTGTAAGAGGGCTCAAAGATAGTTTTGAAAAATGCCTTTAGCAAATGACCCTTTTGTGACACTTAAAACACTCAAGTCCTCATTAGCTTTAGCATTGGAAAACTTTTGTTTCTTCTTATAAACCTTCTAGAGTTAGCAAGGAGTGCCCTTTCCCGAAATTCAAGGTTCAAGTCATTCGTGTACTCCTCGCTTGTTCTCTCATCGCTCATCTTCCGAATTTTCCCGAAAATCCCGAACCACACCGTTAGAATAAAAGGCGAGAAATTGGTGTTGAAGTGGTTGTCGTGACTTATTGACTTCGAGACTTTTTCAAGTCGTGGTATCGTCTGCTGATGAGGTTTTCCTCATAGACAAATTTCCCATAGATTTCGTGAAGTTCAAGATTCCAATATGATTAGCATTCCTAAGTCCCCGAGAAATTCAACCACTTTTCGTGGAGACTATTGACAAAACCAACATTGATTTCATGTTTGGACAACTTTACACCATCATTTGACAATTCATTTAACAAAGTTTTATACCGGTGTAAGTTTGAGAGAGAGTTTTGAGTCTTTAGCCCTCAAGGTATTATACTCAAGTTTCGTGTCCATAATCATGTTTTCCTTGGTATCCGAGGGACCTTCATAGTCAGGACCAGTGTCATTCCAGTTTGTTTAGTTGTACTACGCCCAATGACCGACTCCATAACATCGCGTGAAGACAAGATATGATGATGCTTTTGAGCCTTTGGTCCAGGTTGACCACTCTCCTCTCGCCCCGAGTCCACTAACCTCGTGTTTAGGTAAACCTTCAGCTTTTGGATAAATGGACCTTCATTAATGCACTTAATGTAGTAAGGTTCCATCCCACCAAATAGCAAAGCATTCGCTTTTTCCATTTGTTAAATTTGCCAACTTCTAGTCGAGGGCAACAAAGAAGATAGGCTCCACCCTTTTATCGACAAGTTGGGGCACATCACTTTCAACCATTTGGATCCCGATTTAAAAATGTTTTTGGCTTAAAAAGGTTTTTATAATCACCTTGCTCGATACCACTTGTTGGTCCTGCTTCACAAGTAGCTTAAAACATTTAAAGACTACTAATTGTGAATCATGACCAAGTAATGCAAGTAAAGATAAGTTTTAACAAGATAAACACAGTGAGTAATTTTCAACGCTTATATTCTTTATTAAAACGAATCAAAAGAATACATTACCCAAGTACTTGGAATAGTACTTGGGATTGAAATGACAAGTATGGTATAACTCCTCACTAAGCTTAGGCTAAGTCTAAGCACAACTACACAGAACCACCGAGCTATCTCGTGGACATAGTTAGATTTGGAGGAGTGAAAGATTGCTTGTGTGTGTAATTCATAGTTAGTGCACAAGCTTAAAATCTTTCACCCATCTCTTATGGCTATTTATACATGTATGGTTTTTAACTATATCCTAAAGGACAAATCGACAGTTACGTAAGACAAAATACCGATGTATTTTGTCTCCTGCTTATAATGGCTATTTAGAGTAAGTGACAAGGTTGCTTTCTTCTTGTCGTTGATGACACTAAGCCCGGTAGTTAGCGATTCGTGAAAGTTTGACTTTGGTTGATAAGGACTTCGCCTTATCTGTTCAAACTTATCCCGCCTTGTCCCGATCATTCTTCTCTCTCTTTAGCCTTCAGTCTTTATCTTCAGTATTGTCTTCAGTGATAGTGGTTGGTGAGGAGTTTTGGGATTCATTGAGTTATTGTCATCACTCACTGAATCCACCATCTTCTTCTTGTCTCACTCTTCACCCCTTAAGTTCTGCCTTATCGAGTGGAAAGACTTCTTCTTTGTCTCATCGAGTATCCTAAAGACACCACCGAGTGGCTATGCCGCTTAGTGACTTGATAGTGTTTAAGGTTCTAAACACTTAGGATATTTTCTATTCAAATCCTAGAATTAAGGGGTTTGGGTATTTATCGAACCCAACACTTGACTTGACTTTATTATTTTGATTTATCCGGTTCTTGGTTGGCCTTGAATAGCTTGCCACCACCTTGGCATTTATTCGTGTTTTGGTTCATGAAGAAGCGATAAAGGCCAAAGCTCGCCTTTAAACACAAACATTTCACCCGACAAGCCTACATTGTTGGGCAACTTGAAAGCAATTTCAATGATAGGAACATAAAGCAATCTTAGATTAAAATATAAAATATAAAATATATGTGCCAATTAAAATGATAAGACTTTTGACATAAGCTTTACCAAACACCTTCAAAGTGGTTAATTTCTTTTCGAAACTAAAATTAGCTATAAAGCTCTTAAAATAAGCTTACCCAAATGCCCCAGTAAGGCGCCTCCTTCAATTGGGTTTTCTTGAATTGGCATTAACATGGGCATAAATCAATATCAAAAAAATTTATGTAAGCGTTTGTGATGTTATGTGAACTGGCCCACAACAACCACTTTCCCAAAATTCAACTTTAAAAAACATCACAAACTAATTAATATATAAACTAAAAAGGATACAAATTAATTAATTAAAAGGTGTAAAAAGTGAAAAACGAAAGATACCTTGGATGCTTTCTCAGGGAGGAGAATAGCACCATTGGTTTTTGACGGCGGCATAATCTTCTCGACCAAGATTCAAAGTAGACGTCGTCGTGAGAGTTGGAGACACACATACCCACAACGCCGGATCCGCCGTATGCCACACTTGGAAAAAAACATGATTAACTGCTTGGATTTTGTATTTTGATTTTGTGTTTAGGGTAATCGTCAAACTCACCGCTTTCATATTCATGACATTGATGAGCATGTGTGAAGACCACCCACAATCTCAAGTAGAGATACAAGCTTATCTAGAAAATTTTCATGCTTTTTCAAACATGATGGATTCTCATTTAAATGAGGCATTGCAAATGCAAAATGCTTTGCTTTATTCCCTCATTTCTCCATCAAATACCAACAATACTTTCACAAATGTTCCACCACCAATAATAATCCTACTCTCCTACCTCGACATGGTTGCTCTCATTGTGAGTGTACCGCCATTTTAGTGAAAGGACCGAATCATGGTCCACAATTACAAGATGAAATGAGGTCCATCCTCATTATATCCTTGAGCGAACGCTCTTTCTCATCCTCCTCCTCCTCAATAGGATGACTCTTACTTTATTTTTAGGATTTTTTTTAAAATTTTTTAAGTTATTTTTTTTTAATTTTCTAGGATTTTTTATTTTCAAGTTATTTTTTCTATTTTTAGATTTCTTTTATGTCTCAACATCTCTATTATGTTCCATTTATGACTTTTAGTCATAAAAATTTTAAATAATGAATGAGGTTTCTTATAATGTTGTTGGTTATTATAAAGTGATTACTTGTTGGTTGGAATTATTTTTATGCTTGTGATGATGAATGTTACTAACCTTTCTTTTGTAGCTTTTCATAATCTATGTATCTTTCTCTTGCACCCAATTAAGGGGAGGCCAATGGGGAGCATTTGGCTGGGCTCATTTCATTTTCCGCCCCCCTTCTTTTTGTTTCGATAAAAGGGAAGAATATTATTGAACTTGACCATTGACTTTCAAAAGTCAACATCATGCTTGACTTTCGAAAGTCAAAATTAAAGTAAACCAAATATTGGAGAAACAAAAGTCTAACTAGTCTTAATATAAAATAACTTTTAATTGTCAACTTTATTTAACTAAATAGTTCTTCCAAGTTCAAATTAGTTTCATATTTTAAAATTCTTGTACATCTTACATCTTTGATAAAAATAAAATTTATGTTTTGTCCTCAACAAAAAAGGGAGATTGTTAATACATATCGTCCAAAAACATTATTTATATTTTATGATCTTTACCTTGTTTTGTTAATCGAAAGTAAATTTCATTTTGCAAAGTATAAAGCTTGTCAAGATTATTAGACACAAGCTTTTCTTAAATAAAGTATTCATCATTTAAGCATTTACATCTTTGTTAGAATTAGAAATTCCGTGTATTAAAGAGTCGGTCACCTCAGTATATGTAATCGTTAGAAAGCTCGTAGTCATAGTTATTTTAAGTTAAGTAGTATTTAGTTTAGTAACACCGTGGAGGACTGACCGGTTCATCAGACGCTCGATCCACACCTCGGTGTGGGCGTTTATGTAAGATAAATACTTCTACCCAAGGTAGAGTTGCTCATAATAATATCTTTCACTTTCTCACTAAGTTCCCAAACCTCTAACTTTTCTCTCTCTAAAAACTCTTTGTACGCCTACTTGTATTAATGGTTTGATGTGTATGTGAATCCAATATCCTACAATTGGTATCAAGCCATGGTTAGATCATCGTGCACATCTTTGGATTTCTAGTGGTTTTAGGTGGTTTTGAGTTTGAAAAAGTTTAGTGGTTTGTGCATCATTGGTTGATTTCTTGTGTTAAAGCTTGATTTTGTTAGTACTTTTATGTTTAGAATCATCATAAGTGTTTAGGTTTTCATTTGGTGAGCTTGTAATTGTGAACAATGACCTAAGTAATGCAAGTAAAAACACCGAGTAATTTTCAACGTTTATATTCTTTATTAAAATGAATAAAAAAAATACATTACCCGAGTACTTGCGGAGTAGTACTTGGGATTGAAATGACAAGTATGGTATGACTCCTCACTAAGCTTAGGCTAAGTCTAAGCACAACTACACAGGAACCACTGAGCTATCTCAGGAGTGAAAGATTGCTTGTGTGTGTGTTTTACAATTAATGCACAAGCTTGAATCTTTCACTCCCAATCTTATGCTATTTATACACGTATGGTTTTAACTCTATCCTAGAGGACAAGCGACATGTTAGAAGACAAAATCTTGATGTATTTTGTCTCTTTAAAATAGCTATTTAGAGTAAGTGACAAAATTGCTTTCTTCTTGTCGGTTATGACACCGAGCACGATAGTTAGCGATTCGGTGAAAGTTTGACTTTGGTTGATAAGGACTTCGCCTTACCTGCTCAAACATATCCCGCCTTATCCCGCTCATTCTTGATCTCTTTAGCCTTGATCTTCATCTTGATGATTGTCTTGATGATAGTAGTTGGTGAGGAGTTTTGGGATTCGATGAGTTATTTTCATCACTCACCGAATCCACCATCTTCTTCTTGACTCGATATTCACCCTTTAAGTTCCGCCATCGAGTGGAAAGACTTCTACTTTGTCTCTTCGAGTATCCCGAAGATGACTTCGAGTGGCTATGCGCTCGATGACTTGTTAGTGTTTGAGGACTAAACACTTAGGGTATTTTCTATTCAAATCCTAGAATTAAGGGGTTTGGGTATTTGTTGAACCCAACAGTCTCCCCCTATTTGGATATACAAATAGCCTAAGTGTTTGATCAGTGTAAGTGAGCAAATGGCTTCTTCTTACACTGAATGTACTAATGAACATAATAAGGAAAACTGAATTTTTAACAAAAACATACATCGTTTATTCATCAGATTACAAAGTTCCTAACACTAGTACAAAAGATGAAATGATAGAGGTTTCAATGATGTCATTCAAGGCGGATTCCCATTGCTTTTAGCTTTGGCTTCTTGGAGAGTAGAGTTGCTTTGTCAGGATGATCTCTCACTTTGGCATTTAAGTCAGCACAGAACCTGATGTTTGCAGGAGACTGAATTTGAGAGGCCACTGTTAATTAACTCAGCATTGTAGCTACACCTACCTGATTGATATCACTCCACCTTTGAAATGTTGGGTTCCCATATACATCAATGAAGAAGAGTCCTCTTTCAGGCTCTTCAATGACTAGGGAGTTCACAAATTTTACCTCTTCAGGCAGCTCCCTGTTACAGTCAAAACCAGGCACCTTGGCTTCAGGCTCAGATTCAACCCTTTTTCTTTTTCCTTGGGATGATTGAGGTTGAGATCCTTGAGCCTCAGGAAGAGCTGACTGTATCCCAAGCTGAGCTGGTGCTTCCCTTAGTCTTTCATAACGTTTGCTTAGGGATTTCATCAACTCTTTGACCACCACATTTTGCTTCTTTCCAATGATGGGAGCAAGTTCATCAAGTTCAGTGATCCTAAAGTCAGTGAATTTGAACGGAGCATGAACTTCAAAATCTCTTTTATCATCCCCCTTGTAGACATTCAGTTCCAGTGGTTAGGATCTGGGGATGATTTTTACATCAGTGATTTTTTCAGGCGCCCTTCTACTTGTCATGGTCCAATTGTAGTGATCAACCCTTTCTTGCCTGATTGAAACATTCCTCTTGTTCTTTTCATCCCTTTTTCTCTTAAAGGCAGTCAACTCGGCATCCTGAGCTGCTTTGAACTTTTAGCCTGCTCCTTTTTCAAGAGTTTTAGGATTAATCCCTATCTTTTCAGCTTCTTCAAAGACTGCTTTGACCATGGCTTCTCTGCTTTTCTTTTCCTCTTCAGCCTACTTCTTACGTTTGTCTTCCTTATTAAGGTAGGCACTTAGCTGTTCAGGAGTAAGCATGTACTTGGTGCCACCAATTTCATAGGGAATCTTTACAGACTCTGTTGTGGTCATGATGGCTTTGCCTTTATCCTGAGCAGATGAAGAGGATGATACCAGTGGGGGTGTAGTTGTGACAATCGGTGTTGTTGTTGCTGTTGTCACTGAGATTTTTGTTCCTGATGGTGGGATGGATGAGATTGGTATTGCTGATACAGGTTGAGTTGGCTCCCCCTCAGTGTGAGAGGGAGTCTTTTCAGCAGCTCTCTCCCCCTTAACTATTGTCGTAGCGTCAGTGAGGGCAAGAGTTGTTTGTGACACTGAGGGAGAAGAAGCAGCTTGACCTTTGAAGGCTAGGTATATCTCCGAGACCATGGACTTGATGTCGGATGTATCTTGTTGAAGGCGGTGACCTTTTCAAGAAGATTGGCTGAGATAATTCAAGTCTTGTCATTCTAGGCCCGAGATTCCGTGCCATAGAAGAAGATGATTTAGCGGATCGGCAACCTTTGTATCTAGTGAACCCAAGGTGGATGGAAGAGACTGTACTGAGGAGCTAAGACCTTAAATATTTGTAATGTTGACCAGTTCAGTGAGACTGGAGGAATTTTTCATGAAGACCTCAGTAGCCTCAAGCACTTTGGAGTTGAGGGCTGGGTCTTCTTTGACAGATTCCCTAATTTCATCCAGCTTGCTGTGACTATCCTGAAAGTACTTGAGAAACTTCTGCAGGCTATCATCCAGCCTTTGTAGGTGATCATACATGAGATCCCTGTGCTCATCAGTGTTCGCACAGTTAGCAACCACTTCAGCTTTTAGATCGGCATAACTGGCAATGACTTCAACATGCTGATCCTAGAGAGTATCAGTAAAACCAGTGTATAGCCTCCTTGTAGCCCTTTTTATCCACATAACAAGCTGCCTTTCAGTGAGTGGAAGAGTGTTGTCATATTGCTTCCATTCATCATAGGTTGAAGAGTCTGAGAAGCGGAGGTCATCATCGACTGAAAGGGTGACTCTCGAGCTCCTCGTGGATCGGGCGATGTTCATGTTATTGAACATCAGCATCCATTTCTTCTCCAAAAGAAAGGATTTCGTCCTCACTGTCAGCAGTAAGTTCTTCATCAGAAAATAGTATGTCATTTACCTCAGCAATTGTTAAAAGACCAGTAGGGGTGATGGGTTCCGTATCAGCGGGTGGTTTTTGTCCCTCTGAGTCTTTGTCCCCCAGTGACCCCTCAGACACTGATGGGTTTTTCCCAATGTCTTCTCCGGAGTTGTGAGTTCCATATCGGCGGGTTGTTCCTTTCCTCCCGAGTCTTTGTCCTCGATGCTCCTTCAAGCACCGGTGGGTGTTTCCAGTGCCATCCTTAAAGCGATGGCGGTGCTATCCCTATCGGTGGGTTGTTCGTGTCCCTCCGAGTCTTTGGGATCGATGGTTGTGCCCTCGGAAAAAAGTCGTGTTTTGCAGTGTCCTCACCGAGCTAAGTGGGCGCTCCCCTACCGGCCGGTTGTATGTTTCCTACGGATCTTGGGAGTAGTCTTTGGGACCAAAGGCACCGATTGTGATGTATCGGTGTCCTTGATGTCACTGTGGTAGATGTTGCTTGGTCTCCTTGGGTGTCTTAGCGCTCTGGGTCTTTTGGGCCTTTTAGGTCATGGCTCCAAAAGCTTGAGGCCCTAAGACTTGGTTTGGTTTTAGTCCCGATCGAGACTTCCCTTTCTTTTTGGGAGCAGGGGTTTGAGAGATTGAGTCCTCTAGTTGTTTACAAAGAACCATATGGGCCGTCAATTCAATTTCAGTGACAAGGGATGGGTCCTTTTGAAAATTTAAAGGGCTCAGGATGGCAGGTAAAGCGCCATATTGTATTCCTGAGGATAATTGCAACCCAGTAACACTTGTAAAGCACATGAGACAAACCTAGGGTAAGAAACGTATTTTTCCCTAGTTTTTCTTAGTAGCTTGGTTACGAGATCACTGTAAATAATCTCCCAATGTCGACATCAGTCCCAGTTATCAAGCTGTATGCCATCATCAACTGAATAGAATTAACCTGTTCAGTGGATGAATGGTTCCCGCCGAGAACCTTAATCACAAAAGTGAAAAGGATCTTCCAAGCCGCGGGAAATGAGTTCTTGGTGTGTGGGGTTTTGTCCAAAAGTTTTTTTTATCTAAAGAAATTTTACCTAACTCAGCCTTAACAATGGTTGGGTCAGGGTGAGCAACATAATTTCCTGGATTATAGTCAAGCCCTGTGGAGGTGCAAAAACTTTTATAGTACAGGGTGACTGATTGTTCCCCATTTAAAATTGAGAATTTGATGAGAAACTCCAGAGGGTCCGAGGTCTATCTTATCGGTTGAGGTGTCGGGTCATAGGCCATCGGGGTTGCCCAAAACTCCCAGGAGGTTTTGGTACAAGATTGAAGGGGACGTAACAAAGGCCTTTTTCAAGGCGCTTAGCAAAAACTTCATGATTCCACTTATAGGTGGGACATCATGTGGGTATTCAAAATTTCCTATAACATTATTTGTTTTAAACTCAACACTTTCAAGTCCTCCTACCCACTGTGATGCAAACTGAAAACTTTGGGTTCTTGCCATTTCCATTAAAAGATTTTAGGGTTTTTGATATCTTTTGACAAGAACAATCAAAGAAGTTAGATTCTTTTAAAATTTTGTGATGAAAAACTTCTGTAGATTGTTTGCAGAGAAGATTTTTCTTGCTTAAAACTGGTTTTGGTGATAAGAACTGTTAGCCTTAATAGTTTTTATTAGAAGTGATGGTCATTCACATTTAGGAACTTTGTAACGTGTGTTAGATATAGTGATAGAATAGTCAACGGGCTCATGGATTGGGCTATGGTAATTGGGTATTAGTTTAGTTAAGCTAGCCTTGAATAAGTTCATTTAACCCAATCCAATCCAAGCCCATCCACGAGGCCCATGGAAAGCCTTTTAGGGCATCTAGTGCTTGTACTATATAAACCCTCAAAGTCTCATTTGAGGGTGTGTTTGAGTGTGAGTGTGTGTGTTTTTCTTTCAAGTAATACAACTTTCTTGTTTCATCTTTCTCTAACATACACGATTTACATCTTAAGTCACCATCTTTCTTATTTACGCATAGTTTGTGTTTGTGTTTCACGTGTTCTATGCGTAACGTGGTTTACTCGTGATATACGTGTTGGGTTTGTGATAAGGTTGATAGATTTAAGGTCCTACAAGAACACACAATTGTTTCTGAGTTTTGAAAGGATTTTGACAGCGTTTATTTGGAGAAATCATATTTTTTGTGTTTTTGTGTTTTTGAGAGGGGTATTTATAGAGTGGCGAGAGGGGTAAATTTTGAACCTGTGAGGATTTGTAAAGTTGGTTTTTGAAAACGTTTTATTTACCTCATTTAATGCGACCACTCCACTACTCGTAGTTTTCTCACGGTTTTCAAAAGAACAGTTGCAGTGCATAGTAAAAGTGCATTTGTAGAGTTAAGATATCCTAAGGATATTTGTTGTGAGAGAAGGCATTTAATGCCAAGTGGGATGAGGTAAGGTTTGAGGGACCCATTATATGGATGACAGAAAGGTTAAGAGACATATATTCCTATATTAAATTGGTGAGTTTACCAACCTAGGACATTAAGTAACTGAAATACTTAGTGCATTTAGTTACTCATTCAATGCTCAATGTCCAATGTCAGGGGACCACGAATGAGTATTACTCATTCGGTGAGAAGATGATTTTGGGGTTTTGTTCAGGGATCATGGACCATTTCGTAGAAAACTTTCTTTGAGGTTAGGATTGATTATCAGTTCTCGACTTTCAATGTCAAGCATTCCTAATTCAACTTTCGGTCTCTCAAGGTAGGTTCATCCAAGGGTTTGGTGAAGATATCGGCAAGTTGATATTCATAGGGATGAAGTGGAGTTCAATGTCTCCTTTCATGATGTGGTCCCCGATGAAATGATATCTGATATCAATATGTTTGGTTCTTTGGTGAAGGACAGGGTTGTTGGAGATTGCAATAGCACTGGTGTTATCACAAAAGATGGGTACCATTTTGTAATGGATGTCATAGTCACTAAGTTGACCTTTCATCCATAGCACATTTGCACTGACACCTGCGATGCTACATATTCGACTTTAGTCGAAGACATAGCCACCGATTGTTGCTTTTGGCACTCCAACAAACCAACTTTCCTCCAAGAAATTGACAGACCACGAGGTACTTTATAGTCCATGTTGCGACTGCATAATCAGTCGAATATCCTTTGAGGTCAAACCACGAACATTTTGGATAGTAAAGTCCAAGGCTTGGAGTTCCCTTGTGTATCGAGGATTCTTTTGGCTGCAGTGAGATGGGATTCTTTAGGATTGACCGATATCTTGCTATTAGACATACCGAGAATTGTATGTCGTCCGAAGCGATTAGATACATCGGTGATCCTACAATCCCCTAAATGAGTTTGATTGATGATTTGCCGGTGAGATCGGGTCCAAGGTTATTTGGAGGACCATTGGTGTCTTCACAAAAGCACGATCGGAGATCTCATATTTCTTCAAGAGATTTATGGTATATTTCTCTTGACCGATGGTGATTCCTTTATCGGTTGCCGATTTGTAGTCCAAGGAAGTATGTGAGTTCACCCATCATGCTCATTTCAAATTTCTTTGTCATCGCTTTTTGAGCTGTTTGCAAAGAGTATAATTTGTTGAGCCAAAGATGATGTCATCAACATATACTTGGACTACTATCACATCTTGTTTTGTCCTATAGATAAACGATGTGTTGTCTATCTTTCCTCTGACAAACTTGTTTTGAATCAGGAAGGATGAGAGAGTTTCATACCATGCTCCGGGAGCTTGTTTTAGTCAATATAGGGCTTTGTCAAGCTTGCAGACATAGTCAGGGTAATCACTACTCTCAAAGCCAGGAGGTTGTTGAACATACATATCTTCCTTGAGTTCACCATTCAGGAATGCACTTTTTACATCAATTTGGTAAACTTTGAAGTTCATGTAGGTTGCAAATGCAAGGAAGATCCTGATGGCTTCCATTCTTGCAACAGGAGCAAATGTCTCATCATAGTCAATGTTTTCTTGTTAACTGTAACCTTTAGCTACAAGTCTGGCTTTATTTTTAATGACAGTGCCATTTTTATCAGTTCTGTTTCTGAAAACCCACTTCATTCCTATGACAATGACATTCTGAGGACATTTGATCAAGATCATGACCTTGTTTTTCTCAAACTATTGTAGTTCATCTTGCTTAGCCTGAACCCAGATTGGATGTTTTAGAGCTTCAGTGACACTTTTGGGTTTTATTTCTGATAGAAAATCAGCATATAGACATTTATTGGCTGAAGTTGTTGTTAACTTAGCAGTCATGCTTCTTGTGAGCATGCCTTTAGTGGGTTCACCAATGATGTTCACAAGCTCAATGTCTTAGATCTTGTCCACTTACTTTGTGGTCTATGATCTGAGCTTAATGAGGTCACTGGAAACTCAGGAATGGGTTCAGGTGCAAGAGCCACAGAATCATTTAAATCATCTGTTGAGATGCTTTGTTCAGGTTAGGGTTCATGAATTACAGGTTCCTGAACATTTGATTCAGTATTACCTATCCTAGAAGGGACTGATGGAGAATCAATGAATTCACTGATTGTAGGTTGAGGAAGGTTGTGAGGCAAGACATAGTGAGAGATATCGAGATCGACTTGATATGAGGAATTGATTTCGATGTTGAACTCATCGGAGGTTATCTTGAGGTCATCAATTCCGATTTCCTCCACTGAGGTATTGGTAAACCTGATGCTTTCTGAACTTTCATCAAAGGTGACATGAGAGGTTTCCTCAACTTGCTGTCTTCTGGTTTTAAACACCCTGAAGGCTTTGGATATCAGTAAGTAGCCTAAGAAATATCCTTCATTAGCTTTTGCATCAAATTTGCCTAAGTGATCCTTGTGGTTGTGAATGAACACAGGACACCCAAACACATGAAAGTAGCTGATGTTAGGAAGTCTTCCTTTGAAGATCTCATATGGGTCTTATTATGCCTCTTGCAATGATTGACCTGTTTTGAGTGTAACAGGCTATTTTGACAGCTTCAGTCCAGAAGTGCTTTGAAAGTGCTGAGGCATTTAACATGGTTCTAGCAACCTCAATGAGAGTTTTGTTTTCCTTTTAGCAACCCCATTTTGTTCACGGGTATATGGAGATGAATTTTTGGGAAATTCCTTTTCATCACACAAACTCTCAAGCTCTTGATTTCGAACTCGGTACCATTGTCGGTTCGATTTGTTTAATGATGATGTCATTCTCGGTTTTCAATCTTCACGATGAATGACATTATGGTATCGCCTTCGACTCTTTTTGGAAAGAAAGTATACCCAAGTGTATCTTGAGAACTCATCAACAATGACAAGTGTATACTTCTCATGCTGGATTGATCTTGGACTAACAGGTCCAAAGAGATCCATATGAGGGAGGTGAAGGCAGCTTTTGATGGAGAAATTTTGTTTTGTTTTGAATGATGCTCTGTGATGTTTGCCTTTTTCCCAGGCTGAGCATAGTTTGTCTTTTGCAAAAACCAGTGATGGTAAACCAAGGACTTTGTTTTGTTTTGCCATTGTTTATATTTTTGAAGTTTAAGGGAGAGAGTCTCTTGTGCCACAGCCAGTTGATAGTTTCAGTGGCTTTGGCAAAGAGACATGTCCCATTCTGAGAGAGAGTTGACATGTCAAGAACATATACATCATCTCTCATGGGAGCTATTAATACAACTTCTTTGTTGGCATTGAAAATTGTACCTTGTTTATCATTGAACTGCACTATGTATTTTGCATCACACAAGTGACTGACACTGATGAGATTGTACTTTAGACCATTGACATAAGCTATTCTAGAGAAAACTATTCCATTACAGTTTACTGAACCATAACCTTCAGTGGGACATGATAAGTTATCACCAAATACTACCTTGGGTCCTGGTTCCTTTACATACTTGTGCAGGTACTCCTTTACACTAGTCATGCTTCTTGAACATCCACTATCTAGATGCCAAATAGGCTCTCTGGCGTGTCTCTGCACAAATAGTAAACTGAATTAGTTTCTCTTACTGACCACTTACTAGTGGGCTTGGGTCTCATGGTCTGTTTGAACTTAGCAATTGATTCATGGTCAGTGGTTGAGTGAAGTGTGCTACCACAGGTTTTGCATTTGCTTACTGAGGAAGACTTAGTGATGCGGGGTTGTTTTGAACTTCTCCTTGTCTGGATGACTCTATCATGCTGAGATGTCTCATGAGCTGGATTTCCACATATATCCCAACAAGATTTCATGAGACAGTCATCAGGAAGATGATCATTGTAGCCACAATGTGGGCAAGGAGAAAAAGGTTTAGCTTTAGGTCTTTGACCCTGCTTAGAGGATGAAGCATATTGATGACCAGTGTTGGTATGAGTTGCTTCACTGAATGAACTTACATACTATAAGTTGTCAGAAGTTCTGTGATCTTCCTTTTTGCAGATCATGCAAAAAAGGATTCTGTAGCAATTATCAGTGGTATGGCTGGTATAATGGCACATATCACACTTCTGCTTGGGCTTGGTGATTGACTTTGACCTAGATGAACTAGGGGAGGTTGACATAGGTTCCTTGATGGTTGAATCGGGAGTTTTCTTTAAGGAGTTCATCTTATCACCAACTTCCTCACAAGTTCACCAATTGTTGGATTTGGTCTTCTTTAGTAGGAACTGAAGATGTGGAAGTCTCAATGGGGACTGAATCTTCTTGGGTTGGTTTTGTTGGTCTTTCCAGAATGGTTCTACCACGACCTGACCTTTCTTTAGGAGAGTGAGGGTTGAATTGTAATGGAGTAAGCTCAGAGCTAGGTGCAACACCACGAAGAGGTTTCGGAGGTGGAAGCGGTGCTTGATTCGACCTCGGACTCGGTGATGTGTTCAAGACTCTGGGTACATCGTGGAGTCCAAGCATGCTCTTGAGAGCTTGACTCTCAGCTCAAGAATCCTTCCAAAATCAAAGTTTGAAGCTTACTCTCGTGGTCTACCCTTTCAACCCAATCACTAGACTTAGGCATTAACTCCTTTTGGAAAGGATACCAGTGAGACACAAATTGTTTTGGACTTTGGTCTTCACCGAGAGAATCGGTGGTGATCTTCACCTAAGATTCTCTTTTGCTACTAGGGGCTTGAACAATGTCAAAGACTCTAGGGTTCTTAGCGATCCGCTTTTCAATGATATCTTTTTCCTTTTTAAGTTCTTCCCGAAGAGCTTGATTTCTTTTAACTAATTCAGAGTTTTGAATTTGTAGTGTGACAGCCTCATGCTTGGCTTGTTTCAAAATAAGCAGTTCATCTCTACACTTGTTTTATTCAAAACTTAACTTATTTTATTTTGAAAAAAGATTTAATCGTTGCTCTTCTACGAACTTAAGGTCAACGATAACATAGTTCATGAAAGACTGCCAATCAGAATCATCATCCATAGAAAGTAAAATATTTACCTTCCTCATTGTGATGTACACCCATTCACCATTCCTAGCATGAATCTTCCCAACAGCTAGCTTGTCCTATTCTGAAATAGCCATTAGTGCACTGACTTGCACCATTTCATCGTCTGAGGAGACTGGCTCTTCATCTCAGTCGAGAACTTCAGCTACCAGGCCCTTGTTTTTACCCTGCACAAATTTAACATTGTTTGTTGTTTCTGAGGGAGTGGCCTCAAGAAGTGCTAGTTTAGCCTTGGCTTTCCTATACTTGGCTTCAAAATCAACAGCTTTGTTTTGGTCCGACTTGTTTTGGAAATTATGATGAGACTGATATACTTTTGGTGGAAATTTGCTAAAACCTAAGGATTGATTTGACCCTGAGGGTTTGTAAGAGGGCTCAGAGATGGTTTTTGAAAAACAGTCTTTAGCAAAATGACCGTTTTTGTGACACTTAAAACACTCAGTGTCCTCATTAGCTTTAGCATTTGAAAAACTTTTGTTCCTTCTTATAAAACTTTTGGAGTTAGCAAGGAGTGCCCTTTCCTGGAACTCAATGTTCAAGTCATTCAGGTACTCCTCGCTTGTTCTCTCATTAGGCTCATCATCTGAATTTTCCTGAAAATCCTGAACCACACTGTTTGAATAAAAGGTAGTAGAAATTGGTGTTGAAGTGGTGGTCAGGGACTTCTTGACTTCCTGAGACTTTTTCAAGTCAGGGTATCGTCTGTTGATGAGGTTTTCCTCATAGACAAATTTCTCATATATTTCAAGAAGTTCAAGATTCTGGATATGCTTAGCATTCCTAAGTCCCTGAGAGAAATTCAACCACTTCTCAGGGAGAGTATTGACAAAACCAACATTGATTTCATGTTTGGACAACTTTACACATCATTTGACAATTCATTTAACAAAGTTTTAGACCGGGTGTAAGTTTGAGAGAGAGTTTCTGAGTCTTTAGCCCTGAAGGTATTATACTCAAGTTTCAGGTCCATAATCCTGTTTTCCTTGGTATCTGAGGGACCTTCATAGCTGTAGACCAGGTCATTCCAGGTTTGTTTAGCTGTACTACAACCAATGACAGACTCCATAACATCATCAGGAAGACAATATATGATGATGCTTTTGAGCCTTTGGTCCTGGTTGACCACTCTTCTCTTGTCCTGAGTCCACTGAGCTTCAAGTTTAGGTAAACCTTTAGCAATCTTTGGGATAAATGGACCTTCATTAATGCACTTAATGTAGTAAGGTTCCATCCCAATCAAATAGCAAAGTATTCGCTTTTTTCCATTTGTTAAATTTGTTAACTTCTAGTCGAGGGGTAACAACAGCATAGGCTCCACCCTTTTTATCGACAAGTTGGGGCACATCACTTTCAGCCATTAGGATCCTGATTTAAAATACGTTTTTGAACGGCTTTAAAAAGGTTTTTATAATCAGCCTGGCTTTGATACCACTTGTTGTTCCCCGTTTCACAGTTAGTTTAAAAACAATTAAAACGACTAATTGTGAACAAAGACTCAAGTAATGCAAGTAAAAATACACTGAGTAATTTTCAACGTTTATATTCTTTATTAAAAATGAATCAAAAAGATTACATTACCCAAGTACTTGCGGAATAGTACTTGGGATTGAAATGACAAGTATGGTATGACTCCTCACTAAGCTTAGGCTAAGTCTAAGCACAACTACACAGGAACCACTGAGTTATCTCAGGGACATAGTTGTATTTGGAGGAGTGAAAGATTGCTTGTGTGTGTGTTTTACAATTAATGCACAAGCTTGAATCTTTCACTACAACTCTTATGCTATTTATACAAGTTTGGTTTTAACTCTATCTTAGAGGACAACCGACAAAGATTCTGAAGACAAAATACCGATGTATTTTGTCTCTGCATAATGGCTATTTAGAGTAAGTGACAAGGCTTCTTTCTTCTTGTCACCGATGACACCGAGCCCGATAGTTAGAGATTCGGGAAAGTTTGACTTTGGTTGATAAGGACTTCGTCTTATCTGCTCGAACTTATCTCGCCTTGTCCGCTCATTCTTCGCCTCTTTAGCCTTCGTCTTCATCTTGATGTGTCTTGATGATAGTAGTTGGTGAGGAGTTTTAGGATTCAGTGAGTTATTGTCATCACTCACTTAATCCACCATATTCTTCTTGGCTCGCCTTCACCCTTAAGTTACGCTTCTTCGAGTGGAGAGACTTATACTTTGTCTCATCGAGTATCCGAAGACAACTCACCGAGTAGCTATGCGCTCGGTGACTTGCTAGTGTTTAAGGGACTAAACACTTAGGGTATTTTCTATTCAAATCATAGAATTAAGAGGTTTGGGTATTTGCTGAACCCAACACCCATTCCAGACGGGAACACCTTCTTTAGATCAGGAAACCTTTCATTTTCAGCTGATATAATCAAGTTACAAACACTATCCAATTTCTCCATTTTATCTTCAAGTTACTCATCGTCTGCAAACATGTTAAAACACCAAAAACTGAATAACGATATGTTTAAGGATGGTTTTACTTACCGAAACCCAATATCCATTGTGTTACCTACCAAACCCTCCTCCTAATGTGCCAAAATAAAATGGTAATATCAAGCTTGATATGCATTTAGTCATATGTTATATTTACTATATACATATCTCAAACATGGTAATGCCCTACTTTTCAATTAATCAAACCTGATAATACCCTACATAAGCTTATTTTCAGTCAATTAATCCATTGTGTCATATGTTATATTTACTATATACATATCTCACATTCTATATTTCAGAATACTAAGTCTTTATTTAATAGTTATAATGCAATACGTCAAACATGTCATTTTTGCTACTGATTGGACGTAGATACACATACTTTCAGGTATAATTTCACAATCAAGCAAATAAATATATGGCTACTTTGCTACTGCAAAAGCAATAGATGGAATATGAATTATAACAGGTTGTATACTAACCTTATGAATCAAAGGTTCTGGCTGGTAAACGTAAACTTGCTAACCAAAGAAATACATCCAACAATCTTGATTTATATTAAATTGCCTAGTTACACAAAATTTCCAAATAAAAAGGTTGTAAGACATAAATGATAAACACTATATAATTAAATTCACGTTGTTCAAAAAATTTCACGTGAGAAAATGTTTTCAAAGTGAGTACCAGTGACTTAAAAATTCTGAATCAAGAATAGTTATGGGGTAAGTTGCGACTTCAGCTTTATTATTTTGATTTATCTGGGTTCTTGGTTCAGTTTCCTTGAATAGCTTGCCACTTCACCTTGGCAGATTTATTCAGGTTTTTGGTTCAGCTGAAGAACGATAAAGGCCAAAGCTCGCCTTTAAAACACAAACATTTCACCCCGACAAGCCTACATTGTTGGGCAACTTGAAAGGCAATACTGCTCAATGATAGGAACATAAAGCAATCTTAGATTAAAATATAAAATATAAAATATATGTGCCAATTAAAATGATAAGACTTTTGACATAAGCTTTACCAAACACCTTCAAAGTGGTTAATTTCTTTTCGAAACTAAAATTAGCTATAAAGCTCTTAAAATAAGCTTACCCAAACAGCCCCTGGTAAGGCGGCGCCTCCTTCAATTAGGGTTTTCTTGAATTGGCATTAACATGGGCATAAATCAATATCGTAAAAAAAATTTATGTAAGCGTTTGTGATGTTATGTGAATCCCTGGGCCCACAACAACCACTTTCCCAAAATTCAACTTTAAAAAAAACATCACAAACTAATTAATATATAAACTAAAAAGGATACAAATTAATTAATTAAAAGGTGTAAAAAGTGAAAAACGAAAGATACCTTGGATGCTTTCTCAGGGAGGAGAATAGCACCATTGGTTTTTGACGGCGGCATAATCTTCTCGACCAAGATTCAAAGTAGACGTGCTGTCGTGAGAGTTGGAGACACACATACCCACAACGTCGGATCTGGCCGGGTATGCCACACTTGGAAAAAAAACATGATTAACTGTTTGGATTTTGTATTTTGATTTTGTGTTTAGGGTACTGTTCAAACTCACCGTTTTCATATTCATGACATTGATGAGCATGTGTGAAGACCACCCACAATCTCAAGTAGAGATACAAGCTTATCTAGAAAATTTTCATGCTTTTTCAAACATGATGGATTCTCATTTAAATGAGGCATTGCAAATGCAAAATGCTTTGCTTTATTCCCTCATTTCTCCATCAAATACCAACAATACTTTCACAAATGTTCCACCACCAATAATAATCCTACTCTCCTACCTCGACATGGTTGCTCTCATTGTGAGTGTACCGCCCATTTTAGTGAAAGGACCCGAATCATGGTCCACGAATTACAAGATGAAATGAGGTCCATCCTCAATTATATCCTTGAGCGTATTAACGCTCTTTCTCATCCTCCTCCTCCTCAATAGGATGACTCTTACTTTATTTTTAGGATTTTTTTTAAAATTTTTTTAAGTTATTTTTTTTTTTAATTTTCTAGGATTTTTTATTTTTCAAGTTATTTTTTCTATTTTTTAGGATTTCTTTTATGTCTCAACATCTCTATTATGTTCCATTTATGACTTTTTAGTCATAAAAATTTTAAATAATGAATGAGGTTTCTTATAATGTTGTTGGTTATTATAAAGTGATTACTTGTTGGTTGGAATTATTTTTTATGCTTGTGATGATGAATGTTACTAACCTTTCTTTTGTAGCTTTTCATAATCTATGTATCTTTCTCTTGGCACCCAATTAAGGGGAGCATTGGCCAATGGGGAGCATTTGGCTCGGGCTCATTTCATTTTCCGCCTCCCCTCTTCTTTTTGTTTCGATAAAAAGGGGAAGAATATTATTGAACTTGACCATTGACTTTCAAAAAGTCAACATCATGCTTTGACTTTCGAAAGTCAAAATTAAAGTAAACCAAATATTGGAGAAACAAAAGTCTAACTAGTCTTAATATAAAATAACTTTTTAATTGTCAACTTTATTTAACTAAATAGTTCTTCCAAGTTCAAATTAGTTTCATATTTTTAAAATTCTTGTACATCTTTACATCTTTGATAAAAATAAAATTTATGTTTTGTCCTCAACAAAAAAAGGGGAGATTGTTAATACACATATCGTCCAAAAACATTATTTATATTTTATGATCTTTACCTTGTTTTGTTAACGACAAAAGTAAATTTCATTTTTGCAAAGTATAAAGCTTGTCAAGATTATTAGACATTAATACAAGCTTTTCTTAAATAAAGTATTCATCATTTAAGCATTTACATCTTTGTTAGGAATTAGAAATTCCAGGTATTAAAGAGTCGGTCACCTCAAGTATATGTAATCGTTAGAAAGCTCGTAGTCATAGTTATTTTAAGTTAAGTAGTATTTAGTTTAGTAACACCGTGGAGGACGGACGGGTCTTTACCCATCGTATGCGATCCACAGCCCGTTGTGTGGCGTTTTATGTAAGACTATAAATACTCTCTACCTCCCAAGGTAGAGAGTTGGAGCTCATAATAATATCTTTCACTTTCTCTCACTAAGTTCCCTAAACCTCTAACTTTCTCTCTCTAAAAACTCTCTTGTACGCCTACTTGTATTAATGGTTTGATGTGTATGTGAAATCCAATATCCTACAATTGGTATCAAGAGCCATGGTTAGATCATATCGTGCACATCTTTGGATTTCTAGTGGTTTTTAGGTGGTTTTTGAGTTTGAAAAAGTTTAGTGGTTTGTGCATCATTTGGTTGATTTCTTGTGTTAAAGCTTGGATTTTGTTAGTACTTTTATGTTTAGAATCATCATAAGTGTTTAGGTTTTCATTTGGTGAGCTTGAATCATCTTGGTTGGGTTGTTTTGGATTGAAAAGTGATGTTTATGTGGTTTTTCTTGCTAGCGACTTGATATTCGGATCCCTTTCTTCGTAGCGACTTGCTTCACAATTTTGTAGCGAGTTACGCTTTGGAGCTAGCGACTTAGACCTAGCGATTAACGTGACAAGTAGTGGACTCTCCACTACGGGTGTGCGACAGTGGTAGCGACTTGTGCAGAGCGAGTTGCTCTTTAGCGACTTGAATCTTTAGCAACTTGAGTAGCAATTCTTCGCCAAAATTTTGCTAGCAACTTGAGGCTTAGCGAGTTACTACTTAGCGACTTGCATTTGTCTAGCGACTTTGGACTTTAGCGACTTGGTGGTGTAGCGAATTAGGTGCTAGCGACTTGGTGCATTATCTTCTAGCGACTTGGGTGATTGTTTACGGTTTTCTCTTGATTTAGTAAAATCCCGTGAAAGAATCTATTTCCGGTTTAATCATAGAGCTATAAAATCCCGTATAATCTGTTAACATGTCTACCAACGCTCCTACTATCATATCCATGCTGCGCAGGATGTTCAAGCCGCCGGATCGACACTCGTCCACCCATGCTTGATGAATCGACTATGACTCTTGGGCTCAACGAATCGATTGTATTGTCTTGGAAAGGAAAATGGTGTCAACATTCTCAAATCCATTGATGAAGGACCGTATCGAGTTGAGACGACTAGAGATGTACTTGATATCTGCTTGAAGATGGAACTACGATTTACGGAATGGACGGACCAAAGATGTATGATGAGCTTGACGATAAGGAGAAAAAGAGATTCGATCTCGATATCGTGGCTTCTAACATTGTTCTTCAAGGTCTTCCTAAAGACATCTACAAGTCGATCAATCACAACACGAAGCTAAGGCGGTATGGGATAATGTCAAGATGCTTCTCTCGTTCGTAATTAACTATGGAAGATGAGAATCACAACTCTATGACGAATTTGAACACTTCAAGATGAAACCGGATGAGAGTGTCTATGAGTACTATGTGAGATTTCATAAGTTGGTGAATGACATGAGGAACATCGAATGACTATGCCTAACATTCAAATTGAACTCAAAATTTGTGAACAACATGAATCCCGAATGGCACAAGTTTGTCACCTCTGTGAAGCTCACTAAAGGATTGAAGAATACAAACTATGAGCAACTCTATGCCTTCCTCCTTCGAATGAGAGACATGCTATGTTTGAAAAATTGGTTCTTAATCGGTTCAAAACCAACCGGGGAGAGACAAGCTCGTCTAATGACTCAACCGCCTTCTACTCAAACATCGGAATCACAACCAAAGCCTCACAAGTCATACCCATGGGAAATGGTAATCACAAACTAATTCCCGATCCTATGTTCAAACAAGGCGATGTCGATGCACACGTGGGTAACTTCATTAATCAACTAGCTCTTCGATTAGTCAAAACATGAATTCTCTCCCACAAACCAATAACAACCTCGAACAACATCTAACCCACACAATCAAGCTCTTGTTAAAGATGGGAGGATCGGGTGCAACCAGTTCGGGAAAGATGTATGATCGGGGAAGAGGTGGGCCGGTAGAGGTTATGTTGGTAATCGAATCTAGGAAGGAATGGTAATCAAGGTCAAGCTAAGCCGATCAAATGTTATAACCGTGGTGGTGAGGGACACATTGCAAGGAACGCACATCTCAAAGCGTCCACAGAATCCGATTACCGAGAGATAAGATGTTGCTTGTACAAGCTCGGGATAATGGTGCCGCTTTGGATGAAGAGGAATTGTTGTTTCTAGGCGAGGCAATGCCAAGACCTATGATGCGAGATGTGGATGAGCGACCTATTCGTGAGATAGGTCACAATCATCGAATGCCTTTCAAGTCGCCGATTGTGATGCATAGGACTCGATGTGGATGATGGACCCACTGCACACACAATCTTTATGGCTAGCATTTCTCCAATGGTTTCTCCCAAGGTCTCCTCTTCACCACTTTAATCACACAAGCTAACCACTTGTGAATGGTCAACCGTAATAAACTTAAAACAAATTTAGAAACAAATGCAATTAAGATCCGAGAGTATAGTGGATTCACAGTCGTTAAGTCCCACGGAGACTTAATGGTGTTTAAAAACTTTCAGATGTCGAATAATCACTAAGGATAGTGATCAAGAAGGATTTTGATTGATAATTACACTACCGATTGATTGGAATGAATTTGGATACGTAATTGTAAAGCACAACAATCGATAAAACAAACGTAAATACGACGATTATTAAACTACGAAACGCACAAAATAAAAAGTGAGTTCTAAGAAATAAAAGACCTAAAAATATGAAAATGATATTTTGGAATCCTAAAATAAAAGAAAATTATTAGAAAAGGAAAATTATTTTTATAACTATTTATTTAATTATTATTAATTAAAACTATTTTTAACTATTTAATAATACTCTAAAATATAATAAAATATGAAATAAAGCTAGAAAAATAAAATTATGACTTAGAAAATCTAAAATATTATAAAACTTATTTTAAAATTGAAAATATATTTTTACACTTTTTATCTATTTATTACTAATTAATTATTATTTAAAATACACTTAAATACAAGAAAATATAAAATTAACCTGGAAAAATAAAATTTTAACTTAGAAAAATCTTGAATATTATAAAACTAATTTTAAAACTGAAAAGATATTTTTTATGCTTTTTAATTATTTATTACTAATTATTTAACACTTTTAACTATTTAAAATTCTAATAAATACTAAACAAACTAGGAAAATTATGAAACTTTTTCTAAAAATATCTTAAGGTGACATGAAACTAAGAAAATTATAAAAAACAGAATTGCTTAATAATAAGCTGAAAAGAAAATCTAAAAAGCTAAATCCTATTAAATAAACGCTATCACTATATTTAAAATGATGTTTTGTGGTTTTTCTTTTGAAAACTATTTAACTACTTATATTAAGAAACTTTAATGAAAACAAAATTTTCAAACTTAAAAATAAGCTATTTGAGAGCTTATGAGCTCAACAGTTTGACTTATGAGCTTATTATGATGTTTTAAGCTCAAACAAGCTTACAAGTCGAAACAAAAGTAGAATAAGATAGAAACAAGCTAAAGCTACTTAAATTAAGCTAAAAGGCACAAAGAAGCATACCGAAAAGCTAGAAATAAGCAAATAAGCACTTATGACTAAACTATGTAACCAAACAGACTCGCAACCATTTTCCCAAGCAAATTAAGCTATCAAATAAGCTTAAAAGCTCAAAATTAGCACTTGAGGTGTCAAGATGGGTTGGTGGTCTATCCAAAAGCCAAAGCTCACATGCTATGTGCCCACTAATGAGCTTGTGACAAGCTTATGAAAATGGAACTTGTTGTGAGCACCGAGTACTTTACACACGAAATGGGACAAAAAAAGCTATAGGTGCACTATCAAATAAGCTACAAAATGGAAAATTAAGCTTGGGACTTCAAGATGGCTAGGTTAGCTTTACAAAGAACCAAAATACACAAGATTTGACCAACTAATAAGCTCTTGACAGCTTGTGAAAATGGTAGCTCAATCAGCACAGAGCACATTTTCGAAAAGTGTTCAAAAGAAGCTAAAAAATAAGCTATTAAATAAGCTAATTAGAAAATATAAAAATACTAGGATTAAGATGAGCAACTAGATTTTAATATCCCAAAAGCTCAAATCTTGAAACTCAAAATTAAGTCCTATATAAAATTATCTATTTTATTCAAAACGACTAAACCGAAAATTTTGACTTTTTATATTACACTAAAGGTTGACTAAGATGAACTTTAAATCAATACTACTCACCGATTATGTTGTATTAAGCTATAATAAGATGAAATTAAGCTAAGTTAACAAGTTTTAAGCTACTATGATGATTTTTACAACTAAAATCCTAACAGCTAACAACTAAGTGAGATTAAAAGTATTTTGACTTTCTACCAAATAAGGACCGGTTTTCTTTGTTGCAATGAGTTATTTAGACCAAGTTTGACAAACAACAAGCAAGAACAACAACTTGAACAACCTTTAACACGCTAAACAAGTTAAACCAAACACTACTTTATGAGACTGCTTTGAGATTTTCAAAGACTAACACAGATTAAGACCATGCAATGGATTACGCACCTTATATTATCATTATATAAGACTAAATAAACATTAAACAACAACAATAACAACATAAAACTCAAGAATTACAATTATGCTATTAAGACTGTTAAAATAAAATTTTATTAACTACAAATTAAAAAGAACAAGTGACTGGTTTTATTGTTAATTATACTTAACTATAACTAAGAAACATGAAACACAAAGATTTAAGCTATAAATCTACTTATACAAGAAAATGCAAAAGTTGAGTAAAAGGCTTACAAGATTGGATTTCCAAGATCGAAAACACGAACCAAGAACAAACACACCCTATAGCTTCCCAATAAGCACTAAACCCAAGGGCAATCCAATATTAACCCCGCCCAAATTTTCATCACCATTTCTTGTGATTTTTATTTTTTACTAATTTTTTTGTATTTTTGGTATTTTTCTTTTTGCTTCTAAACCGAATTTTAAGGTTTCTAAAAGCTTAAATAAGCTTTCTAGGAGCTTATATGGGCTTATCACCTTAATAACAACTAACAACAACATTTGAACAATCATGAGATTTTGAACAAGAAAAATAGCATAAACCGAAAACTTGCATTAAAACTTGAAATTGATGACACAAAAGCTTTATTGTACACTTAAAAACTTGAAATACAAAGTTCAAAAGCTAAAACATACATCGAAATTTAAAATTAAGCTAAAACGACATAAGAAAAACTAAATTTACACTAGATATATCTCCACATTGCTTCTCATCTCTTTATAATAGATCTTTTTGACTTTTGTCGACATCTCGATTGTTTCCCACTTCATTTCAACCATTGATCTCTCCAATCATCATAATCGCCCATGTGGAGTTTTGGCGCCAAAAGTCTATAAGGTGTTTTTTAGCAATTAATGAAGTTTGGGATATTGTGGTGTGGAGGGAGTGGGTAAACAACTGGGAAGACAGTGGAAAGGTGGAAGGAGTAAAACCCACCATGGTATCGGTTTTGCAATGCGGGGATTGAGGTGAGATGAACAAAGAGTTCGGGTTTTGCGGTTTTGACTTTTTTGACCGAGTATTAATAAGGGGGTTCAAAATGGGGGTCACAGTGGATATTGACAGGGTTCTATTTGTTTTTGTGGGTTTAAAATACAAAGGGGTCCGCTTGGTTTTTATTAATAACAAGGACCAATTTTGTAATTTCTAAAACTTCAAGGACCAAACGCCAACTTTTCCAAAGTTATCAAAAGGACCAAACTTGACAAACTTTAATAGTACAAGGACCACATTTGATAATTTTCACTTTTTAAATATCCAAGGACTATTTATGACATTTTTCAAACTTTAGGGACCTTTTTGTAATTTTGCAATTTTCAACTTCAAGGACCATTTTGACAACTTAGAATCCCATGGACCTTAAATGATATTTTTCTTTATTTTGATTTACCAGTGGACTAAATTTGACAACTTTTGAAACTTGGGGACTAAACCGCCAATTATGCAAACTTGATACGCTTTTCATCCGATTTTGATATTTTTGCATTTAAAACACATAAAACACTTATTTGTGATATTTTCATCATTTTGATGCATTTCGAGTGTTTTCGATGTTTTGGCATTCTAAATGAGACAAAATGATGAGTATTTAGACACTCATCAATCCCCACACTAAGATATTGCTAGTCCCTAGCAATGTTTTGAGAAAATTTAATGGATTTCATCTCTTTACCAAAAGCCATTACTTCGAGTAGCCAATTGTTTTAGTTCAAGTAAGAACCTTGGTACAATGATAACCAAATGATTTTGAGCAAATCATAAGCTTTCAACGGATTTGATTTGTCTTTACCGTAAGCCGCTTGCTTCGGACTAGCCAACTCTTAGATAAATTATCAATATTATCTTTGGTGAGCCGATTACCAATTATGGTTTTCCAACCGCCTTTACCACAAGCCATAAACTTGCGGGCTAGCCAACTTTTCACTAATTAAAGATATGGTGAGTTGAACACCATACAATTTTGGGCAAATTGCAAGCCATAAACGGATTTGAGATATCTTTACCAAGAGCCGCTTGCTCTGGATTAGCCAATCCTTATGTGGGTTAGACATGGCGGATCGACACCATTTGCCGAGTAAGTGAAAACACTTACTCCAAAAAAATTTTGGCCAAAACGGGAATTGGGTGGAATAATTACATGATAAAATTCGTGAGAATTCCCCCACACTTAGAAATGAATATTGCCCTCAATATTCAAAGTACCGCGGTTATGCCGAAACATAGAACGAAAAGGGAAATACTACGCCATTATTTTATTTTTGATATATACACATTTTTTTTTTTTTTTTTTTTTTTTTTAGAAACTTATATACAACAATGGGCAACTCCCCACACTAGGGTGGTAGAATACTCAAAGAAATCGGTATGAAAACCCATGTGGTGTGTGCTATCGTTTTTGATTACCGAGTCGCTAGCTTGACTCGATCCCCGCATTCATTGGTTCATGGGGAAAGTTTGTAGATCCGGACAACCACGGTGGAATGTCCTCTCCAAAATAATGCTTCAATCGATGACCATTCACTTTAAAATTTGGACCATCGGGTTGAGATAACTCAATGGTACCATAAGGATAAACCTTAGCAATAGTAAATGGACCGCACTAACGGGACTTGAGCTTTCCCGAGAATATCTTCAATCTTGAATTGAAAAGAAGGACTCGATCACCAACGTTGAAAACGCGGTTCTTGATTTTAGAGTCATGAATCTTCTTTGTCTTTTGTTTGTAGATCAAAGAGTTCTCGTATGCTTGATCACGGAGTTCATTTAATTCATTCATTTGAACTTTTCTCGTGATCACCACCGTCTCAATATCGAAGTTTGCATGTTTTAAGGCCCAAGATGCTTTGTGCTCAAGCTCAATCGGAAGATGACATGCCTTCCGCACACTAGCTTGTATGGAGTACACCGATGGGTGTTTTATAAGTCGCACGGAAGGCCCAGAGTGCGCCATCCGCTTTATCCGACCAGATGCACGATTTTCGCCATCGTCCTTTCAAGAATTCTTTTAATACCACGGTTGGAAACTTCCACTTGCCCACTTGTTCGGGGTGGTATGCAGAGAGAGACGGTGGGTTACACCATACTTTTGCATGACACGATCAAATTGGTCATTGCGTAAATGTGTACCACGATCACCGATTATAGCTCGTGGAGTTCCAAACCTAGCAAAAGAGATTTTAAAATTTCACAACAACTCGGCATCATTGGTAGGTAAAGCTTTCGCTTCAACCCATTTTGACAAATAGTCAACACCACAAGTATGTATTTGTTTCTCGAGATGATGGAAATGGCCCCATAAAGTCAATGCCCCGTATGTCAAAGATCTCACAAACTTGAATGGCGCTTTGCGGCATTTCATTTCTTTGAGAGATATTTCCGTGACGCTGACAAGCGCCACATGCTTTGACAAATTCGGGGCATCCTTGTAAATTGCGGGCCAATAAAACCCGAATCAAACACCTTTTGGCGGTGTAGTTTGACTATGATGGCCCCTGGGTCCAAAGATGGCAAGCTTTGAGAATGTCCATAGCTTCCTCGTCCATAAACACACCGTCGGATGACTTGATCCGCATGATTTTGAATAAGTAGGGTCGTCCCGTAAGTAATGTTTAACATCCTTGAAGAATTTGTTCTTCCGCTGGGTCGACATCCCTTTCACTATGAAGTTACCCGCATGGTAATTTGCAAAGTCAAGAAACCATGGGGTAGTAGAGTTTCCACGAAAAGAAACCGCATTGAGTGTCTCGAGAGGAAATGTTTCATTTATTTCCTTTTTCTCGAAAACATCTTGGTGAGGGTTTTCTAGACGGACAGATGATCGCAGCCTGTGTTCTCGCCTCCTTTTTATCACGATAATGATATCAAATTCTTGCAGGAGGAGAACCCAACGGAGCAATCTCGCTTTGCATCTTGTTTTGCAAAGAGATATTTGAGAGCCGAGTGATCCGTATACACCACACATTTGGTCAAGATTAAGTATGGTTTAAACTTCTCAAACGCATACACCACGGCTAATAGCTCTTTTTCCGTGGTGGTGTAATGGGTTTGAGCTTCACCATAGTCTTACTCATGTAGTGGATAGGTCGAAAATGCTTGGATCTACGCTGCCCTAGGACCGCACCGATAGCAAAATCACTTGCATCGCACATGAGCTCAAAAGGCAAGTCCCACGGAGCAACGAGAATGGGTGCTTCAGAAGCTTTTTCTTTAATGTTTCAAAAGCTTCGATGCACTCGGTGAGAAGATAAAAGGAGCATCTTTTCAAGAAGATGGGTCATAGGTCAAGCGATTTTAGAAAAATCTTGTATGAATCATGATAAAACCGCATGACCTAAAAACTCCTAATACCTTTGACGGTAGTAGGATGAGGCAATTTAGCAATAACATCGACTTTTGCTCTATCTACCTCAATCCCATTTTTGAAATCTTATGGCCAAGGACTATGCCTTCTTTGACCATAAAGTGGCTCTTCTCCCAATTTAGACAAAGATTGGTGTCTTCACACCGCTTGAGCATTTTATCTAAATGGGAGAGACATGTTTGAAACGAGTCCCCAATGACCGAGAAGTCATCCATAAACACCTCCATTGTTTCCGATCATGTCGTGGAAAATGGCCATCATACATCGTTGGAACGTGCTGTGAGCATTACATAAGCCAAAAGGCATACGTCCGTAGGCAAAAGTTCCGTATGGGCAGTGAATGTGGTCTTCTCTTGATCCCGTGGATCAATGGGAATCTGAAAATAACCCGAGAAACCATCAAGGAAACAATAGTATTCATTCCCGCTAATCTCTCAAGCATTTGGTCCATGAAGGGTAGAGGAAAATGGTCTTTACGGTGGCGCCATTCAACTTACGATAGTCAATGCAAACACGCCATCCCGTAACCAATCGAGTTGGAATTAACTCGTTATCTTCATTTGTGACAACAGCTATGCCACCCTTTTAGGAACACAATGAATTGGGCTAACCCAAGGACTATCCGAGATCGGGTAAATTAATCCCGCATCAAGAAGTTTGATAACCTCCTGTTTGATAACATCATGGATTTTGGATTTACTCTTCTCGATGTTGAATCGCTGGTTTGAAGTCATCCTCCATCAAGATTTTGTGAGTACAAAACTCGTGGTTGATACCCTTAATGTCGGAGAGTTTCCAAGCAATTGCTTGCTTGTGTGACTTCAAGACCTTTATGAGAGCAGCTTTTCATCTTTACTCAAATCTCGAGCAATAATGACGGTAATTTATCATCACCTTCAAGAAATGCATACTCGAGATGAGGTGGTAAGTCCTTAAGTTCGACTTCAGAAATTCTTCGCTTTCTCAACCGACTTGACTTCCTTGTTATGAAGCTCGACGGGAGGGAGTGATGATGGATCATCATTAAGCAACTTCTCAATGAGAAGTATGTCCCCTCGATGTCGATGGGAGCGTGATCAATTTCCCATGGAATGTAATCACTAGACAAGTATGCTTCAATCTCTTCCAAGATGAAGTCACTTTCCTCAAACGGAGTGAGAGAAGGAGTAGAATTGGCAATGATGGGTTGAGATGAATGAGTGAGATTATCACCAAGAATTATGATCATAACCAAGAACTTCTTGAGAGTACTCTTCGTAAGCAACATCAATGATATCTATTCGGTTAACCGACTCGTAATCATAGTTTGCGGAGTACCTCAAGTTTGATCAAGGTTAAAGGTGATGCTTCATTACCAACACGTAATGTGATTTCTTGCTCAAATACATCAATGAGAGCACGGCCCGCTCGTGAATCCTCGTCCAACAATGAGAGGAACCCGATGATCGCATCGAAATCAACAACCACAAAGTCACCGGAAAATGGAACTTTCCTACTTTCACAATACGCCCTCGGCAATGCCAAGAGGACGGATATTGTACGATCCGCAAGCTCGAGAGTCATGCATGTAGGAGTAAGGTCCTAAGAGAAAGTTTCTTCCATATCGAATAAGGCATCGATTGATGCTTGCACCAAGATCGGCTAAGGCAAAGCATTCAACCATTCCCGAAATACACAAGGTAAGAGAAATTTTCCAGATCTCCAAGCTTCTCGAAGCTTTTCAAGATAACCGCAGAGCGCTTCTCGCTCGAGGAGTTTTGCCATTTCAAACAGCTTTTTCCTTGTTGCTTAACATGTGTTTGAGAGTTGATGCAAACTTGGGCATCAAGATGATAGCATCCGCAGCTTATGTCAAAATGTAGTTCTTGGAAAATTTGAAAAATTTGTCCATTTGATGACCGGCTTTTTCATGAGCTTTGCTCATTCAAACGTGATGGGTAAGGAATAGAAGATTTGGATTTGGGGTTTTCAACGGAGCTACCGGAGGTTCAAAACAACTCCGGATTGGATTTGGGTTTCGGACAACTTGAGGATGGACATCGTTGGTACCTCCGTTATTAGTAGGAAGTTCCTTGTCCTTTGTTGCCTCGTGTTCACTTTCCACTACCTTCGGAGAGAAGAAGAGAGTAGTAGGAATAGCGGGTCCATTGTATGAAACACCACTTCGGTTGTGATCGCTTTGCATCGCCCCGGGTTAGCGATCGTGTTGCTCGGAAGTTTTCCGAGCCCGAGGGTTGATCATTTAAAGACTTCTTTAGATCGCCGATCCGACCGACCAACAACCTGCTCATTTCATCTTGGGATTTCATGAATTGCTTCAATAACTCATCGATGATGGTCCAGAGGAACAATGGCTTGAGGAAATTTTGAGGTCTATTGTTTTGATTATGACCTTGTTGTTGAAAATTTCCTTGGTTAGGATTCATATTTCCATGAAATTGATTCCCCGATTGAAATTGTTTTGATTAAGGTTTCCTTGATGTTGGAAACCTTGATTTGGTCCGGATAGAAATTACCTTGGTTTTGATAACCTTGGTTCATTCTAGGTTGGTTCGATTCCGGTTTTGTATGTTAGGATTCTCGTTAAACCGGTGGTGCCTCGATAAGTATTAGCACGGTAGTTTGGTTCATTTTGAGGACGGTATTGATTACCTCCCGATGTGAAGTACCGCTATAGCATTGGCTTCAAACGGACTACCATCGGTGGCAAGACAGCTTGTAGTATGCATGAGGGCCACCACAAGTAACACAAACTTCGACTTTCTTCACTTCACCATGTGATGGTGTCTGTGTGAAAGTGACTTTCTTTGGTTAGCAAGAACCAAAGCTCGAACAATATCCGTGAGTTTGTCAATCTTAGCATCGGTGCTAGATGTACTCACGGAGATGAAGTAGAAGGTCCAAGATTAGACCGAGACCGATATGTCTTTGTTCGGAAAGGGCGGACCGGGACTTGTTTTCAATGATTTGCAAGGCTTCTTTTGTGGTCTTGCTCAGAAATTACCTCCGCGGAGGCATTTAAAGAGTCTTGATTAGTCCGTTCGCACCATTGTAGAAAGTATCCATTTGCATTAACTCGGTAAAACCATGATGCGGACATCATGAGCAACTCTTTGTAACGATCCCATGCCTCCCGAATGATTCATCAAATCTTTGAGAAAATTTCATTATCTCATTCTTAAGACTTGTAGTTCGGGATGGAGGATAGAATTGCTAACAAACTTGGTGACTAGATCTTCCCATGTCTCAATGGAACGAGGGGTTGTTTCTCAAGCCAATTCCGGCTTGTCCTCTGAGAGAATGGGAATGTAAGAAGCTTAATTGCTTCATGGGACATTCTTGTATTTGATGGTAGATGCAATCTTGTTAAACCATCGAATATGTGCATGAGGATCATCCCGCCAAAACCATAAAATTGGCTTTGGGTTACAAGATTAAGCAACCCGGTTTTGAGCTCAAAGGTATCGCCACGATGGTCGGGACAATAATGGCATCTCCGTAACCCTCGATGGGTGCTTGGAGAAGCTCATTCATAGGTTTGTCTTCCGCCATTACGACGGGGGTGGTGGTGGTAGACGCCTCACCACGGTCGAAGGAGCGAACGCCCTCACGCTCACGAGGAATATTTGCAAGCTCGTAAAGTGGACTTGTAGAATCGAAGAACGAGCGCGCATGCACTAAGTATAAAAATCGCCAAAACAAATGCGAGGCAAAACGACAAGTGAACTTAAACCAATAATCACAAATGAAATGGCTTTTTGAAAAAGGTACACCAAATCACAAGGACACAAAGGCAAGTTTTAAATCTTTGTTCGGGAACTTATTAATGTTCACACCCCAGCTTGGTAGGTGTACCGCCTTGATTTATGGTGGTTGATTTTATGTATTTATTAAGTACCACCGAAAAGACGAGGTATGGATTTGTGCTAAGGGTTTAAAACTTTTGGACAATATTTTTGGTATCGCCTCGCTTAACCAAATCGTATCTCTTTAAGAATCACCTTAAAGGAAACACAAGCTAGAAAACGTTACGATTGTTTTGTTGTTTTATATTTTTTTGGTGTTGTTAACACTTTAGGAAAAGTGTTAATGAACTTTTGATTTTGATTAACTTTACAAAAACTGCTTACAAAAGGTGGTATATGTGCAAGAATGGATCCGAAAATGCTTAAAACACGCTAAAGCCTCCCCGCAATGCAAGGCGCCAAAATTTGATTGGCTCCCAAACAAATAAGTTTAATCACACAAGCTAACCACTTGTGAATGGTCAACCGTAATAAACTTAAAACAACTCGTAAACAAATGCAATTAAGATCCGAGAGTATAGTGGATTCCACAGTCGTTAAGTCCCACTGAGACTTAATGGTGTTTAAAAACTTTCAGATGTCGAATAATCACTAAGGATAGTGATCAAGAAGGATTTTGATTGATAATTACACTACCGATTGATTGGAATGATATTTGGATACGTAATTGTAAAGCACAACAATCGATAAGACAAACGAATACGCGACGCTTATTAAACTACGAAACGCACAAAATAAAAAGTGAGTTCTAAGAAATAAAAGACCTAAAAATATGAAAATGATATTTTGGAATCCTAAAAATAAAAGAAAATTATTAGAAAAGGAAAATTATTTTTATAACTATTTATTTAATTATTATTAATTAAAAACTATTTTTAACTATTTAATAATACTCTAAAATATAATAAAATATGAAATAAAGCTAGAAAATAAAATTATGACTTAGAAAAATCTAAAATATTATAAAACTTATTTTAAAATTGAAAATATATTTTTACACTTTTTATCTATTTATTATTAATTAATTACTATTTAAAATACACTTAAATACAAGAAAATATAAAATTAACTCGAAAATAAAATTTTAACTTAGAAAAATCTAGAATATTATAAAACTAATTTTAAAACTGAAAAGATATTTTTATGCTTTTTATTTATTTATTACTAATTATTTAATACTTTTAACTATTTTAAATTATAATAAATACTAAACAAACTGAGAAAATTATGAAACTTTTTCTAAAAATATATTATGATGACAGAAAACTAAGAAAATTATAAAACACAAAGTGCTTAATAATAAGTCGAAAAGAAAATTTAAAAGCTAATTTCTATTAAATAAACGCTATCACTATATTTAAAATGATGTTTTGTGGTTTTTATTTTGAAAACTATTTAACTACTTATATTAAGAAACTTTAATGAAAACAAAATTTTACAAACTTAAAAATAAGCTATTTGAGAGCTTATGAGCTCAACAAGGACTTATGAGCTTATTATGATGTTTTAAGCTCAAACAAGCTTACAAACCGAAACAAAAGTAGAAATAAGATAGAAACAAGCTAAAGCTACTTATATTAAGCTAAAAGACACAAATAACATACCGAAAAGCTAGAAATAAGCAAATAAGCACTTATGATAATCCTATGCAACCAAACAGACTTGTACATTTTCCCAAGCAAATTAAGCTAAGGAAATAAGCTTAAAAGCTCAAAATTAAGCACCGAGGTGTCAAGATGGGTTGGTGGTCTATCCAAAAGCCAAAGCTCACTTACTATGGTTCACTAATGAGCTTGTGACAAGCTTGAGAAAAGGAACTTGTTAACGACCGAGTACTTTAGTTCACAACGAAATGGGACAAAGAAAAAGCTATATGCAAATTTCTATCAAATAAGCTACAAATTGGAAAATTAAGCTTGGGACTTCAAGATGGCTAGGTTAGCTTTCCAAAGAACCAAAATACACAAGATTTGACCAACTAATAAGCTCTTGACAGCTTGTGAAAATGGTAGGCTCAACTGCACAACAGTGCACATTTTTGAAAAGGTGTCAAAAGAAGCTAAAAAATAAGCTATTAAATAAGCTAATTAGAAAATATAAAAATACTAGGATTAAGATGAGCAACTAAATTTTAATATCCCAAAAGCTCAAATCTTGAAACTCAATATTAAGTCCTATATAAAATAATCTATTTTATTCAAAACCACTAAACCGAAAAGTTTGACTTTTAAGATTACACTAAAGGTTGACTAAGATGAACTTTAAATTGATACTACTCACCGATTATGTTGTATTAAGCTATAATAAGATTAAATTAAGCTAGGTTAACAAGTTTTAAGCTACTATGATGATTTTTACAAACTAAAACCCTAACAGCTAACAACTAAGTGAGATTAAAGGTATTTTGACTTTCTACAAACAAGCACCGATTTTCTTTGTTGCAATGAGTTATTTAGACCAAGTTTGACAAACAACAAGCAAGAACACTGCCTTGAACACTCTTAACACAGATAAACAAGTAAATCCAAACACTACTTAATGAGACTGCTTTGAGATTTTTCAAAGCAAAACACGATTAAGACCATGCAATGGATTACGACCTTATATTATCATTAAATAAGACTAAATAAGCATTAAACAACAACAATAACAACATAAAACTCAAGAATTACACTTATGCTATTTTAATCGTTAAAATAAAATTTTTATTAACTACAAATTAAAAAGAACAAGTAACTCGGTTTTATTGTTTAATTATACTTAACTATAACTAAGAAACATGAAGAACACAAAGATTTAAGCTATAAATCTACTTAAACAAAGGAAATGCAAAAGTGGAGTTAAAAGGCTTACAAGAGGATTTCCAAGTGAAAACAGAACCAGGCACAAAAGACACACTCCTATAGCTTCCCAATAAGCACTAAACCCAAGGGCAATCCAATATTAACCCCGCTCCAATTTTGATCACCATTTCCATGTGATTTTTGATTTTTCACTAATTTTTTTGTATTTTTGGTATTTTTGCTTTTTCTTCTAAACCGAATTTTAAGGTTTCTAAAAGCTTTTAGAAGCTTTCTAGGAGCTTATATGGGCTTATTTAGTCCTTAATAACAACTAACAACAACATTTGAACAATCATGAGATTTTGAACAAGAAAATAGCATAAACTTGAAAACTTGAGATTAAAACTTGAAATTGATTACTCACAAAAGCTTTATTGTACACACGAAAACTTGAAATACAAAGTTCAAAAGCTAAAACATACATCGAAATTTAAATTTAAGCTAAAACGACATAAGAAAACTAAATTTACACTAGATATTATCCACATTGCTTCTCATCTCTTCTTTATAGATCTTTTGAGACTTTTGTCGACATCTCGAGACTTTCCCACTTCATTTCAACCATTGATCTCAAAATCATCATATTCGTCCATTTGGAGTTTTGGCGCCAAAAGTCTATAAGGTGTTTTTATCAATTAATGAAGTTTGGGATATTGTGAAGGTGGAGGGGGTGGGTAAACAACTGGTGAAGACAGTGGAAAGGTGGAAGGAGGGAGAAACCACCATGGTTTCCGGTTTTAAAAGATTGAGAGAAGATGAACAAGTGTTCGGTTTTGACTTTGTTTGACCAAGTATTAATATAATAGGGGTCAAAATGGGGGTCAAGTGGATAATGACAGGGTTCTATTGGTTTTGGTGGGGATTAAAATACAAAAGGGGTCCATTTGGTTTGTTATTAATATAAGGACCAATTTTGTAATTTCGCAAACTTGAGGGACCAAACTCGCCAACTTCTCCAAAGTTATCAAAAGGACCAAACTTGACAAACTTTAATAGTACAAGGACCATATTTGATAATTTTCATTTTTTAAATATCCAAGGACTATTTATGACATTTTTCAAACTTTAGGGACCTTTGTAATTTTGCAATTTTAAACTTTGAAGGACCATTTTTGACAACTTTTGAATCCCATGGACCTTAAATGATATTTTTCTTTATTTTGATTTACCAGGACTAAATTTGACAACTTTTGAAACTGGGGACTAAACCGCCAATTATGCAAACTTGATACGCTTTTCATCCGATTTTGATATTTTGCATTTAAAACACATAAAACACTTATTTGTGATATTTTCATCATTTTGATGCATTTCGAGTGTTTTCGATGTTTTGGCATTCTAAAGAATGTTATTTAATCGAGGTCATGCCTTTCTTTAAACTTCTAAAAGATCACTTTGAGAGTCTTAAAAGGGATAGAAGCCGATATTAAGGAATGGAAAAGGAATTTAATGCAATGATAGTGAAGTTAGTGACTATGAGCGAGCACTAAAATATAATGAGATTGAAAGGAAGAACTTGCATACACTAAATGAGAACCTGATGTCCGAATGTATTGCTCAAGATGTGTTTTCATCGCTACAAATTGTTCCATTAATGCTTCCAAATTTCATGAATTATCGGTTTGCTCGAAAGTCTCCCATGATCGTGTCATTGAGCTTGAAAAAACTAATTACGAACTAAACGAGAAAATTGAACTGGATGATCACGACAATTTGGTTAAACATTTTTCTAAACTAGAAGTTGAGCATTTTAATTTACAACTAAAATATCAACATCTTAAAGAAAATGTCAAAACTTCAAATATCAAGACATCCTCGGATGCTCCAGAGTTTGATGCGCTTTTTCAAATTAACAAACGTGATGAACAGATTCAAGCTCGATGCAACACGATCGAAAAGTTGAAAGCCCAAATCTCTCAATTAAAGGGTCAAACGAACAATATGACAGGCTCCCAAATGCCTCCTCCTTTAGATTCTCGAAATTCTCAAACGTTTCATCTTCAAAACCTAGTAAATGCATTACAAAAGGAAAACGAAAGTTTTCTAGAAGAAAATGAAAGGTTAAACATCATTTCAATGAGTTATTTGAATCAATAAAGGTCACTCAGTAACAAAATAACGAACAAATAGCTTCATTGCAAAAGGAAATTGAGAATCAAGAGTCGTAAAAGGGAAAATGCCAATGACCAATGGGAGAATGGTGTATCAAAGGTTCACTCTTATAATAAATATGCTTTATCTCGTGAAATATGTCCTCCTCATCTCGTGAACAACAAACTTGTTTGTTCAAACATACTTCTCATCCCTTAAGGATTGCCTAGAATGTCTGCGTGAGATTGTTGAAGAGGATAAGTTAGAGAAACCTCATGATAATGCAATTGGACATGCATGCCTATATGCCAAACGATCTCAAGAAATCCTAGAATGCTTGATCACAATATGCCCAAAGTCCTTGGGTGAGAGAGTTAATCCTTTGATTCCATGTTCGATGCCTATTGCCAAGTATGATATTCATTCGATGCCCAATGTCTTGAATGTGAACCTTAGTGTGCCTTTAAGTAGTTCGATTCGGATCTGTCAATGCTATGAAAGAGAACTCAAGTGTGCCTTCTAGAGTACAAATCCCAAGACTTAGTTTTAAGAAAGTGAACCTTAGTGTGCCCGCATGTAGTTCAAATCCCATCACATCTAAACAGTGATGCAAAGAGTTGTAAAACCCACTCATGTTCCCATTCCTCTACAGAGTAATCATGACATTAAAGGGAGCAGGTCAAAGTCTCAAGACAATACAAGGAATGATAGGACCTCGTGAGCTAAGAATGCCTTTGAAAAGAGTGAAGAACAATCTAGGAACTTTAAGCTTGAATCGAATAAGCGAATCGTGTTGATTCTAGTATTAGCCATAGGCGTCTCGTAATTAATTCGATTCGATACTATTTGCAAACCTTGTAATCGATATCTCGCTTGAATTCGCTTCTAATCATGAATGTGGTGTTAATGTTTTGCCTAATGATGATAATTGTCCAGTTAATGTTGCTAATATTCATGCTAAAAAGGCAAAAGGCAAAAGCGAAGAAAGTTAGAAAATAGTGGAAACCCAGGGAAGAACATTTAGTAAGATAGGCTATTATTGGATACCGCTGGTCATAAGAATAATCGAGACAATGCCCACTAGAAAATGGATGCCTCTTGGTAGAACTATTCCCTTAAGTTGAGCACACCGTGAATGTGGCTAATACGTACACTAGTACCGCATCTATTCACAATGATTCCAGTGCCTTAATTTCGATATGAATGCTCCTTTTTCGATGTGGTGTTCCAACCATTGTTACTAACCAAATGGAACCCATTCTTGCATGGGATCCCAATTATCCGATTATCCATTCTTGTCTGTGTTCAACCGCAGATCGTTCAAATCGCTTACTGTGGTACCGGACTCAGTCGTTCCAAGCATATGAATGGAGACCGGTCACGGCTCATGAACTTCGTGAGCAAATTCATCGGGACTGCTAGATTTGGTAATGATCATTTCGGTGCAATCATGGGTTATGGAGATTACGTTGTTGGTGATAGTGTCATCTCTGAGTATACTATGTGGAAGGTGCGGGTCATAACTGCTCTCGCTGGTCAATTCGTGATTCGATCTAGAAGTAGCCTTGAAAACATACCGCTTTGTTAGAGAACTTAATGGTAAGGAACTGCTAAAAGGAACTCGTGGCTCAAATCTTTACACCATCTCTATCGATGACATGATGAGGTCTTCTCCAACTGCTTGTTATCAAAGGCTTCAAAACAAAGTCATGGTTATGGCATCGTCGCCTTAATCACTTGAACTTCGGCACCATCAATGATCTTTCCGTAAAGGACTTAGTTGTAGGTTTACCTAGACTAAAGTATGAAAAGGATCATCTTTGTTCAAGATGCCAATTGGGTAAAAGCAAAAGTATGCCCACAAACCCAAACCTACAAACTCAATTATGTAAGTTCTTCATACCCTTCATATGGATTTGTGTGGACCAATGAGAGTCTGTAACATCTTTGGTAAGAAATATGTGTTGGTTGTGGTTGATGATTACTCTAGATTCACGGGTCAAGTTCTTAAGGACAAAGGATGAAACTCCGATATCATCATCAAACTCATCAAACAAATGCGGTTCGACTTAACAAAGCGATGTAATTATCCGAATGTACAATGGAACCGAGTTTGTTAACAAACAACTTAGTGACTTTTATGAAAGCATTGGAATCAGCCATCAAAGAAGTGTTCCACGAACTCCTCAATGTAACGGTGTAGTTGAAAGACGAAATCGAACCTCAGGAAGCCGCTAGAACAATGCCGATTTACTCAAAGGTTCCAATGTTTCTCCGGGTCAAGCTATTTCCACCGCATGCTACACACAAAATCGTTCCACGATTCACACTGCTCATGGAAAGACACCATATGAACTTGTCCACAACAGAAACCTAATCTCTCTTCCTTCGTGTGTTGGAGCATTGTGTTATCCAACTAATGAAGGACAAGACTTAGGCAAACTTAGGGCTAAAGTCGACATTGGAGTATTTGTAGGATATGCACCAAACAAAAAGGGATACCGAATCTACAACAAAAGAACCCGAAATATCATGGAAACAATTCACGCTACGCTTGATGAGTCGATCGGTTAAATGGCTCTCGGACACTCCAGCTCAGACCCGCACTTCAAAACAGTCCCATTGGTTCATCCCTTGTTCCAAACTCCTCTCAAGAAACTCCATATGTACCTCCATATGAAGATAATTTAAAGAAATTGTTTGATCCTATGTTTGATGAACTTTATGATCCAAGTACTAATGAGGTGTCGATTCCACAACAGAGGTCGCTCATATTCACGTGAATGAAGGCAATCCTCGGTCTCAATATCTTTAAGTCAAGAAGCGCTCTGTTGATCCTTCGCCTCATCAACAAATCATCATTCTTCAAATGTACATCATGGAAATGTTTCCGCATCAATGATGAAGTTAATCCCTTTGCTACCCTCAAGATGCTCCATTTGAAAACATATTTGCTCCTCGAATCTTCATCGAACCATCTTCTTGAGAACCATCGACTCTGCTACTTCGGTTCCTCAACTCGCCACATGAACACCTTAGAAAATGGACTCACGATCATCCACTAGATAACATCATTGGAAATCCTCTCGTCCTGTTTCAACACGGAAACAACTTGCAACCGATGCCTTATGGTGCTTCTTCAACTCCGTACTATCTAAGATCGAACCAAAAGATGTTAAACCGCCATGAATGAAGACAATGGTTCAATGCTATGCAAGATGAAATTCATGAGTTTGATCGACTTGATGTATGGGAGTTAGTACCGCTCCAGAATGTGCCATGATTATTGCTCTAAAATGGATCTTCAAAGTGAAACTAGATGAGCATGGTGATGTATTGAAGAACAAGGATCGATTAGTTGCTAAAGGATACCGTCAAGAGGAGGGTATTGACTTTGAAGAATCTTTGCTCCAGCTTGCTCGAATCGAGGCAATCGTAATCTTTCGGCTAATCTCGCTAGTAAGAACATGGTAGTCTATCGATGGATGTGAAGACGGCATTTCGAATCGGAGACCTTAAAGAAGTTGTCACGCCACCAACCCGAAGGATTTGTGAATCAAGAGCATCCTACTCACGCTTATCATTTGAAAAAGGCTCTTTACGGTTTAAAGCAAGCTCCAAGGGCATGGTATGACACACCGTCAAGTTTCTTCTATCTACCGGATTTAGCAAATGAGCAGCTTGATCCTACATTGTTCACCGTGAAGTCGTGCAAACATTTAATTCATGTTCAAATTTATGTTGATGATATTATTTTTGCCTCGACAGCACCTAATGGAATGTGATCGTTTTTCAAATGAAATGAGTTCAAAATTTCAAATGTCAATGATGGACAAATGTCATTTTCTTGGGATTACAAATTTCACAAAGTCCCGAGGCATTTTCATAAATCAATCTAAATATGCAATGAGATCTTAAAGAAATTTGGATTTGATTCAAGTGACCTGTTGTCACCCCATGATTGATCGAACCAAACTAGATGAGGACCACTCGTGATCATGATTGACCAAACAAAATATCATAGTATGATTGGATCCCCGATGTACCTCAACGCTAGTAGACCGACATCTTGTTCGTTGTTTGCATGTGTGCTAGATACCGTGCTAAGCCTACTAAAAGCACATTGAAGCGGTTAAAGGGTCTTCGGTATATCCAAGGAACCATCAATATGGGTCTTTGCACCAAGGACACCGGTATGTCACTAATAGCCTATGCGATCTTGATCATGCGTGGTGTCAAGATACTCGTCAAGTACATCCGAGGTGCTCGGTTTTGGGTGATAAGCTTGTGAGCTGGTCTTCAAAGAAGCAAATGAGTACTTCTATTTCCTCTACAGAGGTGAATACATAGCCATGTCATCTGTTGTGCTCAAATCTTATGGATGAGATCTCAATTATCCGACTATGGCTTTGAATTCAACAAAATCCCTCTGTCTTGTGATAATAAAGGTGCTATTGCTCTCTCATGCAACAATGTTCAACACTCAAGAGCAAAGCATATCGACATTCGACATCATTTCATCGGGAACAAGTGGAAAAGGTGTAGTGGAACTCTATTTTGTGAGGATCGAATACCGGTTAGCGACATCTTCACCAAAGCTCTTCAAGAGAACGCTTTGAGTTTATTCTTCCACGACCGGGCATGAAAAGCCTTCAACCGAACACTCAAACGCCTTCGTGGAGGAAGACGAGGAGTAAAGTCTATCTTCATCTATCTCTTGTATATATCTATTCGAAAATCAAAATACAAAATTATAAAACCCTCAAAATCAAATAGAAAAATATAAAACTTTCAAAATCCATAAAATTTGAAAAATTAGAAAACCTTCAAAAATATTGTCATTTTGTCTTGTTTCTCTCGATTCGATAATATCTACGGTCTTGATGTTGTCATTCAAAGAATGACACGGGACTTTAGATGTTGTTCGAATTTAAAATATATATATATATATATATATATATATATATATATATATATATATATATATATATATATATATATATATATATATATATATATATATGGGAGAAAGAGAATATATGGTTTATTGTCATTTCGTGCAAGAACCCGCTTTTCAAACAAAGAACGAGCCATGCTTTACCATGTTTTCAAACTCCATGTTCGATTCTATAAACATTTATCTGCTTGAAAACTAACCGCTTTGAAAAATAACTCGGTCTCTATTTTGATAATCATCGTGACTTATTTGTCAAAATCTCTATCTCTCAATCAACAACCTATGTCATTGATTGAGGGGAGAATGATTTCAATTATATTAAAAAGTTATTTGGCATTAAATTGTTTTCAAAAGATGTACATGCATGTTTTATCAATGGAGTTTTAAAGTCTAAAATCCGATCCTTATCGCTTAAAACGCTTTCATAATCAAGTCACAATTCCCTTAAAATCTTTCAAAATCAATTTAAATCAATAAGAGATCACAAATCTCAAATGATTTGATAATTGTGATCGAGGGAGAATGTGTGATTTAAATTGGATTTAAACTAATAATTCGGTATATGGTTTTATAAGGATGTACATGCTATCCTTCCCACATGTGACAAACGATTTCAAGATTTTCCATGCACATGTTGAGGGGAGCATCTATCTTAAACCTATGATTTGAAACGTGATCATTGATCTCAATGTGCAGTTCTCAATATGTGCAAAACTCTTTTCAAACCTCGAGGCACATATTGAGGGGAGCAAACTTATGGAAACCTCATCCTTCCCGGAAATGCTTTATCTACTTGATTTGATCAAGAAAGTGATGGTGATAATTTTAGAAAATGGTAATCAAAGTAATTTCTTCCTCTTGCCTCCGTGTGCAAAACGATTTCAAATTCATGCACATGTTGAGGGGAGCACTTATTCTAAAATATCAAAAACAATTCGGTACAAAATGTTTTGATAATATATCACAAGTATCCGGATTGATTTTCAAATGGTTTTCAATTGGTTCCAATGGCGGATGAACAATACCAAACAGACCGACCAACTTTACTTTATGTACGGTGATATAAGGATGATAACGTTAGGTATTGGTTCCCATGATCCGCCAGAACCGGAGGGATCTACCCAGGGACAACCACTAGTTAGTGTAGAAGTCCTTAGGTATGATGATAAAAGGAGAAAAGTGAGATATGGGAAGGTTCTTGCTATGAAGTCTCGGTAAGCACTGAAGGGGTTGAAGAATTAAAAAGAATTGAATGAGAAAAGGGTGAAAACAGATAGCCCTCCATTTATTCAACCTTAGGCGTAAACCGGGTTCAATTCATATGCTACCGATGGTAACATCGGTATTGAAGACAAGACGTCATGGACCCAAAGGACGCATCGCACTTCAACTTTCCAAACCACTCAAGTTCCTCTTAAAAGGACTTGTTTCATTCTCACGGGAACCGACATTATCTATTGACTTTCTCTTAGAGATTGTTGATATTGAAGAAGGAGACCTCTCCCTAGTCTCCGCACAGGATCCAAATATGCACAAATTGAGTCTAGAGCCACGAGATCATCAATAAATCTCATTAGGACACTTTCAATGAAGATTCTCTGCTTCACACAATGTGGAAAGAGATTATATCTTGAGTCCCACGATTATCCTTGTGGTTTTGCTCGAACATCCGAGTGATATGTGAACATATTCACGGTGAAGATGGAAAACCTTCGAGCCAACATCACACAAGCTCCTCGGTAGGTGGCATGAGATCTATTATATAGATCAACCATGTGACAACCGAGCGAAACAATGGGAGATTCAATCTCTTGAATCAATCTCGGTTCAGTTATGGATTGACGGATACCTTTGAAAACCGGTCTTTGTGCTAACAACTCTTTTCTTTAGCACATCGACCGTGTACTCATTTTTCAAACCAAAAGGTGTTTTATGATTGATAATTGATTTTCAATAAAACCTTCGTTGTATTGCAAAAACAATTTCTATTGAGCAATACCGATTGTTTTTCAAATCTCTTTTCATCAATCGGTGAACTTAAAATTATTGGTTCACTCACTCCGTGTTGTCTTCTTTGAGATGTTCCGGTTTGAGAACAACTAGAAGCATTGCGAAACCCCACAAGGAAATTCTTGAATTATACCGATCACAGCGAGATATGTCTTCGATCAACGGGGAACCGCGGGGCGTGTACCTCAATTCAACGTAGTGATCAAAGACACTTTCGTGCGATTTATTGCTAACTGTTGTATGCGTGTACACCCTACGTTTGCGGTGATCGAATGAAGCGGTCAATCCATAGCCGCATGATCTTATCGCATTTTGATTAGCTACATATCAATTGACATTGATAACCTTCTAAACTATAATGTGCAAAAACATTTTTAGATCAAGTATGTTTAGTTTCTTAAACAAAACATTGCATAAGTATTTACTTATATAACATATTAATTCTAAAAATGGAAAACTACATATTACATCATGGCTTGCATTACATTAGAAATCTTTAGAGGATTTTATAGAATATTTTGTTTAGATATTCACTCATCATATCTTACATAATCTTGAAGAGATTTGGATGATCTTTGAAAGATTTTTTGTGATCTCCGCTGTCAGACTGGCGGAACCAAAAATTATAAAGGGCGGTTTGGTTTCGTCCAGTCCATGATCTGCTGATCACTTGGCCTATAAATAGCAAGTCAACCCAAGTTGTTTCATCATCCCTCATTAGCATAAACACATACATTTTCTCATTCTATTACATCTAACTCAGTTTCATTTCATTTTAGTGATCATCTTTTGTAGCAAAGAAGATCAAGGCATAATCAAGCTTCAACAAATAGTTGGAAGTTTTGTTTGTTTTGTTGTTGTGTGAATCATTATTGTTCATACATCATTGTTGTACCAAACCATCTTAAACCTCGAGTGTGAGTGGTTAGTATTTTAGTCCTCAAAATACATAGTGTGTTGGGAGTGGTTGTACCCTTGTAAAAGAACTCGACATCTAGCTTTGTGTCGGAAATATTGTGTGCGACGTGTAAAGGTTTTCTCCGCGGTTAAAGGAGCTTGTTGATTAGTGAAGATAACTCTCGAGTTGGAGACTCGGGGAGTGGAGTAGGACAAGGAAAAAGAGTCCTTGTAGACTGAACCACTATAAACAACTTTGTCGTGGTTTGATTGTTTCTTTCCTTACGTACATATTATCTATTGCTTACATATTATTCATTATTCACTAACACATCATTTATCTATATTGGTTGATCTCACAATAAGTTTTCGAAACAATTAAGATTTTAAACGGTAAAACTATTTGCCCCCCCTAGTTTTCCACATGAAGGTTTTTGGTCGAAGAATAGTAAAGTGAAGAGTAAAGTCTACTGAAGAAGATTAAAGTGTATTAAAGAAAAAGTCTAACCGATTAGTCTATAATGTTGGGCGATTAGTCTATAGTGTTGGGATTAGGTGTGTGAATTTGAAAATATTTTTTAAAGCACTTATAGACAACCATTGTAAATAAGATTTTAAATTATAAAGTATTGAATCTTATACTCAAACCATTTCAAATAATAAGATTAATTATAAAATATTGAATGTTTTTAAAATCGCTTGTACTCAACCGCTATAAATAACAAGTGTAAGTTATAAATTATATTAAACTTATTTAAACCCTTATATCAAACCGTTATAAATAACTTCAAATAATAAAAAAACTAGGTAGATAAACTAACCGCTTTAAATGACGTATTTTATGTTACAACCTTCTTATTAACCGTTATATATAGTGTATTCCAAATGAAATTGAAAACCGTTCTAAAATACCACTATTGTACTAGTGTGTCACAAATTTCACTGTATCTTATATTATATATTCTCTCACGCCACCATCGTTAGAAATCGTTGATCATCGTCTACAACCACAAAAGAAGAAAAACATAATTGTTGTGTAAAGCATTTAAATTGTAAACCAAATTTCATTTTAAGGTCAAGGCAATAGTTGATCGCAAGAATATATTTTAAAGACTTTGTTTGAGCAAAATCCCGTAAGTATACTTTAGCTTCGGTCCTTCGGAGTTTTAGGCTTCTCTTGCATTCTTTAGCTGAAATAAAACACATCACTATTAGCTCGCACCGGGTTTGAATTTGAGACCAAGCTTTGCTGTGAGAGTGAGTATTTGCTTAGTATATATTTGAGAGAGAGAGAGAGAGAGAGAGAGAGAGTGATTAGTGGAGTATGTAAATGTGTGTCTTCCGTTTAAGTAGACGCCTCTGTTTATACTACATGACCCATGTTTCGAGACACATGGATTGTGGAGAGGAGGTTTGTTGTCTTGGTGTAGTGAGAGAATCACTGTTGGGCACAAGTTATAACTTTTGGGGTTCGGGTTGTCGTAATGTGCTCAACGACCGTTGTGGGCCTAACCTTGTTCCTTCTGTAGCATTATTGGTTGTCAGCGTCTGCCTGCCAAGCTGCATAGGAGACTACGCTCCTACGCCATTGCCGATCCTGACCTAGTGTAACCTTCATTACCCTAGCTTCCCATGAGTACCCTTCTAGCGTGAACTTGGTTGTAACCTGATCTTCTGTAAAATTGATAAGGATTTAAAACGTACGCTTTTTGGGGGACTTTTGAGCCCTAATTCGACACATTTTATATCTATTACTGCTTAAAATCGTTCATTTTCACTTTTTAGGTCTTTTGGAAGCAAAATGCTGGAATGAAGCATATTTGGACGAAAAGGAGCAAAAACATGAAGAAAATGACAAAGTCAAGATCGAAGACACTCAAAGCTGCTCAGCAGAACCTGACGGCGTCCCATCCAAAAGGCGACGTCGTCCCTCTATGAAGATTTGATCAAAAAGTGCACGCGACGGCGATGATCAAAGCTTTTACTACTGTGTATATTTCAGTTTGTGAAGATTTGAATTTTGGTTTATATTAAGTAAATCATTAGCACACGAAATACTTTTGTCTATCTAGAACCTTGAGTTAACGTCTAGAAAAGTCACGACGATTAGTATATGTTGTTGGATACGTCTTAATGAATGGATAGAATCACTGTCGGTTCTTTTTTGTCATTAGCAAAATCATTTCAAAGAATTGCTACAACACTATATATGTTTCTTTCACAACGTTTATATTTGAAAAGGAATAAATGCCATTAGACCGTTGATGCTATTGTCAGTTGTTAACGGTGAAAGAGTACATGAAAACTCCTAATGAAACAAGGGAAAAAAAATACTCTTAACATAATCCTAAAAGATACTGTACAATACAATATCAAATATCCAACCTACCAATTTTCATAAGGGTTGATTGGCATACTCATCAAATTGATTTGCACACTCACAGAACAATCAAATAAAGCACAACGTGAAATTTATATAACTACTTAAAACATTAGTAAAAGTGTCTCAATAAATTTTATAAATGTGCAAATCACTGCTCCTTTCATTAACACGTACATAATTGAATGCTCACTTAGTCATCTGAAAGTTGATTCACTCATAACACTCAAAAAGAATAGAATAGTTAACTTCTTCAAGGAAGTTGAAAATTAAATGCATGTGCGATGACAACTATAGCTCTAACATCAAATGACATATTCACTCAATGTTATGCTTCCTGCACTCAAGACCATATATTAGGTGAATTTTTATTTAGTGTTAGTTTTTGCTAAACGCTAATATGCATTGCAGATAGTGAGAGCTCATCAGAGATATTTGAAAGTTGAAACTCAAATTTTACCAGAGCTACTGTTATGATGCATGATTATTTTTTAATTAGTCTTCTTTACAAGATATCACGTACATCATTATGTTTCCATTAATTAAATATCTTAATTACTGTTTTTTTAATTAGTTATTACCAACATAACACCATTGTGTATTGTTTTAATTGGCGGCATGGCCGAGTAGTAAAGCGGGTGACTGCAAATCCTTTTACCCTATTCAAATCCATTTTCCTTAAATTTTTCTATGTTTTGGATCTTCATAAAAGATTGAAAATCTTTAAATCTATAACACAAAAAATTATAATGATCTGAAAGAAACAAGAACAACAACAATAGAAATTCATGGTGGCATGCCAAAACTCATTTTTCGTGAACTTCAACGCCATATCACCAATTCACTCAACTCGGTCACACACCGTACACACATGAGTGCCACCTTCGTAATTTGCTAAACCAATCGTAACTAAAGCCAAAACACTCCATTTTGGATCCACCATATCCGATTAAAACACAAAATAAATAAAACCGCCGACAAACCTACCGGCTCAACAACTCACTGAGGGGAAGGTGGGCATGGTAAAGTATCATGCAACTGGCGGCGCCAGTTTGAGTGCCGCTTTAAACGCACGGGTTGTGTGCCACCATACCCGGCCCTAAGGTTCAAAACAAGAACAACTGGTAATTCATACATCTCATTAATTAAAACTTCCACTAAAGCTACTAAAGATACGACAACAACTACTAATATAACTAATTCATCAGCTAATATATTTCCGGAAAGTCGAGATTTCTCTATTCATAGAACTCATAAAACTTCCACTAAAGATACTAAAGAAACAACAACTGCTACTACTACTCAGCTGATATATATTTCGGAAAAGTCGAAAACTAAGAACATAAACTTTTTTAAGCCGATGATCCACCTCGAACATAGCCTTGAATCCTCTGAAAAAAAGCATCATCAAACTCATCCCAATCCATATCTTCACCCAAAAGCTTATCACCCAGAACCGGCACTTTCACTCCACAGACAGGACACGTGGCAGCAGCCTTAGCACCCAAGACCTTGTCAACAATACAGTCCTTATGAAACACATGCTTACACCCCATCTCCTTCACTTCTTTACCACCAGAAACAAACTTTTCCAAGCAAATGTGACACTTTTCATCTTTAGGTGGTGACGTCACTGTTGGTAAGGCTTCGATGGCTAGTTTTGATCTCTTGTTTTGTTTGCGCTGACAGGACTCGACACGGGAGCGATAGGCGGAGAATCGTTTGTTGGTTTCTTCGGGATTTGATTTGAGGGAATCGATAAAGATTTGACCAAGTTGGCATAATTCTTCGTAAAAAGGTGGGGTGGGTTCTGTTTCTTTTGAGCTTGACATGGCGAGTGAATATGGATTTTTATTTGTCTGAAATCGTTTATTATAGGGTTGTTTATATAGTAGAATTTTCGAATGTTCTGGAATAGGATGTTCCTAGGGTTTTGTGAGTAAGGCCTTTTTAAGGTTTTGGTTTTGATTCCTACAAGGAGGGCTGTTTGGGCTGTTGGCCCAATTTTTTTACCAGTAAAAATACAATTTTTTTTTACCGCTTTACTATTTTCTTTATTTTTTTTATTGAAATTTTATCACTTTCGAGATTTGGAGTTTGGACAACGTATTAATTGAGAGTCTTGATGTTTAGCAAGGTACTTCAAAAAAACATGACCTTTTCATTTTAGACAAAGGGTTTTATAAATGTATGATAACTATGTTGTGCAAAAGAGTTTAATGTATAGAGCAATGATATATGGACCTAAAGGTAGGTCTAAAAAAATGCTTAAACTAAGGTGTCATTATTTGATTGGTGACATTAAAAGTGGATTCTTCTGATATCACCAACCGGAGGATGACACCCCGGTTTAGGCCTCCCAATTAAGCATCTTTATCATTTTTATAACGTATATATAAAATGAACATGTTAACTTTCTAAAAAGAGAGAGAGATTTACTCTGTTTGAATCTATGTGACGGTGAGTTCAACCCTCCTGATGTAGTCGGCCAAAAAGATAAAAATCACGATTAGCCAAGATAAGTTAAACAAAACCACTTTAAACAAGTTTGGTTGACTAGTTAATGACATTTTGTAAATTCAATTATCTAATAGTATTGGGAATTATACTTAAATTTTGATTTATTCATTTTAGACTAATTGTAGTACGAAACGACCTTTTAATTGGACATTCTTTTGTGAAACATTAGTTTGGAGACACATTAAGAACATCGTATATTCTTTAACTTTTATTGCTTTTAGATTTCATTACAGGCATGTCAAATGCATTTTTTTCAATAGGTAATAACATTAGTGTAAAATCATAGAAGGTGATTATTTTCACAATTCATTTAGTTCAGAAAGTTAACATCATCGTCTAAAAATAAACAACATTACATCTTTTTATATATTGTTTTAAAGAAAATATGTAATATGGTTATACTAAAAGATACTAAAAACTACTACAGTATATATGTAAGATATTTTCTTGTTTTGAAGAGGTGAAAAATTATATATATCCACTACTAACAAGAAATTACTAAACGAACTAAGAGGGCAAGCTGCAGTGAAAACTCATAACCGTTATAGGGGCCCCCATGTTAGCTTGAATCCTATAACACTTCAAAAACATAAACACTCTCCCAATAACATTTCTATAACACACCACCAAATATACCACACTCAGTCAAAAAAAATAAAATAATAAATAAAATAATAAATAAAGTATAGACACAATGTGAATGAGTGACATTGGCACCTGTAACACCAAGAAGCGGTATTTATGTTATAGGTGCCGCTTTTGCTTATATCGTGTCACGGGTGCATTGCACCGCTCTCTTTATAGAAATCGCATGAACAATTTTCACTCCGAAAAACTTAGCGTGATCACAAGCCATCCGAAAAGGCTGCTACAATACTTCAACAACCTCCATGTTAAAGATTTTGAGAACTAAGACAATCGATCTCAACAACAATGAAAATTTGCACTCCTTGGAATCCAAACTCTCGCTTCAACAGAAAAAGATGACCATCTATATCACATCGACATGACGACATATGATTCTACGAATTAGAATCTAAACCTCCGAAAGTAATAAAAACTTACTCCCTTATATTAGTTTGCATTTAGAACAAATTTTTTACACCAATTGGAGATAAAATTATAACCTTATCCACATCCTCTTGTGTGTACGTTTTGTTGTGATGAGCACAAGCACCAAAACGGTAATGGTTTTTTATTTCTTTACCTTTTACTTTTTGTTGAATGATAAAGCATTATTTACCTTTCTATCACTCCCCATAAATTCTGATGCAATTGATTTTTCTCTGAATTTCCTATTTCCTTCAATTCTCTTGCTAAGCTTGTCACATGCACATTCACCAAATTGGTGAGTATTGTGAAATGTGCCTCGTAAAGTACTACCCATATATATCATCTTCTCTATTGTCACACCAAACATAAATCAACATCACCTGCTCCCCTTGAATTAAGCGAAGATACATCATATCCAAAGATAATTGTAACGTCCATCTTTTACTTGATTGGACACACCATTTTGAATTTTTAAGGAACTTGTGAAATCTTGCAGGGGCGGGAAATCAGAAATATTGTTATTACCAGCAAGGATTTCATGATCATGCTCGTCATCCTTAACAATAAGTTAACATAGTCCTACTTGTCCACCTCAACTATTTTTTGATGCTGATATTTTCTAAGGCTTTGTCGATTGATTTTTTTGGGACTCATTGTTAAATAATCCATGCATAACTAATTAATCTCTACCTTGAGTATATCAGCATTTCCAGTCACTTAATTTGCTTCTCCATAACAATCATGAAGCCATACCTTCCCCAATGTAAGAAGTCTTTGAATGGCAACTTTACTTTCGATAATTGATGGTGCAATTCAGAAAACTCAAAAAACCTTTTTGTGATGATTCTAACACATAGCATCGGTTCATTTTGGAATTTTGTGTTTAACTATGTACTCAAGATGGAATTTTGCTCAGTTCCATGGTTTATCGAAAACAAAATTTTATTTAGCTATATTAATGATTATCGGAAACAATATAACATATTAAACATTTTTAAGACTTCATACAAGAAAAAGTTATAATCACTAGTTCCATGGTTTATCTATTTCTAAAATACGACTATTACAACTATAAAATACTCTGATATACTATAAAACATTTTCTTTTGTGAGTTTTAACAACCAAATTTGGTGTTTTTTTTTTAGACACTTGCATTTTGAAAACATATATACAAGTTTAAAAAATATGCAAGTTTAAAATGTGCAAGTTTAAAACATTGCCCACTTAACATAAACAAAACTAAATCATCATTTGTATATGCAAGCATAAAATATACTCTTGTTTGTGAAATAGCTTAGGATTTCAAGGTGATTATTACTTGTCTCATAGTGTATATCCATAATTTAGTGTCTAAATTCTCTCAAGTACTGATATATGTGCTAATGGTTTTTGGTTGTGGACTGATTTGAGGTTCGAGAGCAACAAAGCTTACCTTGTTTGTCTCTATGAGGATATTGTGTGCAATTCAAGACAAGAAGGTCACCATTATGCCTAAAGATATCGGCTCCAAAAAAATACATTCTAATTATCCTCTTAAAAGTATGTGGCGTACTTAATAACTTTCGCAACTTGGCAAAAATAATCCTGAGGTTTAAATGTCGTTGAGACTTCAATCAGGAACAAGCATGTGAGAAGTTTAGTACTAACATTTTTAGGAGGCTAAATTATTTCTTTATAAGGATATGTATTAGCAGTGAGTTATATATTATCAAGACATTTGATTGAAATTTTATTATGTTAGTTCAGATTCATGTGATATGTGTTGCAACCTTGCACGCAGCAAGGTTATATATGGGCTAATTCCCAAAAGAGAACAAAAAGGTCCATAGTGATCACTTTCAAGACAAAAATAAAGTTCTTCCCGCTTTGTCATGTGAGAATGTGCTTTGTAACTCCAATTTTGCCTATCAGTTCTTGAGCTACTGTTAGATATGATGCATGAATTTTAATCAATCATCTAGTCATCTTTACAAAATACCACATATGTCACATATGTTTGTATCACTCAAATATTTTAGTTAGTCTTTTATTATGAGTTATTACAAATATAAAACCACTATTTAATCAAAAACCCTATTGTGATCATTTTGGCAGCATGGCCGAGTGGTAAGGCGGGGGACTGAAAATCCTTTTACCCCAGTTCAAACCCGCATTCGCTGCTATTTAATGTTCCAGGGTTTTTATAAAAGATAAAAACTCTTTGAATCTAAGATTCAATGAAAGATCATAATAGTAAAAAAGAAACAAGAACTACTAATCATAAACCTCCTAAAGGTAATAAACAAAAGCAACTACTAATTCATTCATCTCATAAAAACTTCCACTAAAGATACTAAAGAAACAACAACAACTAGTAGTAATTCATCACCTAATATATTTCCGAAAAGTCGAAAACTAAGTTTAATAAAAACATATTCCAATTCCCTTGATAAAAAAGTAAACTTGCATGTTTAAGCTGATGATCCTCCACCACCACGAACATAACCTTGAATCTTTTGAAAAAAAGCGTCATCCAACCGATCCCAATCCATATCTTCACCCAACAGCTTATCACCCCGAACAGGCACTTTCACTCCACAGACAGGACACGTGGCAACAGCTTTAGCACCCAACACCTTGTCAATAACACACTTCTTATGAAACAAATGCTTACACTTCATCTGCTTCACTTCTTTACCACCAACAACAAACTCATTCAAACAAATGTGACATTTTTCATTTTTGGGTGGTGACGTCACTGTTGGTAAGGCTTCGATGGCTAGTTTTGAACGTTGGTTTTGTTTGCCGCGATAGAACACGGCATGGGAGCGAAGGGTGGAGATTGATTGGTCTTCGGGACGCGATTTGAGTAGCTCGATAAAGGTTTCACCGAGTTGGCATAATTCTTTGTAGTAAGGATGTGTGTGTTTTGTTTCTTTTGAGCTTGACATGGTGAGTTAATGGATTTTTGTTGTCTGAAATGAAATGGTTTTTTTATATAGTGTTATTTATATAGCGGGATGATCGAAGGTTCTGGAAGAGGGATGTTCCTAGGGTTTTGTGAGGAAGGCCTTTTTAACGCGTAGTCTGGGCTGTTGTTTCAAGTTATTGAGGGCCCAAATTTTTTACCACTGTAAAAATATAATTTGATACTAGCATGTCTGTTTCCGTTTTAGACGAAGGGTTTTAAAAATGTATGATAACAGAACAGTGGTATGTAAAACTGTAACATTTAAACTTCGCAAGCATCTTAGATACTTACGACAATTTTTCTACTATTGAAAAGCTTAATTTGTCTTGATGTGTTTGCATACTCATAAACACTTTAATTATGCTATGAGAATAACAAACTCTTTTCCACATATTACTAGGCATCTCTAGGCTTGTGCGATGCACGGGTCTTGTTTCCCGTTGATTTTCTTTTAAATATTCGAGACACTTGAACGTGAGTCATAATATTTACAAAACAGGTCGGGTGAAAATGTACTTCTTAAATTAAATTAACAGGTTTCTTACTTTTAATTATTACTTAAGACTTATTTTTACTAAGAGATCGTTTGGTTTGTTACTAGAAATCACAATACTTATCGGGTAAAATAACAATATATGGTATAAAAAGATATGATATTCGATTTTCAGAATTAACGGATGAAACAACACACTATATTGCTCATTGCTCTTTAGCACCACAAAGCAACAACTTATTGATGAAACACCACACTATATTGCTCATTGCTCTTTGGCACAACAAATCACTATATTGTTCACGGCTCTTTAACACAGCAAATTAAATTTTATATATATATATTTGTATTGATATTATAGGGACTACTTTTTACCCTTCATGAAAATAGTATACACCTCATTCACTTCTATTCTACGCAGCCACGGGCTTGAACATTTTTGTAAAGGGGTGAATTTATTTTGAGGACCGAATCGAGATTTGTTTGTAATCTTAACTAAATTACCCCTAAAATCTACAATATTTACACTGTGTGCCGCAATTTTGGGAGAACCGGGCCCTCCCGCCCTACATAGTTCCGCCGATTCCATGGATACGGTAGGTTCTCGGTGAAGACATATCCTCGCTAAGTCGTTCTCGCCACAAGAATATACGTTTTAGCGATGATTATATGGAACCAACACAAATTCTCGAGAAAGTTCTCAAACGGGCCGATAGGCTTTTGGGAGGATGATTTTGCTAGGAACTTTTATAAAAAAGAATTATTTCATTATATTAATTAATTAATTATATAATTAATTAATTAATTATATAATTTATTATTTTTTAAATATTTAATAAATGAATTATTTATTAGTATATTATAAGTTGGGCCCACTGTTTATTGGCGGGCCATGTCCTCTCCCATTATTTTATTTTTTATTTTTTTTCTTTTTAGAAAGGCAACAAAATAATATAACTCACCAAAGAAAACAAAAAATATATCAAAAAGGCATCCCACCCTACTTAATCAAGCAAATTAAGAGGCGGAAAAACCCAAAAGAATCAAAATACATAAAAAGAGGAACCAAAAGAGCCAAACAAAAACTAAATCTACTCTAAATGCCACATGAGGACATAGAAAAAAGGGCAAATAACATATTTACGCATCATACTATTATAAATGTCGGTTCGACGTAATGAACAAAAAAAAATAAATCTTCCGAACATTAAACTTGAAAATCTTGTCTTCAATTGAGTATTCACCATTTTACCCTTCCAAATTACATAAATGGTCCATGTGGGTTTCATAAAATTGCATCCATCATCCCTAGGCTAAATTACATAAATAGTCCTGTCGTTTGAAAAAATTGCGTCCATCATCTTTTACATAACAAAAAACAAATCAAAACATAAAACTAGTTACATCAAATGAAAACATATTTCTTCAACTGAATTGTCTTATGAACTTTTTGTTTTCTCCACCTTGACCAATTAAAGTCTTGAGTGCTTGACCAAAGGTTACCATTTGTTGAGGTCATTGGCATTCTAAAATGCAATTGTGTCTTTAAGCTCTACACGTGTTCCCAACATTTTATAAGAGCTATAGTCGACTTCTAAAATCAATCGGACATCTTTTTTTCTTATTTATTTTCAAAGTGGATTCGATCTAATACCTTTTAATAAACGATTGATAGCCGCATGAATATATATGACATACCTACGAATGAAAAGATATTGGCATCCAATATATGAAAAGTTGAATATCATTTTGAATCGAGAAGTAGTTTCTTTGACCATAAAAGTCAAATTAAACAAATAGAAGTATAACATGAACCGATGTGTGGTTTTGTGAACTCAACCACTTGCAATAATGACTTGTGATGGGTGCCCGGAGGAGGATTAATGCAAAACTTCTCAATGGATTCCGTAAGAAGGCATAGTCATCTCCTGTAAACTTGAGAATTCACATGTAGCTACTAAAATTACCTTTACCTGTAAACTGATGTGTGGTGTCGTGGTGGTGTAGATGTGGCGCGTGGGGTGGTTCGAATGGGAAACAGGGGTGTGTTGGGCGCGTGTGCTGGTGGATCGGGTAGAGGGAGTGGAGAGGATTGTTTTGGTGTAGGTGGTGAGGGGTGGTGGCCGGTGGTGAAGCGACGGCGGGTGGTTTTCCGTCCGGCGGCTAAGGTGAGGGAGAGACAAGAATGAGTTGTGTGTGTGTTATCAATTGAAGAATGAGTTAAAAAGATAAATGGGGTCCTTATATACTTGGGACAAATAATACAATTTTTATAAATTCAAGGGTAAAATAGTCATTACAATTTTGTATTTTATCTTTATTACTCAATTGAAGACAAGATTTTCAAGTTTAATGTTCGGAAGAGCTATTTTTTTTTCTCTCACGTCGAACCGACATTTGTGACAAGATGATGATGTAAATAGGTTATTTTCCTAGAAAAACCAAAAGAACACTCATGGCCCGCTTGGTTTGCATTAATAGGAATGAGACTATGACTTTCAAAGTCATAGTCGGTGTTTGTTTGTTTTGTTTTGTGAGCCCAGAATGAAATGGGTATATCATAGTCATAGATTCATTACACACCAATTTGGTGTCTATGAAATCCATTCCGTGGACCTCTTTTTCCACTACAAAATTAAAATATCTATACACTTTTTCATACTATATTTTATCAACCAAACATAAACAATCGTAATGATACACTTTTTCATACCGATTATCATTCCACCTCATTCCAAATCCGATACCCATTGTCATTCCTGGCAACAAACTAAACGAGCCCTCACTCACATTGAATGGACAAACTAACACAAACTATAATCAATTACTAGGCTCTCGAAAAGCTGTCACTTGCAGATAAATTCGAGCTTCAATATACTGATAATGCATGACAAAAGTCCATGATAAACCCACGAACCACTCACCACTTGACAAAAGTCCTCTCCAATACCACCAGGTCAAAAGTAATTCTTTTTTTGACAAAGTCAAAGTCTGGAACTAAGTATTTTGTCGTTTAGTGACTTTTAACGAGTACATTATGTCAGTGGCGGAGCTTGAGCATATCAATTTGGGGGCCGAAATATTTTAGCGTAAAATGTTGTTTCTATATAAATTTCCAAAAAGATTTTCTTAAGTAGTGCCATTGATTAAGAGCTTAGAGCATGGGGTGTGGGAGGTTTTGTTTTTCGCCGTTTCCGACGTGGACCTTCGCCGGTCGATTTCGTGGCTCGCCACGACACCAGGTGGCTTTACCACTTGGTGTTTCGCCGTTCCAACGAAACAGAAAACGACAAGGACTAATCCAATATATCCGTTGTTTGATTATGTTACATATGGAGTTTGCTCAGGTTTGTGGAAATTGCATAATAAGAAATACTTACCTTTTTTTTAAAGATAAACTTGGACCCTTTCTCGTATGGTTTTTTTGGTTGTTTTTATGACTATTTTCTTAAGAGCCATTGTTGTTTGATTATGTTTTTTCTGGATGTTTTGGTAACTGTGATTTTAAGTGGAATCTATGTTGTGTTTGCATGCATGGAAGATGACATGTGTGTGACACATGGATGGAGTTTGATGAATTTTGATGCTACGTGTGGTAAACTGTCAAAAGTTGAGTAAAACTAATTGTATTTTGTATTTTATTTAAATGAAATGAATTTTATCATGTTAGAAAAATATGGAAAAGAAATAAAATGATGGTGGGTGGGGCCAAATGAAGAGGTGGTAAAGTTGTGATTGGGGATTTTTAAGTGAGTGTGTTGGAGTGATGTGGAGGTGATGTGGCGTGTGGGCGAAAAAAGAAGAAGTGGGTATCTCACGATACCCCACGCCTAGGAAAGAGTACATATGGTTCATTCAACTTTAAACAAGACAAAAATCACGTTGAAATGATATGAATAAAGGGTTCTTTTTCACAACTTTGACATCTTATAGGTTTCTTTTTTCTTTGTTATAACATTGTAAGAGAACTATAACGTAACATATGTTACAAATTTGCATACTTTTACCGTAACTTGGTACTACTCGTGAGAATTTTAAAAGGCTCTGCATCGTGTCTTCGCCAATGCCTTCCATACCAGTTCTTTCGATTCTTGTAGTGAACGATGAACTTGAATGTTGTGAATTAATCGATTAGAAACTATCGTAAACAGAAAGCAAAAAGATATTAAGAGTAACACGCGGTACTAAATAATGAGTTCCACCAATCAAAAAAGAATAATACGATACATAAAAAATTAGGACATGTATTCAATGGAAAAAATAAATATGAAAACTAATCTAAATCTGCTATTACTACAGTCTCTCTTTGTGCTCTTCATTGAATAAATCTTTCACTAAAATTAATCAACATAATAAAATCCCCAACTTCGTCATCCAAACCCGAATCAACCCGACCTGATTCATCAACCGGCATTGGATATCGACAAACCGGGCACGTAGCACTAACACCTAACCACTTCTCAACACACTCCTTATGAAACATATGCTTACACGTACTCCATCTCCTTCACTTCTCCGCCACCAAATTCAGTCAAACAAATCGGGCAGTCTTCATCTTCGGGTGCTGACATCACTGTTTGTAAGGACTCTATCGCTGATTTTGAAGCTGGTAAGGGTCCTTGTTTGTCAGGATTTAAAGGGAACATGGTGTTAATAATGAACATGAGATGTTCGTTATGTTGAAAGTGTGATTGTGGGTTTGATTCATTGAATTCTGGTGAGCTCATTGATGACATGATGGTGAACTTTTTTTTCGGTGAATTTAGGGTTTATGAGTGAAGGTTACTGGTGATGAGAGATTGAGAGTTTATATAGTATTATAAAAGAAGGATAATCAGAATGTTCTGGAAGTTGGGGATGGTTCTTCAGTCGTAAGTCATTGTTTAGTGTTTACGTTTTGTAATTTTGGTAGGATGAAATTTGTTAAGAGAGTCCGCAAATAAGCCCTTATAGTGTTAACTATGTACATAATACCTTTGAACAACAAAGCATACTCAAACTTTGATTTATTGATTTTAGCCTAATTTATACTATTGTAGTATGACAAGACCTTTGAACATTAGAAGTAATGTTATGCTTCTTGTGATTGTACCGTTAAATTAAAATAAAATAAATGTGTTGCAATAATGATAATGTACAATCACAAGAAGATAATATTACATCTAATGTTCAAACGAACATTAGAGGATCCCTATCCTTTTACTACAACATGCTTTCCGAAACATTAATTTGGAGAGGACAATAACCTCGATTGGTTTTGAATATAGTCCAACTATATGTCAAATACATTTCTTTTTCACTCGGTAGTCGTGAGTGTGACTAGTACAAAATTGTTTTTAGAAACGGTTAAAATACATCTTTTAAAACGGTATTGAACCGTTGTATTATAGAGCGTAATAAATAATAAGGATGATTATTTATAGCGGATCAAAACCTTATCACCCAATTCATTGGTATATAATATTAATATATCATTGTTTAGAACAATTAAATTTATCCGCTATATTTGGTTTTTATTACATACTAGAACAACCGATCACTTTAATGGCTTTAATGGCGGGTCAAATATATATGTTGACATTTTATAACGGTTGTTTTACACCGTTATATTTCTTTAATTTTCTCATTCTTTTGTTTCGTATTTTTTTAGCATTCTTTTTCTTGTACAAAAGCAATACCGAAAGTAATTTCTTCCCAGTACAATACTAAGGGTGTGTTTGGCAAAATAGTTGTGAATGTAGTAGTGAGCGAGGTTGTGAGTATGAGCGAATGTGTGCGACACCGCTCACACCACAACTTCTTAAAAGATTGAAAATTGAGCATTCCTAAAAATAGGAAAGCTCAACACTCATTTGCCAAACGACTAATAAAAATCAAAATGCTCATTGCTCACCGCTCATCGCTCCAAAAAGCTTCACACCGCTCCGTGCCAAACATACCCTAAAGCTCAACTAGAAGAGCCACAACTAAAATATACTAGAATTTCAACAACAAATCAAATGAATAAAATCATTACTTAACAATTTGATAAACTAAAATAATAATCTCATACACAAAAATATCATCAAATGTCATTATACCAAACTTTCATATCCGTTGTTCATAACCTAACCACACATATCCAATTCGACAATAAAAAACCTCAATTTTATGAGAAATGAATAGAGTAAAAGCAGAATACGAAATTCTCAACTCATTCATCAATGTGTCACATAGCTCTCGGTTTCATGTCATTCCAAACCTATAAACAAATCAAAACGAAGAGTCAATGAGTCATTTTACAAGAAAACAAGATTTAGTATAGAACAAAGTAAACAAATATTTACAAATACTCACTTTATGCGGAAATTTGATTAAAAAAAAACTCAAACATAGCTATGGCCACATAATAACCACAATCCCATGTAGATTCTTGTTGAGGACACTAAATTGAAAATAAGCATAGATTACATATATGCAACAACTAAATCAATTGAGTACAACAATAAATATTTACATATATGAAAGATGATTTACCTTAACCATATTCCAAGTCCAATCAACGGAAGATGGATCATGACATGCCCTAAAATTCAATATTGTTTAATTGGATTACATTATGTACCCAATTGGCAATTTAATATAAATGCTAGAATATACTTACGCTTCTACTAGTGGTATCAAAGAGTATATGCTAGGTTCCCTGTCCAAACTCTTATTGAGTGAATCCAATATATATCCAGTCTTCGTCAAAGGGCAAATCACAAATAACACCCAATGTCCACTATCCATATTTTTAAACATTTTAGTGTAAATGATTTTTTTTTGGGTAAACATGGTTTCTTACCTTTTGGCCGATTATGGTGCAACAAATATGGTTTTGTCTTTGTGGAAAACTAGAAGGGGGGTTGAATAGTTTTACCAATTTAAAACTTCCTTTTAAATATTTAGATCGACTTATGTCAATCTATTTGGTTGTTTATGTTGGACGTTGATAGATAGATATATAAACGTGTAATGAAAGATAAAGAGTAAAGTACATCACCACAACACAAGTATTTATAGTGGTTCGGCACAAGGACACCTTCCTTGCCCTACTCCACTCCCGAGTCACCTACTCGAGAGTTCGTAAACACTACACCAACTCCTTATGGCGGAGAATCCTTCACAACGCCGCTTAACCTTTTTCCGTACAAAGCTAAACACCGAGTTCCTTCACACCAAGGCGAACCACACCTAACACAACGTCGCTACCCTTTATACGGTGCTAGGCTAACCACCGAGTTCTTTCACACCAAGGAGAACTAATCCTATCACAATGTCGCCTACCCTTTATTAGGTACTAGGCTAAGCACCTAGTTCCATTACTATGGAGGAACTACTACCCTTCACGACACAACACCTAATCTCAAGGAGATCTACTCCTTGTTACAACACCATCAAGGATATCACCATCCTTGTAAATAAACAAATACTTATATGTATAACGATGCACCTCATCGATTATATGACCTAGGCATTCTTCCCAAATGCTACTTGATTTGATTCTTAGGCATCCTTCACTAATGCCTTTGACACAACGCTTGGCACCCTTCACTAATGCCTTTGACACAACGCTTGGCACCCTTCACTAATGTCTTCGTCTTGACACCTATAGCATTCTTCACTAATGCTCTTGACACGAACGATAAGCACCTTTCACTAATGCTCTCGTCTTGACACTTTCGGCATTCTTCACTAATGCCTTCAACCCAACATCTATGGAGAAAGGTAGGACTATCAACAAGAGAACCTTCGTTGTCTTGATGATGACGAAGCATGGCAACTCATGGACTTGAGTTTGCACGTCTTCAAGTGGTGATCTCTCCTTTAAGAGGAACCTAGAAGATCACACAAAACAAAAGACAAACTACATAGATCACTTGGATCCGAGGTTAGAGGTTAGAATACTTGGGGAAGTATGTGTGTCAAGTGATTCATAGAAAGGAAGAAATGGCTCTCTATTTATAGAAAATTCTCTCTCGTTCCCGGATCCCACGGATCCTTCCACTGGGATCCGCTAGCACAAAGCCGTGGATCCGTGGAACGCCCTCTTGCCCATGGGTATTTTTGGTTATGGGTCATGGGTCATGGGTTATGGGTTGATCCATGGTTTTCTTTCTAGATACAATGAACTTGGTTAAGTGGTATATATAAAACCATGGGTTATGGGTCAATACCATTTGCTAGTTTTTACCCATTTTAGTATTAACATGTTTTTACCCATTTTTAGTATTTACATGTTTTTACCCATTTTAGTATACTTAGTTTAAGTATGTGCTAACCCAATATGTAAACATTAGTTGTTGTACATATATATCTAAATCATAAAATCACTCAAGCTTATTTTAGTGTTTTATGTGAAAACGTAAGTGTGTTAGGAAACTATTAACTCAAACTATTTACGTACTCTATTTGTTTCGTTAAAATGATTTTACGTTTGTTATCGACAAAACATTAGAAGATCGTAAAATATAAATAAACGCTTTTACAACTTATTTGTATTAACAATCTCCCTTTTGTTGATGACAAAACATAAAATTATTTTGAGGAAAAGCTAAAATTGTAAAAGTTTGAATTTGTAGTTTTACTTTCTTCTCCCCTTTTGTCGAAACAAAAGTGTTAAAGAAACTAACACAATTTTTATAAGAAAAATTATGTAAAATGTAATGAGAGCAAGTGACGGGAATGGTACTCGTCTTAACTCCCCCTTGACGAGTCCATCCCTTTGAAAGGGCGTCAAGGACATAGCGTAAAATAAACTAATTGTTTTTACAATTAAGTTTGCAAATGGTTCGTCTAAGTGACGATAACGTGCTCCCCCTCGAATATTGCGAAGTTGCAATGGGGTATCATGAAGTGTAATCCAAAATTGGATTAGTTTGCAAATGATTTTGCAATGTCGTTTGACACAAAGCTCCCCCTAGCTTTATGGTGTCAAAATCTTCATATGCTAATTTGAAAATCTACAAAGTAAAGGTTAGAAAACAAGAGTATAATGCATAATTTCCTGCAAGTAAAACTCAAGTTAGTAGAAATTTGTGCTTCTGATCCACGGATCCCACGGTTCCTTCTTGAAGGGATCCGTCTAGGCATTATGGAGGATCCACCGTCTGCTGACGCTTCTTCAAAGAATGAGAGTGTTTCAATCAATGCTAATATGAGTATAATATATATATGAGAAATACAAAGCACAACGCACAAAACATAGCAAATAAGTGTTCATTCAATAAAACAAGAGATAACCAACCAAATCTCTAAAACTAAGAGGATGAACTAGGACATACAAGTACCACTAAATACTAACTAGATACTAGACTTAAAATGCTACAATGTGCTTGAGTCTAGGGATGAGTGGACTTGTTGATTTGATCCAACTTTGCAAGAAGATGATTAAACATGAAATGTTCTCATTTCGTACTTCTTGAACAAGTCCTTGTGTGTTTAGACAATTTGGACAATTATTGTCTTGGTTTGGACCCGGAGGGAAATGGATACTTTGAGGAGGCTCTATGTGTGCTTGTGGGTCTTCATTTTGAGAAGTAGGAAGAGGTTCTAAAAATGAGGGTGGTAATAGAACTTCTTTCATATGATCAAGGTTATTCCTTGTCTCCCATGATGGGCTAGTTGGTGTTGTAGGTGGTTCCCTATTTAATGAAAAGGTTAGTGAATGAGAGGTTCTTGGTAGTGAATGATCTAATGAGTAGATGTTTGGATGTGGAAGCGGCTCATTCAAGGATTGTAGTCCATGCTTAATGAATGAGGGTTTTGATGGCTTGCTAGAACTAGCCATGTTAGGTTTTGAACTAGATGACCCTTTTTCTAGTCCGTAAGGTTTGATGCTAATCCTTGCGGTTCTTTTAGCTTTGGATGAGTTTGAAGAGGTGAGATTCTAGCTTCATTATCTCTAATGGGTGATGTTTCGATGGATGAGATTTCATGGATCATTTGACCTTTTCTCTTGGATGATCCTATGGTTGAAGAGTTGTTGCTAAGAGCCTTAGTCATAGTGATGATGGTGCTTGTAAGAGCTTCTTTAGTTGTCGATTTTGAGATGTGATTAAGAGTGGTGACTTAATCCTAAGGTTGTTTGGTTTATAAAGGATAATTTGAATTAGGAAATTAAATCCTTGGCCACTTAGAGGACTAAGCATGCTCTTGAGGTTTTGATCACTCTAGGAGGGTAATTAATGAATGCTAAAAGTGGTTAGAGAACCAAAAGGTAACTTGAATTTGAATAAGGAAGTCGATTTATTCTTTTCGCATGTACGGATCCCGCTGGATCCTCTCGCGAGGATCCGCTGGTTATGGACCGTGATCCGCTATCGACAAGATTTAAGTGAAGTCATTATGCTTTTGTAAGGTTTATCATTAATGGATTTCGAGGTTTTCACTTAATTTTGAAGTCTTTAGCTGTTGGATATCTCAAATCCTCAACCGTAACAAGTAATGGTGCTTAATGATGGTTTAGGCCAAGAACATTGACCTTGGGTAGTCTAACCATATGTTTGACAAGGATTCCATTTAATTTGATGTGGAGAAAAGGTGATAACAAGTCCTAGAAGTCAGATGATGTCCTAAGAGGAATTTACTAAAATCTTTAAAAATAAAGAGAAATGAAAAACTAGTTTTTGGTCCTAATTTTGAGTCAAAGATTATTGAGATCAATTTGCTAAAATTGAAGGATAGACCAAACTAAGTGCTATCAGATGTGATAGACAATGTGTGAGTGTTGGAGCGGAATTATGGTGAGTTTTGACTAGTTGATAAATAAAAAATATTTTGAAAATATATCCTAGATAAGCCATGGATGAGAGTGAGGTTTTCAACTATAAGCGGAAGACTTAGTTGGCTCTAGTGTCTTATGTTTGACTTGTTTGAGGTGATCTAGTGGACTATTATGATGTAGCCAAATCAGATGCATATCGTGCCTACGGATCCCGCGGTTCCCTTTATAGGAGGATCCGACTAGTTCAAAAGTCGATCCGCCAACCGCAGATCGAGAGCTTTGAAATTTGCAACTTTGCACTTTATAGTAAATTCATTTCCTAGTTGTTTCTATGGGAGCTAAATGCAAGAACACAACTAATATAATTTATATCAAAGTAGGAAGAACTAAAATTCCTAAAATGAGTGACGACGACCACTCCAAGAGGTCGTAAAATCTCATTTTCCAAACACCCAAGTTAGGATGTTTAGTGCCAAGATATGGCAATACCTACATACTACAAGCATAGTTTAAAGTGTTTACAAACCATTGTTTGAAATTGTTCATCATGCACTTGAGTCCATTTCCTCCTTCACTTCTTCACCCGTCCTCCACTTTTTATCAAACTATCTTCACTTCTTCTTCCTCAAGAAATTGGTGAAGCATTTGAAGATTCCCTTAGTTTATTGCCATTCGGGTGATTCATTAGGGATGTTTGGCAATTGGTTAATGTAGTCCAAGGGGTCAAGATCTATATTTTCAAGTGGGTTGCTACTACTCCCTTCACCTCCACCTTCTCCTTGCCTTTCCCTTTCGTCCGAGGAATCCGTGGGTGGGTGTGGCCTCTTGCCTTCCACCATAAACCTTGTTGTTCTACCCTCGGTTAATGGTACCATAACCTTATTGCAAAAGCTATGATCCAAGGATTGTGTAGAGGGGTCTAATGCAAAGATGAATTTGGCAAGACGAGTTAGAAGCATTGCATACGGAAGCACCATCTTGTCCATGCTTCTTACACTTGCCATTCTCTTGACCATGTAGTAGGCAACGTTAAACCGAGTATTGGTCACTAGGCAATAGATCATGAAGCTTAGACATGCGTTGGGGTGGTCCTTGTTTCCTACTAGGCACACCACATTTTCCCTTATCACATCTTCCCATTTCCTATACAATCCATACATTTCCGAAAGCTCCATTTGAAAAGGATCCCTATGGATCACTTTTGACTTCCTTGTGACTCTTGACGGTGATGCTCTTGGCATGAACATGGTGTCCCTCACCGTGGTTGCTTTTGGGATCAAAGTGTTGTAGATGTCATGATGATCAACCATTGTGTGTAGTTGTTCCAAAGACCATTCATTTGAGTACATACAAATGCCTTGATATGGAACCCCTATAATTCTTCCAAACTCTATGAGCGAAAGATTGAACTCTTGCTCATTGATGGTGAATTCAATTGAGATGGATCCATCATCATTTCTAATTATACCCATAGTCTTGTATAACTCAAGCACAAAGACCGGACAAATTTGCTCGTTTATATCCAATAAACAATCAAACCTAATAGTTGCAAAAACTTCCCTTATGTCGGTATTTGCGAGGAACGATGGATCCACAACTCTACCTTCATGAAAAAGTCTTATTTCAAGCAACTTAAAGGCTTTCCTATCCTCCGTACTTAATCCATCTTTCCTATGATACATGGGTATGTAGTGAGCGGTGTCTTGGTAATCTTGTTGCTTGTTGCTTGGCATGATTGTTCCTAAACAATACAACCACAATGTGGTGTTAATGGTAAATAGTAACCTAGAGGGTTTGATCACAATTTTGCTCTCATCATCTTTGTTGAGTTCAAGAAATGTGTTTAATTTGTATTAACAATGTTAATTCTTTGATTTAGATTATCTTAGAAAACAATGTGGTGACAAATTATGACAAACCCATTTGAACCCAACTCTTAAAGATGAAGAAATTGTAATTCTAAGAATCAAGGAATTAAATTAACAATGTAGTGAAGATTATACTTACACAAGTGATTGTTAAACTTGAGAAGAATGATCAATTTGCTCCTATGAACAGTTCCTGAGTCTTTGTTCGTGAGTCTTTGAAGTGAGTATGATTGTGGAACATCCACAGTGATCATTTTTAGCTTATACTGTCTTCTGTTGCACGGATCCCGCGGATCCATCTCATTTGGGATCCGGCTAGTATAAACTGAGGGATCCGACATAACAGCAAAAGTCAGCTCAAACATTCCTTGATAACTATGGTTTGGGAGTTCTAAAAAGCCTAATGTTTTGGTGTTAAAGTTCTAAAACTTGTGGTTTGAGGTTTTGAAGATTTAAGTACTATTCCTATTAGACGAGGTTCCCTTTTTAAGAATTAGTCATAATTTTTGGGAAGCTTTTCAAACATTATAATAAAATCCCATTTTATTATAACATAAGAAGTTTCACATGGATATTTATTGACATAGATGAAGTGTCAATAAATCCTTTGTGATGAATAATGATTGATGTTATCATATAACTAAAGATATCATTATTATGAGTTGGTAATGTAGTTTAAATAAGTCGGAGAAAACTAATTTGATAGGGACTATAATATAAAAAAAAACTACGAGAACAATTTCTAATAAATCATGCAACTAACATTTTGATAATATCAATAAATGTAAGTAATTAGAGATCATACCTTTGCCAAATATTCTTTTTTAATAAAAGAAGTATTTAGATGTTTTTGTGATCTTCTTGGAATCTCCAGATTTATGTTGTAAGAATATTTAAACATTCTTTATGCGAAAAGAAATGTTTCGAAAAATTCTTTATGATCTTCTTGGTAACTTCAAATCCAAGTATGGATAATGCTTAAAAAAAATGTTAGAACATTCTATCATTGTCCAACAATAAACAATATAATGATTTTTAAAATATGACAAAAGTAATCCTTCTTTGAAGTTTTCAAACATACATAGATCGTATCAAGTTTTTAAATTACAACATACTCTAAGAAACTTGGTTACGAAGCTCTGATGCCAATTGTGGAAAACTAGAAGGGGGTTGAATAGTTTTACCAATTTAAAACTTCCTTTTAAATATTTAGATCGACTTATGTCAATCTATTTGGTTGTTTATGTTGGACGTTGATAGATAGATATATAAACGTGTAATGAAAGATAAAGAGTAAGAAGCACATCACCACGACACAAGTATTTATAGTGGTTCGGCTACAAGGACACCTTCCTTGCCCTACTCCACTCCCCGAGTCACCTAATCGAGAGTTCGTAAACACTACACCAACTCCTTATGGCGGAGAAGCCTTCACAACGTCGCTTAACCTTTTTCCGGTACAAAGCTAAACACTGAGTTCCTTCACACCAAGGCGAACCACACCTAACACAACGTCGCCTACCCTTTATACGGTGCTAGGCTAACCACCGAGTTCTTTCACACCAAGGAGAACTAATCCTATCACAACGTCGCCTACCCTTTATTAGGTACTAGGCTAAGCACCTAGTTCCATTACTATGGAGGAACTACTACCCTTCACGACACAACACCTAATCTCAAGGAGATCTACTCCTTATTACAACACCATCAAGGATATCACCATCCTTGTAAATAAACAAATACTTATATGTATAACGATGCACCTCATCGATTATACAACCTAGGCATTCTTCCCAAATGCTACTTGATTTGATTCTTAGGCATCCTTCACTAATGCCTTTGACACAACGCTTGGCACCCTTCACTAATGCCTTTGACACAACGCTTGGCACCCTTCACTAATGCCTTCGTCTTGACACCTATAGCATTCTTCACTAATGCTCTTGACACGAACGATAAGCACCTTTCACTAATGCTCCCGTCTTGACACTTTCGGCATTCTTCACTAATGCCTTCAACCCAACATCTATGGAGAAAGGTAGAACTATCAACAAGAGAACCTCCGTTGTCTTGATGATGATGAAGCATGGCAACTCATGGACTTGAGTTTGCACATCTTCAAGAAGTGGTGATCTCTCCTTTAAGAGGAACCTAGAAGATCACACAAAAACAAAAGACAAACTACATAGATCACTTGGATCTGAGGTTAGAGGGTTAGAATACTTGGGGGAAGTATGTGTGTCAAGTGATTCATAGAAAGGAAGAAATGACTCTCTATATATAGAGAAAATTCTCTAATGTTCCCCGGATCCCACGGATCCCTTCCACTGGGATCCGCTAGCACAAAGCCGTGGATCCGTGGAACGCTCCTCTTGCCCATGGGTATTTTTGGTTATGGGTCATGGGTCATGGGGTATGGGTTGATCTATGGTTTTCTTTCTAGATACAATGAACTTGGTTAAGTGGTATATATAAAACCATGGGTTATGGGTTGATGTGCTCCGGTTGGTGCAAGTTTTAAAAATTTATAATCACGAATTAACCGTATAACCTATTAACACATACGAGCAAGTATACTCGTCCGCAATAGCAAAGTTTGGTAAGTCGAGATCGTCCCAAGGGATTTTTTGTTTGAAATAGATTTGATTAAAAAGTTTCTAACAAGAAAGCTTGTCAAGGCTTCCTCAAATAAGTGTTCTGGCGAAATACGAATCAAGAATATAAATATATACTTGTGTGTAGTCTTATAATCAACCATAGATAATGTTCATAAAGGCTTGGTGTATACTCTTAGTATGATGCACAAATCATAAGCAAATGATTCCCCAACCATGGTATTTGTTTGTAAAAATCATTCTAAGAACAAAAACATTTAGGTAATCCTTTCGGTCCTTATCCCAATGATTATCCTATAAAAGTTCCATTTGTTTGCAACATGTTCTCATTAAATTTGTTCTTCGAATCTTTCGACCCTTCGTGATGAAAATGTTCCTAGTCTTGTTTTAATAAGCAAAACATGGTGGTTGTCAATCACCATATCCCCATACTAGTTTGTCACTACACTTTTTGGAATAAAACACAAGAGAAATCCTTTCGGTCCTTTTTCTTAAAACATGTTTTATTGACAAATCAATCCAAGACTAGTATTTCTCCAACAAACTCATTTAAACAAGATCATATATACATGCATCACATTTTGAGAACACTATTATGATTAATCACATTCCAACACACAAGTATATCACAAACTAATTCATGAAAACAACCATATCTAAACACAAGTCATAACAAGGTAATTCAAACAATTCAAAAGAATAGATTTTCATAACAAAGTTCATAGAATACCTAAACTTTTGTGATTACAAGAATTAGAAATCGTGGATTGTAGCAACCACGCGCCTCCAATCACCTAGGATCACCGCACAACTTCAAACTTCGAAACAATGGACAAGAATGGTTCCTCCTTGCTCTGGCGTTTCAAGAACTACTAAGCTTTTGGGTTGAAATAATAGTGTTAGTATTAGTTTTGGTGTAAACTAATACTCTTTTTTTTGTGTCACACTTAGTATACAAGTACTAGGTCCATTATATAGCCAAAGCTCTTGCTAACCGCCCAAAAAACGTTCTCCAAGTTAATATCAAGAAATGATCGGACTCAATGATTATGGGAGTTAAGACAACAATAAATGCGAATTTGTGTAATCTGATGCTGTAAACCGGATCGGTTTCTAGGTCGACCGAATCGGTAATAGTTTTGACCAATCGCCCAAGGATCCGGTTGCGGGTTGCGACCGATCGGTGGGTTTTGCTTATTTTGACTTTTGTTGACTTTTTCCTTTGCGCTTCATTCTTTGCTTACGTTGATGATTTCCAAAGCCAAACTTTATCTTTCCTTGCTATAGATGCTTGAAATCATAATGCTTCCATATCATTGAGTCCACAAGCTTCCAATCTCAACTTCCTTCCTGAGAATCTTCCAAATGTGCATAAAACTTCATTTCTTCATTATTCATGATACCGCTACATATACATACACATCGCATCTTTGCACTTTTGCAACAGTTATGAGTAAATATAGCGAATATCATGCACAAACCGACAATAACGCTACTAAAACATGTTCATTTTAGGCGTTATCAAATTCCCCACACTTAAGCTCTACTAGTCCTCGAGTAGGTCTAACATTTGCAAAAATTGATTTCAATGGTCCATAACACCATGGTTCCAAAAATGTAACAATTACCAATAAAGATAATTATTATTTTGCTTATAATATGTGAAAATTTTCTAAAAATGAACCAAACACTATAGATAACATAACTAGGATACCTCACGAATGGCTTTAAGATTTCACTCAACACTCATATATTGGTGGGTATATGTAAATCACTCAATGCCTAGTCATGATCAATGCTTTTTACCATAAGCTTGTACAAGTATCAAAACAAAGAAAATAAATTCATCAAAGAGGTCTTTTATTCGGGTTATAACGTTAAGGCTAAGGGTTCAAAATAGGTATGGATAAGGCATGGGATAGTTTATGAAATTGGTTTTAAAATAAAAATAAAATCAAGTCCAAACCTCCATGTTGCTAGTCATCATACAAACCACGATCCCGAAAAATGATTATTACTCCTCTTCTTATATCGATTCTCCGCAAATATGTATAACTCGATTTAGCTCATTGGCCAATCAATATCCTTCATATAGCTCCTTGGCTAAAATTTATTTTTTTTTATTTTATTTTTTTTCCACACTTCGTATAAGCATCACCACAAAAATACAAATAAGAAATATGCATCCTTCGTCTTTGTCGGAATGGCACACACGAATGGCAAAGTGCGGCTAACTCATAATCATCAAAAACAATCCAATCATTCCAAACAACTAGCAACAAACCATTAGACTTGATAAGGGTTGGCTAAAGCTTAAAGGTATAAAATAGTTTTGTATTTTTCTGGATTAAACAAAATTGAAAAGGAATGGCTCGGAAGGTGTAACTAGGGTATCTAGTGCTAAAATGAGCACTAACAAAATGGGTCCATGTGGGTGGTTAACTAACCGATGTGGTCACCAAGATATCATGAGATGTAAAATGGAAGGCCATTTGGTTTATTCCTAAGGTGCTCTTATCACTTGAAAATATTTAGATCACTCGAAAGTGATTTTAACCGTAATGCATAACTAGTACAAGTTCTAGAATCGACATAATCACCGCACACTCATAGCAAATATAAAACAAAAGATGTGTTTTATACAAAAGAAACCTCACAAAATTGTGGAAAAGGCTATTATGCATGCTAGAAAATGCCATCGAATCCAAAATGAATTACTTGATAATTTGGTTCAAATCTAAAAATTTTCAAAACCTCAATTTACCATTGAAATCCCAAGTTATGTATTTTAATTATCAATAACGCGAAAACCATTAGACCATCAAGGGCGAATTTCTTGAATCACTTGCATCCAAAAGTTATCTAAAAAATAAAAATACGTATCATTTTCCTATTTTCTTCCTCCCCATACTTAAGTTTTGCATTGTCCTCAATGTAATGAAAAATGAACTTCAAAGTAAAGAAAATGGGAAAAAAAATAGTTAAAAGATACCACGGGATAGAATATGCAATATGCACATTGGGTCATTAGCAAGCCTGTGAGTTATCCAACTCGAAACATTTGACCATCAATAAGCTTCCAACACATCCATCCTGCAAACAAAAAAAAACTGCAACACGAAATGCACAAAACAAAACAAAACTACTAAAAACTAGATATAACCAAACAAAATACGCCAAACATCCTAAAGATAAAAATTGTTTAAAAACACATCATGACCATTGTTTTTGAAATCATAATTCACGAATGATCCATAATCACTCGTCATCCTCGCTCATGTTTTCTCCTTCTTCATCATCAAACTCATCATCATCACTTTCGGTTACGTAGTTTTCGTCTATGATTTCTGAACGAACTCTCCTCTTTTTCTTCTTGCCTCCAACTCCTGATGATGATCCTCCAACTTCATAGCTTGTTCCTCCAACTTCGTGTCGACCATATGGGGTATTGGATCGGAAGCGGTGCGTACCGGGATATGGATACGGATAGGGTCCGGGATAAAAGTGTAAGGAAAAGGATATGGTGGAACATTTGGTGGATTGTAGGGTGGCAACTCATAATTGGCCTCTCGAGCCATGTGTTGAAAGATAGGCATCGAATAATCATTGATGTAGTTGTTTCTTAACATCATCGAGTCTCTCCACATCCCTACATTGAATCTCATCTAGATGTTGGTTCCATTCTCCCATCCCGAATCAAAACTCTGGACGTACCCATTTGCACGTTCTCCATTGGTATATTCCCTTCTTTGTTGTGGTGGTTCTTTGTTGTGGTCTTGGTTCAATCCATAACCCTACGGTTCCCAATCTCCTGCTCAAAGCATTACCAAAACCTTTCGATCCATGTTTCACTATACTTTGGCTCTCCACACTTAGCCAATTCCTCATCAACATAATACCCAAGATTCTTCGCCAATCTTGTCACAAAATGTCCTCCACAAATATTCTTGTTGCTCTTGATTCCGGGGCTCTCTAGACAAATATTCGATTATCTCGCCAAATGGCATTACCGTCCTTAGTTTCTTCCAAAGAACTTCATAACCCATAAGTCCGGTTTCGACATTTATCCCTCGCTTCCAAATCTATTAAATGGCCGGTCACAATCAACTTGTGAAGTATCCTCAATAATGGATTCTCGATGGTTGAAGCATTCCTCCTAGCACAAGTAGGATCTCCCACTTGATTCCAATAAGCGGGAATACTAGGTAATCTTTTCAAACCTCCAAGTCTAGAAAAGTGAGTTTCAAATAATCGATGATTAACCTCATGTGGCTCATACAAACCAAGAGCTACGCCAAAAGCTGGCAACGTGTAAGCATGATCCCTTCCACAAAGTCTAAACCAAACACAAATCTCCGACATCAAATTCCGAACATCCACCTTTCTTTCAAAATACATGGTTGAAAAGAATTCCATACACCATTCTCGATAGACCTCTTCATTGACACTGAATGCTCTTTCCCATGACAAATCATTGAACAAATCTCCATCTCCTGGATATACATAAGACGTTCGCATCATCCCTCTTAACTCATCTTCACACTCACATTCGTTAAATAAATCCCAATCAATCACCCTTGGAACCAAACATGTCCTATGTTGTAACTTCGACAATCTTTCCCGAAAAGCATGTTTCTCTCCATCGGTGAGATTTTTGAATTTTAAATTAGCATTTGCTTCCTTCTTCACACTATACTTAACCTTCTTCTTCTCGTTCCTTTCACAAAACTTAGTAACAAGTTTGGTTAATTGAATTTCTCCCACTTGAGCTCCTACAATAATTCTCTCAGAGAAATCACAAAATAAGACCATATAAGAGTGTTAGAACAAACAAGAAGGTTAGAGAACCCTCTAAGATATATTTCAAAATTTCACAAAAACCCATACAGAACCATGAACCGGATTCGGTTGGATCACCAACCGAATCGGTTTCCATATGTCGACACCAACCGTTCGGTTGCAATGCATAACCGAATCGGTTGTCTGATCGCATAAGGCATTTGCCTTGAATCCTTATAATATCGAATTTCTAACGTCCAAACCACTCTTAGATCGCATTCTACCATCCTCAATGATTCCCACATCCTAGAATTATTCTATTCTCACTTCCAAATCATCAAACATCTAACATCTTAGAACTCATCCTATATTTTAAAATCATTAGTTCTAATAATGTAGCATCCATCACTCTTAAAAACATATCATCCATCATAATGAATCACCAATTGCAACTTATCTCATTTCATAAGCACAACCCAACTAATTCGAAAAATCTTATCATCTAACATCCAATCTATGATGAATCAATCAATCAATCTCTTGTTGTAATGCACTCCTATATCAATTACCCACTCAATCCTAAAATATTACCACTTAATTCGAATTATAACAAAAACCCCCAAATTGGTGACCTAATATTCAATTCGAATCAAATGTTCTAATAAAACCTTAATTGAGTTAATTGAATGTAAATGCTTACTTGCTTGGGTGCCATGATGTTTTCCTACAACTTAAACAACTGCTCTCTTGGATGAATTTTTGCAAAACCACCTGGAAAATTAGTGTGTGTGTGTGTTTTTGGAAAAATGAAATTTTTATACTTTGGTGCAACCGGTTCAGTCAAGGACACAGCCGTTTCGGTATGCTTTTTGCCAAATTTTGCTTTTTATATGTTTAACATGTTACTTAGGCATTTACCCTCCAAGCAACATTTTTACTCAAAATTCACGCTAAAGATTCACACAACATTCATTCACCAAATGAAATTTTGAACAATCATTCAATCTAAAAAACTCAACTCATCATATAAATGAACTAATCCAAACTCAACTCAAAACTCATAGTCATAATGCATTAAACCAAATTACCACAATCATAAAATGAAAATAAATAAGAAACAAAATCCTAATGCATCAAATCAAAAGATATAGTTCATGAAATTCAAGCAAATGATTGCTTGTTATTACGGTCTTTGCCTTTTCCTCAAAATTCCTCAAAATACTCTTGTCTAAGAATATCCTCGCTTTGAAATTTTCCGGTCAACTCACGGAGCGTTTCAAAAGTTTTGAATTTTCTCATAAATCTTCGTCCGTCCGGCATAGTATATCAAAATTAACATGCCATGCTCCATCTCCGGTTTGTCTCTTATAAGTCCCGACCCTTTGGGTTTCCACTCCAAATTCTTAAGTTGCACCGTAAAGATCCTAAAAAGTCGGTCAACTTTTTGTAAACTAATATGTTTTGAATGGGTTATAGAAAGCTTCTATCGCGAATGCACGTTCCATTTCGTCCTCTATATCGAAATAAGGTGGAGTTAAAGGTCCGTACATTGGATTACCGTGGACATCACGTCCTACTTCAAAACAAGTTAAATCATCATTTGCATCCATCCATTCCAAATCTTCCATACATTCTAAAATTGGTCCTCTTGGTTTTGGGTAGTATGTTTGCCTTGAAATCCCATCGTCAATAGTCATGGTGCCTCTTCCCATGTCTATAATTGCTCCACAAGTTCGTAAGAATGGTCTCCCCAACAATAGCGGTAAACTCTTGTCCACGGAATATCCAAGACAAGAAAATCGCCAAATACGGTTGATAGCCAATTTGCACTCTTACATTCTTAACTTCTCCCATTGCCTTTGCTTGAGTGTTATCCGCCATAGTAAGCTTAGAATGATTAGGTTGCGGATTACTTAGTCCCAAAGTTTTGAACAATGGATACGGCATCACATTAACACTCGACCCCGTATCAGCTAAAGCATAAACTGGTGTAGTTCCATTTACTTTGATTGGCAACACAAAATTACCGGATCCTTTTCTTTCCTTGGCATGCCTTTAAACAAAATTCGATCTCGCTCTCATCCATGAGATTCTTATCTTCCAACCTAGCCCTCGCTAGCATCAATGCATCCAACTTCTTACGGTAAAGCACATAATCTTGGAGAACTTCTATAACCGGCTTCTTTTCATTGAGCTCTAGAAATTTTGTTCTAGATTTTCTAAAATAGCTTCTTTTTGGTTGTCGGTTAAGGGTTTGATAGTAGTGGTAGGTGACGATGGTGTGTAATCATTTTGGTGGTGGAGGTTGTTGTTGGGGTTAGTTTATTTGATGATGGTTTCTTTCGGTTTGCTTTTCCCATTTTAACCACTTCCACCTTTTCTCTTCCATGTTTGCACAAACTTCCACTAGCATCTCGTTGACTCCTTTTCCTTCTTCCAACTCGGTTATATTAATCCGCATTTCTCCCATACCAAAATCTACTTGACACTTGGTCGTGACAAGAAAATCTCGACCAAAACACACATTAGGTTCATCCGCATTTCCTTCTTCTAAAACAACAAAATCGGTTTCAAAGATATGTCCATGAATATTGACCTTGATTTTGACCATCTTTCTTCCATATGCTTCATAGTCCATACGCACATGACCGATTTCGTCAAGAACCTCTTCCAAAATATAATTCTCCATAAGCCATATTAATTTGTGCATCCCAAGCACGCACTCTTCCACGCTAAAGGCGTTCCAAATCTCATCGGTGAATCATACACCGTTGACGGTGCTAATGTGAACACTACGACTCTTTTCTTATTGGGTAGTTGAACCTTGTTTTCACATACTTCTTCCATATCACCCGTGTCAATTCCCAATTCTTTCTTGCTTTCCTCCAAAATTCCTCCAATCTTTTCTAATGAACTTCCGTATCCTTGAACATTTCATCCAAAGTACGAAGGTTGTTGGGATATGAAAGTCTTTGAAGATATCAAAGCTTGAAGATATGAAAGCTTCAGTAACCGCAGCAATCTTGGAAGAAGTCAAAGAGTCAAAGCTTGCTAAAGACAAAGTCAAAATCTGCAGATAAAGTCAAAGTCTTGCTAGAATAGAAGAACTGTATATTCGTTTATGGAAAGTATTGTATTCCATGTTTAGATTACTTGTCGTACAAGGTTATCAATTGTAAACCGACTAGGATATCCTTGAGCCTATAAAAGGACTCCTAGATTGGCATTAGAGGTGCGATTTTAGAAAAGAGTTTTAGAGTTTACAATTAAGAGTTTAGAGAAAAGTTCGAATATCTTAGAGTTGTATTAGAATATCGCATAATAAGCGATTTAGAGTTTGTTAATAAAGTTTTCTTCTTAGCTTTGTTAAGTAAATTCGCGTACTTGATAAAGATTGCTCGGTGTTTCTTTGTTAATAACTTAGGATTTATCCGGGGTTATTAAACCTTAACAAGCTAGTTTAGTTTGATTAAAGTATATCGTTCCAACAAGTGGTATCGAGCTTGTGTGAAACTCGACTAGGAAGAAACCCTACAATATTCAAGATGTCGATTGAAGTCGTTCTCCACAACCCTCAATCACCTCACTCGAATTCCAATTATCAAGAAGGAGAATATGATCTATGGTGCATGAAGATGAGGCGATATTGCCATTACGGACCATGCTCGTGGAATGTAATTGTGAATGGGAATGAAGTTCCTCGAGAACCCATTCAAGTTCTTTGGACAACCTTTAGCACCAAAGGCGGTTTACCACAAGCAACCCTAAGGAATCAAGAGAAGGCTCTTAACATTCTCCATCTCGCTATTCCGGATGGTCATCTTCTCAAATTTCACGATGCTAAAGATGCTAAGCGACTGGGCTGCTCTCAAGACCAGATTTGAGGAATGAAGCCTCTAAGAAGATGCACGTAAACTTGTTTGAACAATGTTTTGAAACATTCACATGATGGAGAAAGAGAGAGTCTTGATCTCGCATATGATAGGTTTGAATCTCCTCAACATGTTGGAGTTATACAAAGGCGAAGTATCGATTGAGGATGCTAATTTGAAGTTTCTAAGGGTTTGCCATCTACATGGCATGTGATCGCTACTATGATCGAGGACAACAAGGATTGGATGTTATGGACTTTGATGATCTCTATCATCAATTGAAAGTGTATGAACATGAGATGAGTGGTCAACCAAATTCTAAATCTCACAAGATTGCTTTTCTATCATCTCGAAAAGAAGAGCGTTACTTCCAAAAGTCTTGCTTCCCTCAAAGCACTGTTTCTCAAAGTACTGCTTTACAATCCCCATCATATACTCAAGAGCCCCACCATCAACCACTTTGAACTCGGATGAAGTTGTGCTCCTTCTTTGCACAAAAGCAAGCTTACATCACTTATGAAGAGGATCTAGCACAGTTGAAGAAGATGCACTTGAGGAAATTGATATCGGTGGCAAGTTGCTTTGATCAACGCAAGAATCAAAAGTACATGAAGAAGGCAGGGCAAAAATATTGATTTCAAACCAAAACAAGGAATAACTTTTGACAAATCTAAAATTGAATGCTTCAATTGTCAAAAGACCGGTCACTTTGCAAGGAGTGCGGGTTTGCCAAATATCAAGCAAGCAGAACATCCGAGAAGCCTAAACTTGAGCTCAAGGAAATTCCAATAAGCGAAACAAAGGCGTTGGTTGCTCAAGAGAAGTTATCGAAGTGGTGGAGTGAAGAGTTTGATGATGAACCGTGACTTCTTGTATGGTAGCGATGGAAGATGCGATTGATGTCACGGTGGAAGCATTGGATTGGAGCACCTTGCTTTTGATGAAGAATCTGAACATCTTTGTTTTGGAATCGATGATGGCTTTGGAGGATTTGATTGGAGCAAAGAAAGTGAAGATGATCCTGTTTTTCTTGCTATGGTGGCTACTTCACCAACTCGCCTCCTATCTCGAGGTATGCTCAAACCGTTATGAATTCTATCAAAATTGCTTATGATTATGTGATTGAAAGAGATAATTGTATTAGGGCTAGGTGCGAGGTAGCAGTTACCAAATCACTTTAGAGTCTATAGAAGCTAAAATCATAACACATGAAAATAATGAAATAGCTTGGGTGAAAAGTATGAACAACGGGATTACGGTTAAAACTCGGTGAATGGAAACTAAATTGTAAAATTCTTTGAAATTGAGAAATTAACTAAGGAAAGAGATGATTTGTTAGCTAAGTTTCTTTGCTTGGGAGAGTCGGCACGTCCCATGTTACTTTTGTTGAAAAAGCAGAAAAGGGCTTACATTAGAACAGAGCTTAGGATTTGGAATGGATTTTAGTAACATAGATGAGAACCCACCTAGTGATCGGGATGATGGTGTTTTGAAGACATAACCACTAGTGATGATGAGCTCATTAACTATTTAGATTCATCTAGTAATGATGGCTCGATTAGTGAACCACCTCATGAATATAAGAAAGACAATGGTTATCATCTTTGTTCCTCATCCCATTAGTCATCACCCTCTAGGCACGATGTTTCTCGTTATGGAGTAGATAGTCTAGAGTTTAGGAATAAGCTAATTGCTAAATCTAGACTGAGAAACCCAAAGCTGAAAACAATGTTCAAAATCCAAGATACCTTTAAATCAAAGTCTTGCTCAACAAGCGATACTTTCTACAAAACCTTTTCAAAACAAGATCTTGCTAAACCTTTTTGGGATAATTTTGGTCAAAACAAATTTTATCGGTTCTCAAGAAGGCAAAACAATTTTGGGCATAGACATAGAAGAAATCACTTTGGACATATGGGTCAAAACTATGTTTTGTGTTATAGTCCTACTCACTTAATCAAAGATTGTGACAAACACTCGTAATATCTAAGCAAGTTTTCAAGGAATAAGTCTTACAATCGAAACCTAGAGAGCACAAACCGGTTTGGACTAATTCTAATAGGGTTAATCACGAAACTTCACACCGGATCATAGATACCCACATCGAGAAGACCTTGATCTCTCGCGTGCTTTCCAAAGTCTTGCTTCGAGACAAGGTTGAAAACCATACTTGGGATAGAAATTCTAGGAGATCTCACTATCAACCTAGAAAGTATCATAATTCATATAGGGGATCTAGATCACAAGAACCACCCGTTAAAACCGAATGGATTAAAAGGGGCGATCTTCGAGAGATATACAATCGTTCAACAAAAAGTGAATCGAGATGTTTTGTGTTAAAAGAAAAGGCTAATAATCTGGTGAAAGAAATTTATGTTGAAAAACCGAGAGTTTTGAAAATCCACATGCTAAACATCAAAAGATAATTTTGGATCATAATCTAAGAGATAGTGAGAATTACATACTCAAAGAATTTGAGTTTGTAACTTCTCGGGGAACACAAGTCGAGTGGCTTGGGTTCCTAAAGTTTCTAACTCTTTTCTTTATGTGCGGCAACCCGTAAGAGGAGCTTAAAGATCATCTTATTGTGGATAGTGGTTGCTCGGAAGTATGACAGCGATAAAGAGATCTGTCGATTTTAGAAGTATTAGTGGAGGAAAAGTTGCATTTGGGAATGATCCCAATGGAGGAAGGATTACAGGGAAAGGAACAATTAAAGGCGGTAGAATTGATTTTGAGAATGTCGGATATGTGAAGGAGCTAAAGTTCAACTTGTTGTCGGTCTCTCAAATTTGTGATAAAAGCATCTGTGTTATTCAGCGACACGAATGTCTTATCCTTTCTTCGACTTCAAACACATTGATGATGACTTGGTAGTACTAAGGGTACCAAGGACAAATGATGTGTATAGTTTAGACATGAAGAGTCTACATTCTTATGGTAGAGCCACATGTTTGGTGGCTAAAGCAACATCTGAAGAGGCACATCAATGGCATAGAAGATTGGGCCATGTGAATTTCAAGAACATCAACAAACTGGTCAAAGGCAATTTAGTTAGAGGTTTACCTTCAAAGACTTACAGGAATGATCAATCATGTTTGGCATGCAAGAAGGGTAAACAACACAAAGCTTCCTTGCAAGAAGCTTGATGAAAGAAATATTAGAGAACCATTGGAGCTATTACACATGGATTTATTTGGACTGTCTCGTGGCAAGTTTAAATAAGAAGAAATCTTGTTTGGTTATTCTTGATGATTGTAGTAGGTTCGATTGGGTTTTCTTTTGGGCTTTAAGGATGATACCTTTGATGCTATTCAAACTCTTATAATAGCACTAGAAAACCAATTAAGACTCAAGGTTAGAGGTATTAGATGTGACAATGGGCCAATTCAAGAACAAGCCTATGGATGACTTTTGTGCAAATAAAGGCATAAAAGGGAGTTTAGTATTGCTAGAACACCACAAAGAAATGGTGTTGCGAGAGAGGAAAATAGAACCTTGATTGAAGCGCAAGGACCATGTTGGTGATTCTCATCTCCTATTCAATTTTGGGCGGTCAAGTAAGTCGCATGTTATGTACTCAACGGGGTTTCATCACAAAACCACGATGAAGACACCATATGAATTGGCGATGGGCAATAAACCCAACATTCGCTTTATGAAGCCTTTTGGATGCCCTCTTACTATTTTGAACACCATTGATAATCTAGGGAAGTTTGATGGCAAGTCCAAGAAGGCTACTTATTGGGATATTGCACTAACGATAAAGGATTTAGAGTCTACAACAGAGTTACTAAGAAGATTCAAGATTGTCTTCATGTTGAGTTTTAGAGGATCAAGACAATGAGAAAGGAAGGGTCTGATTGGATGTTTGATCTTGAGATTTTATCTCCTTCAATGAATTATGTACACAGTAGAGAAGAAAATCAACCTTTGCATAATGAAGAAGATATTCAATATGTTGTTCATGATATTCATCTTAGACCGATGCTATTCACGATAAAGATCCTATGAGTCCAAAACAAAATCTTGATGTTCTAAGCAAAATCTTGATTCGCCAAAACAAAGTCTTGTTGCACCACAATCCTCATTATCTGCTGAGGATCAATCTATTCAAGAGGAACTTAATCGGATGCTTCTTCAAGATGTATTAGCACATTCTTACAGATGAACAAAGGAGAGCTTATGAAGAGGCAAAGAAGAAGAACAAGACTGCAGAGTTCTCTTACGATTTTTGGACAAGATACTTTCAACCAAAGTCTTCTTGCACATCTTGATGATGCTTTAGATGATTTGGATGATCCTACCATGCAGGCTAGAAGAAACGATGATGAGCTTGAAGATGAAGGTATTTTCACAAATTCCAATGAAGGTCTTGATTATACTAACTTAGATGATACATATGAAGTTCCAGATCTCCAATCTTACAATTCATAAGAATCATCCAACAAATCAAATCATTGGTCCTTCTACTGGAGTTATGACAAGACACAAAGCTAAGGGTTTCACAAAACCTCATAATGCTTTACTTAGCTTTGTGTATAAACAAAACAGCTAAATCATAAGGACCATCAAACACGCTTATTCACTGTTTCATCTCTCAAGAGGAACCCAAGAACATTGCTCAAGCTTTGACTAAAGAAAGTGGGTTGAAGCTATCAGAAGAACTTCTTCAATTTAAACTTCAAGAGGTTTGGGTTTTATGTGATCTTCCGATGGGAAGAAAGTTATTGGAACGAGATGGGTTTTAGAGTCAAAAGAGATTAAAGAGGCAATGTTATCAAAAACAAGGCAAGATTAGTTGCTCGGGGTTATAGGCAGGGAGGAAGGGTAGATTATGATGAGGTATTTGCTCTGTGGCAAGGATTGAAGCAATTAGAATCTTTCTTGCTTTTGCTTCTTATATGGGTTTTCGGTATACGGATGGATGTCAAGAGTGCCTTTAGATGGTACTATTCTTGAAGAGGTGTATGTGAAACAACCTCCGTGTTTTGAAGATCCTAAGCACCCTAACAAAGTCTATAAGGTGGTTAAGGCTCTATATGGTCTTCATCAGGCACCTAGAGCTTGGTATGAGAGGCTCTCACATTCTTATTACAACATGGATACAGGAGGGAGCCATAGACAAGACTTTGTTTATCAAGAGAGACAAGAAGGATATCATGTTAGTACGGTGTATGTTGATGATATTATCTTTGGGGCTACAAAGCAGTCCATGGTTAAGGAGTTTGAGCGGTGATGCGAAGGAATTTCAAATGAGTTCAATGGGAGAGTTAACATTCTTTTAGGACTTGAGTTAAGCGGGTCCAAGGAAGGAATTTTTATTAGCCAAGACAAGTATGTTCTTGATATACTTAAGAAGTTTAATTTTGATGATATGAAGGTCATTATTACACCGATTAAATCTATCAATTCATTGGGAAAAGATGAAGATGGTCGACTGTTGAAGTCAAGTTATCTGGATCTATGATTGGCTCTCTTATGTATCTTCTTGCATCAAGGCACGATATCATGTTTGCGTTTGTTTATGTGCCCGATATCAAGTTTCACCAAAGATCTCTCACACGAATCTTTGTCAGAGAATATTACATTATTTGAAACAACAACCTAAGTTGGGGTTGTGGTATCCTAAAGAGTCACCTTTTCACTTAGAAGCTTTTGAGATAGTGACTATGCGGTGATAACTATGATAGAAGATCCACAACTGTGGATGCCAATATCTTGGAAGAAGGTTAGTTTCATGGCAATGCAAAGCGGACAATTGCGACAACATCATCTCGAAGTGAATATGTAGGCTGCTTAAGTTGTTGTGGTCAAGTTTTATGGATGCGAGAATCAACTCTTGGATTATGGGTTCAACTTTAAGAATACTCCTATCAATATTGATAATGAGTACTATTTGTATTGTGAAGAATCCGTGTATCATTCCAAGACAAAGCATATTGATTCGGCATCACTTTATCGAGTATTATGAGCATAGGCTCATTAATGTAGTTAAAGTTCACACGGATGATAACGTGGTGATCTACTCACCAAAGGTTTTGATGTGTCACGATTCAATCACTTGTGCGTGAGCATTGGAATGATTAACTACTAAGCTATGTTTAAGGGAGGACTATAAGGTGTTAGATATAGTCACGTGTATTGTTTGGGGAGGATGTTAGTTTATACTTAGTTTCTATGAAGGCATTTGGCAAAGTCTTGTATTTCACGAAAGTCTTGCTTGGGAAAATCTTGCTTGGGAAAGTCTTCGCTTGTGTGGAAAATCTTGTTTGTCGTATTAAAGTCTTGTTCCAACGGTAATATTGATGGGTAATTGGTAATAACGGTAACTTTGTTATTTAGGCTGTGATTTTTTTCAAATCTCACCTATAAATAACTTCTTTCCGATTTTCCCTCTCATATTATTATTTCACATCTTTTCCATACTTATCTTCATTATTCGATACAATCTTTCTATTGTGCTCACTCTTTCAACAATGGTGAATCGTTTAACTGTTTCGAAGCACAATATGGTGGCTAATTTGGATAAGACTGAGGCAAATGTGGCGTTTTATGATATCATTGATTATCTTCTTGGTCGCTTATTAGTTATGCTCTTTTAGTGGGCGGATATAATTGAACCATGGATTCAAGAATTTTGGGCTAATGCTAGAGACAATATGGAGGAGGATGAATACTATATTAGATCAATCTGTTCTTGGGCACTATCAAGATCACGAAGCCTCCATTCGTGAAGATTTATTATTTGGTGATGATGATGGGGCTATTAGATTTGATAAGCAAGCGATTTGGGATACTTTTAGGAATCTTGGTTATGAAGGTTCTTTGGTGAACAAACTTTTAAGAAGGCCTTATTCGTCCTCAATGGAAGTTTTGATCCATGTCTTGCTCCATTGCATAAGTTCTAAAAGCACTTCTTGGGAGCAGTTTGGTTCAAATATTGCATCTGCGATGGTTGGTTTAGCTACGGACGAGTATTTAACTTTTCACGACTTATTTTGGATGGGATGCTATCGCATATATCATCTGGAGCACCTTGGTTGATGTACCCAAGATTTATCTGGTTTTCCTAAACAAGCAATTGGTCGATATTCCTAAACCTACGACTTTACTACATTATTGTGCAACAAGCCAAAATCTATACATTCATGGCTAGGCGCGATGATTTGTTCGAGGTGGAGATATTCCTTAACTACTTCCATGATGGAAGTTGTTCAAGTATGCGTCTTTGAAGAGGATGAAGAAAGTGAAGGTCTTTGTACAAGACAAGGTACTTGCTTCACAAAGTCTTTGCCCTCATAAGGTCTTTGCATCTGCAATCTTGCTTTTCGTGAAGGTCTTGCATCTTTCTGAGGAGATGTTTCTCCAAGTCACGAGGTTCAAGCGAGATTGAGAGAACACCTACTCCATCTCCTCAAGCATTTGTTTCGGTTCGAGGAACATTCACAAGTTCAAGGTGATGCTTCTACAATTCCTCGTGAAGGTTTAACTATGGATAACTATGCTTTGACAAAGGCGCTTGCTAGGTTGAACAAGACAGGTTGCACGTCAAGCTAAAACTATTCGGAAGTTGAAGCGTAACTACTTACGGTTGAGAAATTTTGTTAAACCCTATATTCAAGGTTTCAACTTATGGGTTAAGGAGGAGAATAAGCGTCGAAAAGCACTTCGTAAGGAATTGAAAAGAAAGCGGTTCCTAAATCATCTTACATCAACTTGGGAGGAATTCGAAAAGGATAATTTGAAGAAGATGTTATGAAGGATAAAGAATCAAGAAGATGTTACAAAGAAGAAAGAATCAGTAAGTCTGCGAGAAAGATTATTTCAGAGGAACAAGAAGAAGTGCAAGTTCAAGGTAATGATGATAAAGGTCTTGAACATCAAAATCTTGATACATCTAGGCGAAGTAATAACACCAATAACTCCAAGGGTTTTGAATTTTGAAGAAGAAGTTGGTCCTTCTACGTTGTTATAGAGGAAGAGGAGGAACCTAGATTGAAACCTATTCATTCACCAAGTGATGATGAATTAGTTGCTACAATTCTTGATCCGTCACAACCAAGAGGAGGTGTTACTATTAGAAAGCACAAGAAGAAGAACAACCAAGAACTGATCAACTGCAATTGATCCAAATGACAAGGAAAAGGTGTTTTGGTTGAAGTTAAGAAAAAAGCTTACTTTGCGTAACTTAGAGCATTTGAAGTTGCAAGGAATGAAGCTGCTGACTAGAAAAGTTCAAGAAGAAATAAATGCTAAAGATAGAGAAGAACGAGAAGCTCAAGAAGCTTTGGATAGAAAGCGACTCAAAAGTGCAAGATGAATTGGATCTTGAAATTGCTTGAACCTTCTGATCTCAACACACAGTAGATTCATGTCAAGAAGACCTAATTTAGCTAAAGAAAGGAATGCAATGATGGCATATCTAAAAGCGAGAGGATTTAAAGGATTCGAAGCTAAATTATGTGGATATGAAGAGATTATATGATCTTTGAGAGAAGCTTATAAGAAAGATGTTGCGGCATTAAAGATTTTAGAGATGAAGCTTTTTGAATGAAGGTGAAAGGAAGAAAAGCTTAAAGGAAAAGAAAAGCGAAACTCTGATGTTCGGTTTTCAAAGAAAGAAGGTTGAATTAAGATCCGAGACTAGTGATGAATTGAAGAATTATCTCGAGTGGTAGATTTTGATTATCTTGATGAAGATAATGACATGAAGATGAGCAGATCAAAGATCGATGCTTTCAAAGTTGAGAAATCTAAGAATGGAGATTACATGGTTTTCACAAAGAAGATAAAAGTTTCGAGTTTTTAAGCGGCTATGGGACTTCTTTGCATATCATAGACAGAGTAGATCTATTCTACTTGTATCATGTAGTAAAGACTTATTTTGAAGATAATCCGTTAGAAGGGATTGGATTGGTTTTACAAGGAGATCTCATAACCATGTGGAAACCGATGAAAAAATGCGATGATATTTGGAAGGATCAAGAAAACGGGAGATAGTTTTTGGAGATTCTTTGAAGAATCTGGAGTTCATGTCTTGGGCTGGAAAATGGAACAATGATTCACATGTTTGCAGAAAGAAGATATCCTCTTCTTGTTGAGCTCATGAGAAGAATGCTAGAGCATGGATTGGAAGTAGAAGAGGTGATGAAATTGCTTGCATGGTTATCAATTTGCTTATAGACTGGACTACCATTCTTTGAGAATGATCTATAAGCGGTATGATTTTGAATAAATACTTTTTGATATATCAAGACTTTTATTCAAAATCTTGCTAGTCGAACAATACTTTCATCAAAGCATCTTGTTTGTCGATTAAACCGTTAAATGAATTTTAGAAGAAACCTTTTGCTAAATAATAAATATTTTACGAAATAAAGGTTGAATAAACGGTTTTGTGATGATAACATCAATAGGTTATCAATCCACCATGGTTACAAAAGGATTGACTAATCCATGAGCAAACGGCTCTGTAAAGATATATCAAATCCGTTTTAGTTGACAACTTGCTAATAAGTTGGATGGTCATCAACTCACCATATCGATAATGTGAAGAGTTGGCTAGCCCACAAAAATGGCTTGTGGTAAAGGCGATGGAAAAACCATTATTGGTAATTAGTTCACCATTAGATAAAAGAACTAACTAGTCCGAAAAGTGCACTTTTGGTAAAGACAAAACAAATCATTGATAGTCGGTGGTTTGCTAAAATCATATGGTTATCAATGTACCATGGTCTTACACACCAAAACATTTGGCTACTCCAAAGATAATGGCTTTGGTAAAGAGTTCTAAATCCATTGAATTTTCAATGATTCACTTAGATGTGATGAGAATAGTATGCAACTTAAACTTGAATTATTGTACACATTGTCATATGTTCTTTGTGTTCTTTGAAAAGATGGAGATCTTGAATGTTCTTTGTGAAGAAAACAATTCTAAGAGATATTTTGACAAAAGCACAGATTCTCTGAGATATAATCTAAAGACTAACGAACAATCCATTTTAAAGATGAAGTCATTAAAGATATATTCACAAAGGAACTTGAAGTCAAGCAGTAGAATTCAAGTTAGGGAGGATTGTTGGGATATGAAAGTCTTGAAGATATCAAAGTCTTGAAGATATGAAAATCTTGTAAGCGCAGAAATCTTGGAAGAAGTCAAAGAGTCAAAGTATCTTGCTAAAGACAAAGTCAAAGTCTGCAGATAAAGTCAAAATCTTGCTAGAATAGAAGAACTCATTATATTCGTTTATGGAAAGTATTGTATTCCATGTTTAGATTACTTGTCGTACAAGGTTATCAATTGTAAACCGACTAGGATATCCTTGAGCCTATAAAAGGACTCCTAGATTGGCATTAGAGTGCGATTTTAGAAAAGAGTTTTAGAGTTCACTAATTAAGAGTTTAGAGAAAGTTCGAATATCTTAGAGTTGTATTAGAATATCGCATAATAAGCGATTTAGAGTTTGTTAATAAAGTTTTCTTCTTGGCTTTGTTAAGTAAATTCGTGTACTTGATAAAGATTGCTCGGTGTTTCTTTGTTAATAACTTAGGATTTATCCGAGGTTATTAAACCTTAACAAGCTAGTTTAGTTTGATTAAAGTATATCGATCCAACAAAGGTATTCCGAGATTCCGCTCAAACTATCCATGTTACTAGACAACTTAACAAAGCAAAACAAAACAATCTCGAATGATTAGCGTTAAGGTTAGTAAAACAAGAACAAACTATAAAAAACATATAATAAAACAACTAAGACATCAAACAAAATTAAAACTCAAATAAAACTCAAAATCTAAAAATGATAAAATCAACTCGAAACTCCAACCGATTCGGTTGGATCACCAACCGAATCGGTTGGTTAAAAATGTTAGGCAATACGAACCGGATCAGTTGCGGGTTGCGACCGATCGGTTTGATCGAAAAATTAAATATATATATATATATATATATATATATATATATATATATATATATATATATATATATATATATATATATATATATATATATTTTTTATATTAGAACAATATTAATGCAAATTAAGTGTCATTAAGGTGTACTAACTCCAGTTAATTAAATAAAACTCTTCATAAACTAATAATTAAATAACATAGTAAATCTCATTAAAATCAAAATTAAAACTAAAACTAAATAAACTACCAATAAATTCTATCATTAAATAATCTATAACTGAAAATAAAATTACTACCTAACCATTACCATCAACTATTAATATTAAAATTAATTAAAACTTAACTAATAAATGACAATTGTAAAGAAAATAAAATAAATAAAAACAATAAATCTAAGAAATGATTAAACCACAAAATTATTCTAGAAATCAAAACACAATAAACTAAGAAGATAGACAACTAAATCCGAACCAAAAAAAAAAAAAAATCACAGAATGTCTAACCGTATTCGGTTGGCTAACCAACCGAATCGGTTAGTTTGTAACAAAACTTTTTTTAGATATTCCAAAACTTCTAATTTCAAAGAAAATTAAAGAAAAATCCCGGCAATGGCGCCTAAAACTTGATGTGCTCGGTTGGTGCAAGTTTTAAAATTTATAATCACGAATTAACCGTATAACCTATTAACACATACGAGCAAGTATACTAGTCCGCAATAGCAAAGTTTGGTAAGTCGAGATCGTCCCAAGGGATTTTTTGTTTGAAATAGATTTGATTAAAAAGTTTCTAACAAGAAAGCTTGTCAAGGCTTCCTCAAATAAGTGTTCTGGCGAAATACGAATCAAGAATATAAATATATACTTGTGTGTAGTCTTATAATCAACCATAGATAATGTTCATAAAGGTTTGGTGTATACTCTTAGTATGATGCACAAATCATAAGCAAATGATTCCCCAACCATGGTATTTGTTTGTAAAAATCATTCTAAGAACAAAAACATTTAGGTAATCCTTCGGTCCTTATCCCAATGATTATCCTATAAAGTTCCATTTGTTTGCAACATGTTCTCATTAAATTTGTTCTTACGAATCTTTAGACCCTTCGTGATGAAAATGTTCCTAGTCTTGTTTTAATAAGCAAAACATGGTGGTTGTCAATCACCATATCCCCATACTAGTTTGTCACTACACTTTTTGGAATAAAACACAAGAGAAACTTTCTGGTCCTTTTTCTTAAAACATGTTTTATTGACAAATCAATCCAAGACTAGTATTTCTCCAACAAACTCATTTAAACAAGATCATATATACATGCATCACATTTTGAGAACACTATTATGATTAATCACATTCCAACACACAAGTATATCACAAACTACTTCATGAAAACAATCATATCTAAACACAAGTCATAACAAGGTAATTCAAACAATTCAAAAGAATAGATTTTCATAACAAAGTTCATAGAATACCTAAACTTTTGTGATTACAAGAATTAGAAATCGTGGATTGTAGCAACCACGCCTCAATCACCTAGGATCACCGCACAACTTCAAACTTCCAAACAATGGACAAGAATGGTTCCCTCGCTCCCGGGCGTTTTCAAGAACTACTAAGCTTTGGGTTGAAATAATAGGGTTAGTATTAGTTTTGGTGTAAACTAATACTCTTTTTTGTGTCACACTTAGTATACAAGTACTAGGTCCATTATATAGCCAAAGCTCTTGCTTAATCGCCCAAAAACGTTCTCTCCAAGTTAATATCAAAAATGATCGGACTCAATGATTATGGGAGTTAAGACAACAATAAATGCTTAATTTGTAATCATAGCGGTGCGAACCGGATCGGTTTCTAGGTGACCGAATCGGTAATAGTTTTGACCAATCGCCTGGCGGATCCGGTTGCGGGTTGCGACCGATCGGTGGGTTTCTTATTTTGACTTTTCTTGACTTTTTCCTTTAGCTTCATTCTTTGCTTACGTTGATGATTTCCAAAGCCAAACTTTATCTTTCCTTGCTATAGATGCTTGAAATCATAATGCTTCCATATCATTGAGTCCATGACTTCCAATCTCAACTTCCTTCCTTGAGAATCTTCCAAATGTGCATAAAAACTTCATTTCTTCATTATTCGCGATACACTGCTACATATACATACACAATACGCATCTTTGCACTTTTGCAACAGTTATGAGTAAATATAGCCGAATATCATGCACAAAACTGACAATAACGCTACTAAAAACATGTTCATTTTAGACGTTATCATGGGTCAATACCATTTGCTAGTTTTTACCCATTTTAGTATTAACATGTTTTTACCCATTTTTAGTATTTACATGTTTTTACCCATTTTAGTATACTTAGTTTAAGTATGTGCTAACCCAATATGTAAACATTAGTTGTTGTACATATATATCTAAATCATAAAATCACTCAAGCTTGTTTTAGTGTTTTATGTGAAAACGTAAGTGTGTTAGGAAACTATTAACTCAAACTATTTACGTACTCTATTTGTTTCGTTAAAATGATTTTACGTTTGTTATTGACAAAACATTAGAAGATCGTAAAATATAAATAAACGTTTTTACGGCTTATTTGTATTAACAGTCTTGTTGTACTCTTAAGGTACTTTGAATGTGTTTCATGACACTATAACTATCTTCTCTATGACATAATCAGAAATCAATCTCTGACGGGTTTAGGATTCCACACTTGTGTTACCCCTAAAGTGATTTTGAACCAACCGATATAGATGCCTAAAAATCAAGACAAATTATCACCTTAAATCATCGGCATTAAAAAATATAAATACTTTTTTTATCATAAGAGATTGTAAAATATATAAGTGTAAAATGGTCCCATCAAGCCAATCATTTGACATCGACTAACAAGGTCATAAAAATACGATCAACATAGAACTCATAATACAACCCGTCGGTAGCAAGAACTAAGATAGAATCGCCATGTTTAGGACTATTTCCCTAAATGCAAATTTTGCTCGGATTTGTGAATAATTTTTTAATTTGATTTTGAAGGTTTTAGAATTTGAGTGGTGGTGAAAAATGGAAGATTCGTTGGTTAATTATTTATTTTGAAAGGGTTTTGATGGGGCGACACATATAAGAGATCTTATT